>CM059975.1:60487757-61040657 GCA_030490835.1 Annona cherimola
TCGATTTTGAATTTCTTACCCACAGGGTTAGTTCAGTTTTAAATAAAAAAAATACCTATCCAAATTCAACTAAGATCACGTATTTGAAATCGATCCAAATTTCATAATATATGACTTATATTATTTCCATAACCCTAAAAGTCTCCAACTCCCTGAAGTCATGAAATCTAAAGCCCTAAAATTATTTTTGTTGTTTTTCTCTTCCATTTAATTTTGCTAGAGAGCTTTGACTTCCTCGGTTTTCCTCGTTTTTCTCGCCTGGTTCCCAATCACACTGATATCACCTCTTTCTAGTTTCTTCCTCTCCATTTCATCTTCTAAGTCTACTTCCTTTCTTCCTTTACATTTTCATTTTCCTCCCATCTTCATCTTCAGTTTCTAGTTCATTTTCAATGCTGCCTCTAATCTCTAGCTCAGACATGCATTTCTGATGAACAAAGGGTCCTAGTCTTCCATTCTAGGTCAATTGGAATCTCTTTCCCTTAATTCTTCTTTATTGCACTCATTTCATCATTGGTTTGATTTGATCAATTTCTAGCCTATTCCCTCAACTCGATTACATTTTAGGGTGAAATGTAGAAAGCAAGTAGAAGAGCAAAAATGATATGAATGCACAGACACAAAGAACACATGGAATTATAGTGGTTCAAGCAACTTTTCTACTTCATTATTCTAAACACACACTCATCATGTCTTGAGTTCCACTATCTCAGTAAATTTATAACTAGAGTTTCAACTCTTTTCTATATTGTAGCTCTAGGAATGCTTTTACAATAAGCTTACAAGTAGATGACAAGTCCCACTCTAATCAATCACTACTTATATTTCACCTTAACCTAGATCTTCAATACCCAACCAAGTAACTCAATACAATAAGAAAATGAATAAAACAAGTGATTCTACACTTTACAGATTTGTGAAGACCAATTTGAGTACAACAACAAGGTCTTTAGAATTTGAAGAAATGAGAAGATAGAGCACTTGCAAAAAAATTGAGAGTCTTGTTTGAAAATCACTAAATGCACTTTTTAATACTTGAGAGTAAGAAGGTGAGAGCTCAATTAAATTTTTTTGCGAAACCTCATAACTCTACTTAAGGTGTTTTATATAGTTCTCAGGGAGACTTAAAAGTTGGAGGGTGGGTAGTGCGCACTTTCAAATATTTTTGACCGTTGCTTAAGTCGACTTTCAAGTTGATTCTAGATGAAACTTTTTGAACTGCAACTTTGCTTAAGTCGCATACTGAAGTTGACTTGGCTTACAAACGTTGATCTTTAGTTTTTACTCTTCAAGTTCCACTCTAAGTTGACTTGGACTTGGGACTTCACCAAAGTCACATGTGAAGTCAATTTGGGCTTTGACTTCACTATATGTTAAAATTCATGAACTCTAAATCTTTCTTCTTTTAGTCTTCTTTTCCTAAAGTCTTGCTCCTAGGTCGACTTCATGTGAGACTTGACTCGAGTCGCATGTGAAGTCAACTTAGGATTGAGACTTTAGTTTTGGTAGTTGGCAAAATTTTCATTTCCTCTTTTAAATATTCAAGTCTTAGTGTTTGGGTCAACTTTGAATCTAACTTTATCCAAATCTCATGATGAAGTCAACTTGGATTGCAACTTCATTCTTCATGCTTTAGTCAGAGGAAATTTTAGCTGCTTGATTCACTCTAGGTTTCATTCTAAGTCAACTTTGTCCTGTGACTTCGCCAAAGTCGCATGCTGAGTCGACTTGGGATGCGACTTCATTAGTCAAATTTCCACACTAAAATCTCTTACTCCATAAAGTTGATGTTGGAGTCAACTTGGGTATCAACTTCACCTAATTCAATGTTGTAGTCGACTTAATTTTGCAACTTGATTGGTTTTCACTTGAATTTTTAAAATCTTAACTTTGAAAATCAAACACATTAGTAGCCTCAACATTCTTAAATTTGTTGTTAATTTTTAAATTTTAGATATAACTTGATTTGCAATTCAAGTAATTGAGTTCACATTATATGGATGATTTTACGTCTCTTTTTGGTTGAAGTACTCATATTAATTTATCTGAATACTTTACTTCTATTTTGGTGGAGATTTCTATTTGTTTTTTTGCATAATTTTATATGAAAATGGCTCCCTTGAGGAAGGATATCCTTTATTTTCACGTGTTACAATTTATTTATTGTTGTTTAATCTTAGCACATCATGTAGTTTAGGATACCATGCAATTTCATAGAATACCTAAAGCTCTATCTCCAATTACATATGGTTTATTAGTTTTATATTTGTTTCTTTGTGTCTTACATTTCCTAATTTCAACTAAAAGAACTTAAAAATGGATCTTAGGAAAGGTGTTATCTTCCAATTTGTGAAAGATGTTGTCTAAAGTCCAGTGGATGATTATCTTGTTTTGAAAGACGAGATTGGCGATTCTATGAGTACATGTTTCTTTCAAAGATTGAAAACTATTATAGAAAAGAAACACAACTTGTGAAGCACATGAATTCATTTGTTTCATGTATCGCTAGTTATGAAAGAATATTTTTCATGTCAGTTTCTTGGAAAAATTTTGTAATACATGGTTTAATTCTAAAAAGGGATTTAAATTCATGTTATGTGCTTGTTAAAGTTTTTATGGGAACCAATTTGGAACTAAAATAGAATTAACATCTCTTAGAAAAATAAGGTAAGTAAGCCTCAAACTAACTTGACATAAAATAAAAGGTATGAGTTTAAAAAATAGTATAAGGTAGGGTTGACCCTACTTGGACCTACACAACCTAGGTTTCACCCCTAGATTTTCTCCCATGCTCATAGTCAATGTCATTAGTGGTTTTATGAGGTCTTGTTGCCATCGATTTTAAGGAGGAAGAGGATGACTATAAATGAGATCCGCCATGAGTTGTTTCTCTACTTATTGATTATCATATGTACATCATCACTCACCATATCCTTTTGCTCTAGTAGCTTCCCACTCACCAAGGACTTTATAATTCGTCAAAAGCAAAAGTTCATGGTAACCATTAACCCATAAGTCCCGCATTCATTGCCCTTTTTCTCCAATTGCTCTGCCTGATTAAAAAATCTAAAACAATCTCCCTCCTATAACTAGCACCTCTCCATTAAAATCAATGAGCCATCCCAAATCCAATAACCAACATTCCACCAAACTCAAATAACCAACAATCCATTAAACCTTAGTTGGCAAAAACTCAATAGATGTATCTAGTAGTACTCTAACAACTCGTAAGAATTTAAATGCTTGTAAAGGAAGATGTTTTTCCCTTTACTAAAAGTGCACATAATGTCTCCATAGTTATTCCTTTTCTTCATTCATTTTAGTTTCTACGTGTGCTGCTAGCACTATAGAAGTTCCCCTATTCTATATTAGATGAAGAGAATCAAATCTTGCCCATTATGTGGAAAGACAAAGGCAATCCACTGAGCCGAAACGATTCAAATTATCAAGTGCCTTGATCGTTGGAAATTACAACAATAGCTAATTGGATTGATTTTCAATCGTGGAAGGAGATTCTAACTAGAATAGGGGCTATGGACTTATGCTATAAATTGGTATTAGATTCCATGCAAGCAACTACTAGATTTAATGGAGGAAGTACCAAAGAAGACAGGCTGCCAAATTTAGGATCGTCCTCTAACTATGGAAGTGCGGTGGTTGTAATTGCTATAATGGATTTTCTTTAAGGATGAGCTTTATGGTTGAAAGAATATTGAAGATGTGAGATCATGGTTGATGTGAAGATGGAGGGGTTACTATTAGCCTATTGCTTGACGATGTGGATGAAATCCCAAGCATGATGTCGACCATGTTTTTCCCTTTATTAAAATTGCATATAATGTCCCCACAATTGTCCCTTTTCTTCGTTCATTCTAGTTCTTATGCATGCCGCTAGCACTATGGAAGTTCCCACTATTCTATATCAGATGTAGAGAATCAGATCTTGCCCACTGATTGAAAAGACGTTGACCATGAACTATAAGCCAAAACAATTCAAAGTATCAAGTGAACCCTGATTGTTGGAAATTACAACAAATACCTAACTGGATGATTTGTTGTCACAAAAGGAGATTCTGATAAGAATAGGGGCGATGGAATTATGCTATAAATTAGTATTGGATTCCATGCAAGCAACTATTGAATTTAATGGAGAAAATGCCAGAGAAGACAGGGCTACCAAATTTTGGGGTCATCCTCTAATTATGGAAGTGCGGTGGTTGTAATTGCTATGATGAATTTTCTTTGAGGATGAGCTTATGGTTCAAAAAATAACAAAGGTCTGTAATCATGGTTGATGTGAAAATTGAGGGGTTACTAGTAGCCTGTTTCCTGATGATGTGGATGAAATCTCAAGTTCCACTATTGGTTTTACCCTTCCTACTAAAGATGGACAAAATGGGAAACTTAAGAGATAAAATTCTTTGTGAAAACTAGGTTAAATTATAATAATGGTAACCCTAGTTTTAGATGTAAATTTGAAAAATAAGAGGAATATCATAATTAATGAAACTTGCTTGAAAAGAGATTAATCTGCTGTAGTTTAGAAAATGAGTTAATTTATAATTTTAGAAAGAGTATATTAGAAAGGGACTAATTTGTAAATTTTAGAAAGAATAGAGACAAAGGTTAATTAGCAATTTAGAAAGAATGAGGTTAATTTATAAATTTTAAAAAGAATAGGGTTAAAATGTAATTTTTAAAAGAGTATAAACAAAAGGGACTAAATTGAAATTCTGGAAATATTAGAGATTTAGAAGAAAATTATAAATTTTGGGAAGTGTAAAAATGAAAGGTTACTTCTAAAGTAATTAAGCTAAGGAGGAAGGATAATGTAATATTAGGTGGAGGGCAATTGTCCTAAATAGATGGGATTTCGTAAAAGCACCTTAAAAGGTACGAATTTGCATAAAACTAAGGTCATGCCAAGTCTTATAAATGTAGTTAAGGTAACTTTAGGGATACAAAATTAAAGTTCAAAGAAGTGTGCTTAAGAAAGAAGAAAGTTAGGAGAAAGAAGCCATTCAAAGGTATGTGCAGTATTATTAACTTTAATTTGCAAATTTGCGTAGTTCTTATAAAAAATAATAAAATAAAACAAAAATCCTTAGACATACATGGACGTCCAGACTATGCATGGACTCTAGCCATGCATGGAACGCCCATGCCATGAATGATCTAGATTAATAATAAAGAAAAATGGCAATCATTTTTTGTTGAAAAAATATATATGTCCCATATGTATGTTTCTATGAAACTTTTCTTCTATGTAATCACTTCTATTTTTAATATCTTAATGATTTATGGAAAATTCACTTCATCTATTTTATTTAGCACGATTTATAATATCCTAGAGACTCTTTTCATTTGTCTAGTATCAATTTTAAAGTCGAATTTTCAACATCTAAAAATGTGGCCCATGCACATATTTGATTTGGATGAAAGTTGATCTTTTAGCTAAACAAATGATACTAAGGGTGTGTTTGGCAATATTTAAAAAATGTCAAGCTAAAACTTTGCACTCTCCATGACTATCCTATTTTAATTATTTCTTCATATTTTCCTACTTAACTTTTTGACTTTTCAATCATTTTTACACAATTATTCATACAACTAATCTATCTATTTTAATTTTATCCTTTTTACTCTTCATCATTACCTCCATATCACATCATTTTCTTTTAATTTAACAACTTTTATATTCAAAAAAATTTCATCCAAAATTTTTATTATTTCCTAAACACACCCTAAATACAATGAATGGATTGGATATTTCGTCAAATATAAAAACTTAATATTGAAAGGGTTACATGGAACGACTTCTATATAACTTAACTACATGGAAGTCAACCTGATATATGTGTATCCCAAGAGGTGATATAATAAATATAGTTATTATTAATAAATATTATTTAAGAAAAGATTTATATATTTGTTTGATACCAAAAATTCAAATAGCTAGAATTAATAATTATTTTCGAGTTCTCTTTTATAATATCTTAAGGAAAGTATAATTCGTCTTAAATACCAGTCTGGATTCCTTTTTTCTCTTTCTTCTGACCTTATTAATAGCTTAGCTACTATTTTATGTTCTTTAACTAATTTTTTTATTTTGTAATTTGGTGTGTTAGGGTTCACTGCACCGTGTATAGGTATGCCCATATCATGAATATAATAATCCATTATAGAGACATTTTTCAATTTTAAAACAAGTTTTTATATTGTTGGTCTAATATTTTTCTAAATCTCAGATTAAGAGTTTCAAGAAGAAGGTATGCTTCATTAAAAAAATTTATTTTCTTTTATTTTAATGGTTTCTTTCTTGATATGCAAATGCATGCAAATACAATATACGAAAATATAGACGATTAATAGTTTGATTGATAATGAAAATTTACATTGAGTTTTAAGTATGCAAATACAAGTTTGAAAATAAAACTTACAAAGTTTTCTCGAGACGGATCAAGTCACTTTCTAATAACTTGATCTTCTTCATAAGATCCAAATGGCGATAATCTATGATCTTACTTTTGTGATTTTGGGAGTTTGAGAAAGAGAGGAATTACAAAGTTTGAACTATGTGAAACCCTAGTTGTGTAGAAGTCATGTAAATGATATTGAATAAACTATGTATGAATGATATATGCATATTTGAAGTGTTTGCAATTTTTAAGATTTTTGCAGCTAGGTCATCTATGTGAATGGTCGTTAAAATTTACCAATTAAAGATAATGTGGGTTATTATGATTGAAATATCATATTAAGTATGGATAAATAATTAGCATGCTATGAAAATTTTGATTTAATTTTAAAATGTGATCAATGGATATTAAGAGGCTAATTATGGAGACAAGTTGAGAAAATATTGAAAAATTCATAACTTGGTGACCTTAAATCGGATTGAGTGAAATTTGAGGGGGAAGCACATAATTTAATGCTTAATCTCATGGAAAAATTAGATTATGAAAATTTTGATGAAAAGTGATCATCACCGTTCAAAACTTAAAATGATCATAACTTGAGCTAGAAAGATCGAATTAAGATGAAATTTGAAATGAACGGCTAAAATTATGAAATCAAGGTTTTGGAAGGATTTGATCATGAAAATGATTAAGGAACTAAGCTTGCACGAAATTAGCATGAGAAATTTGACTTTTCAAATCATAAAATAAATAGCATTTATGATGAAATTGAATAAAATAAATAAATAGAAAAAGACAAATTTGAGGTGTCAAGAGAGGATAAATTGTAGGGTATTATGTAAATTATCAAAAATAAGAAAATCCCTGAAATTATCTCTTGATTCAATGCATAATTAATGGGTCAAATGGAAAATGGAATAAGGGGCAAATTATGGACGTCCAAACAGCATTGTAGCTGGATTTTTGGAATTTTTTTATAATAAAATGTATACCCAAAGTCAACTATGAGTTAATGTAAGTAATTTTGCATTAAATAAAAGTGAAATTCGGATTTATTAGGAGCTGAATTGGACTGTTGAATGGAAGATGAAAAAGTGGACAGCAACATGTATCCAGGTTGATGTGGACGGTTTTGGCAGCTCAATGCATATTTTATATATATTTTTTATTAACCTAAATTGACCCTAAATTCCCTACACTACTAGATAACTAATTTATTAATTAAATAAAGCTTTAAAAAAATTTATTATGATGAGAACATCTGCTGCAAAGTTGGACGTGAGCAGACATCAAAAAATGGACAGCAAAAAAGGTGGCCGTTCAGGTGGCCAGAAAAAGGATTTTTTGTATTTTTTAAAAATTTTAATATGCATGGATAATTATCCTAGGTAGTAGGGAATATAAATATGCATTTATTATTTGCAAAATTCGTTGAAAAAAATTGAGAAAGGTAGCTGATGATGGACATGCAACAGACGGACAGATTAGGGATAATTTAATCCAATGGATAATTAGTGAATTTATAAATAAGAAAAAAATAATTTTAATGGCCCAAAATTTTCCATGTCAGCAAAGAGGATAGGAATGCATTGGAAATTGCATGGATGATGTGGCATGTGGGGCCCATTTGCTGGAAATTTCCAGCTAGTTGCTTAAAAGGCGAGGGGACGTCCAAGCATGGGGATTGAACACTTAGAAAATTTTTGGAATTTCGAGCTCCCATTTTCACAGCAGCTCACATCCCCCTTTTCACTCCTTTCAAACCCAAAAAATTTATGGAAGAAACAAAGATTGAAAAGGAGGAGTTTAGAAGAAGAAGTTGCTTGAGAAAAGGAGAAGTGAAGTAGCACACAACACAAGTAAGTAGATGGTTTGAGTTCAAGTGATTCTACTCTAGTTTTTCTAAGAAATTTGTTAGCTATGTATGTGTTTCATAATGAAACTTTAATGAAGAATTATGATGCTTTTCATTAGGGAATTTAATGGAAATTTATAGCAAGTAGTATAGTTAAGTGTTAGAGGTAAGTAAGAAAAGTGTTTGGTGTGATGTATAAGCTTTTACTCTAGCTTGATCATGCTGAAATTTTGTTTTAAGTTGCTGTTTATATTAGTGAATGTATTCACATGATAAATCATGATTTAGTGTTGATTATATCTGAAATTTAGCATGTGTTGTGAAGTATAGAAGGTAAGTTAGTTATGGTATCATCTAAGACCCTAAATTCATTTCTAAATGATGAAAATGATAAAGGAAATGATTTAAATAAATTATGAATGAAATATAGGTTAAAATACCCTAAATATAGGACACTTTGGACGTGAATAAGGGCATCACATAAACTGCCTAAATTCGGATTTTAACAGAAGGGAAAAGTGGACGTCCAAATGGTGTCAACGGGTACCCTATACAAGTATAAAATATTGCTGTTTTACAAATAATTTATCTATGGATTTTAAATGTGTGAAAATGTATTGAATTTAGGATAAGAAATTGGGAGGAATTTCTGGAATTAAATTGATAAAAATCTGTCTATATTGGAGTACCAAAAGAGACTAAGTGTGAAAAATTGATGTCAAAGTGGCTGTTTTTGTAAATTCGAGAATTGTGAATAAAAAATTCACAAAAATGCATTAATTAGGTGTTAAATGAAGTGAATAAACTTGCTGAATTAGTGGATAAGTTTTTGATTTGAAAAACTTTAAGAAAAGTATGAATTAGACCCAGTTAGACGCACATAAGAGAAGCAAAGCACATGATTAAATGAGGAATGCAATATGTAAAATACTAAGGGTGTGTTTGGTTACACAAAAACATGTCCATGAAAAATTTTCAATCAAAAACTTTTCACTCTCCATAACTACCTTATTTTTTAATTATTTTTTCACATTTTCCTATATAAACAACCCTACTTTTCAATCATTTCCACACAAATACCCATACAACTACCCTATCTATTTTAACTTTATTTTCTTTACACCTCATTATTACCCCTATCATATCACATCATTTTCTATCAACTTGACAACTTCTACTCTGAAAAGTTTTCATCAAAAAGTTTTACTCCCAACCAAACGCACCCTAAAATGCAAAAATATGATAAAATATCATGGAAAAACATGAAATGTATTTCTAAATCGATAATCTCAAATTTTGAGATTAATATATGAGAATTAAATATGAAGCATAATGAGTAGTTGAGATACGTAAGGGTTTAAAGGATGCATACCCGACTTGGAGATTTAACGGGTTATGAATAATATAAAAATGGGTTGGAAAACTAAATGAATGCAAGCAAATAGAATTTATATGAAATTTATGTTATTCTGTCATAGGCAAAGGAAAGGAAAAAGTTGATCCGGGAAGCTCTCACGAACAAGGTAAGCAAGCAAAAAAAATTTTTGTTTTAAATGAATTTCTATTTGTTAAAATTTCTTTGAAATATCTGTAAATGATGTTTTACTTGCTTTTCTTGATTTAGCAAATGTTATTTGGAATGTATTTCTAAATTTTTAAGGATGGTCAATCCTTAGTTCACTAGGTAATTTAAATTGATTTATATAACTGCTGTATGATAAATGAAAACTGTTGTCCTGTGATATAACGTGTAAAAAATCATGCTAGCATGTCATGGATAAATTCATGTGCACAATGCATAAGGTTCACCTTAAAGGAATAAGCGGACCGATTGTCCCCCTTTGGTGTTACCGAGTCGCTAAAATAGGCTAAGGGCCGGCGGCATCTCCTTGTGTGAAAGGAGATGAAGACGGATGGTCGCCTAGCTAGCCTCCATCCTAAGGGATCATGAATTCATTCATTATTGGGTCATTGTATATCCCCGAGGGGGTATAAGGTTGCTTTCCCTGATGATTTTAAATAAAAGATTTCTGCTCCGCAGGTAGCTAATCACTTGATAAGTGTCTCTACTAAATGGAGAGAAACCTTTTTGTTGAAAAAGATTTCCTTTAAAATGATTTGCTTGGAAATATATAATGTTTGCTTATTGAGTGTTTAACTCACGTTTTTGTTTTCCAAACCCATAGACAGGTGAATGAAGAGACTCGGCAGAGGAGTAAATAAAATACCATTTAGGCAAGAGAAAAACTTTTGCAGACATGATGATGTAGTAGAATTTATGTTGAATGAATGTAACTAAGTTGTTGTTTTCCTATGGACATCTATGATTATAACATGCAGTGACATCTGATTTAGGAAGATGCTTAAATATTTCTGATTTACATGCATCATTGTGTGTTGAATGGATGGAAATGATTTAGTCATTACTTGAGATTTAATTAAGAGAAAATAAATTTTTATGTAAACATATTAAAATTGGGTAATTGTCCGTTAAAAACCCGCCGTGTGACAGGGCAACAA
This sequence comes from Annona cherimola, assembly GCA_030490835.1. NCBI lineage: Eukaryota > Viridiplantae > Streptophyta > Magnoliopsida > Magnoliales > Annonaceae > Annona > Annona cherimola. Next base: position 60,498,552 of record CM059975.1, read on the forward strand.
TCCTGATCATGTTTACCAGTCATACCGATCCTGAGGTAAGGCTTAGGATGTGACGCTCGGGTTGGGGGCGCCACAAACTACAAGGTTTAGACGGTGTTGTCAAAACCGGACCGGACCAGCCGGTCCAACCGTTTGACAAGGAACTGGTCTAGTATCCGGTTCAATTAAGGTCAATTTAGTCTAAACGCTTTAAACCATTTGAACCGGCTAAACCACGGTCGAACCAATAATTGTAGTTGAACTAGGTTTGGCCTGTTCAATAAAAAGGAAAAAAACAAAGCAACAACAGCACATGCGATGTGATCTTATTTTTAAATTTTTACCCAAATCGATTCATCATCCCGCTCCCACACATGCTCCCGCCCACACTCCGCCCATGCCCTAGAAGGCTCAGCTTGTCCCAATTTCGTCCCCATTGGATCATCTCGGTGAGCTTGAATTGACGGTCCCTCCCTCACTTCCCCACAGGGCATCTTCTTTCTCCTTCTTTTGTCCTAGTAGACACCACACGCAACCATCATCAGATTGCCCAACTGTTTCTTCATCCAAGGACTCTAGCAACCTGTCCTGATTGGATCATCTCAGCGAGCTTGAATTGATGGTGTCACTCCCTCTGCCCCACACAACATCTCCTTTCTCCTTCTCCAGTCCTGGCTAACAATTTTTTTTTTCAAATTGAAACATGTTTGTCACTCTACATTTTGTTGAGCTACTGCTCTATGGCCAACTCCCTTCTTCTTGCTTCCATTTCTCCCAATTGCTGGCTGCTACTCTTTGATAGTATGGACTGATTTGATAATTATGACATATTTCTTAATATTGATAATTTTATTGAAAAGTCTTATATTTTATTAGAGTTCATAATCTTAATTCTTAAATAACTTCAAATAGAGATTAACGATCTTAAATAACTTTAAATAGAAATTATGGCATTTGATTTCCCTTTCTCTCTTGTATAAAAGGATTTGGTTGCTTCCTCAATTGGTTATTGGTTGGACATTGAATGACATTGATAGGCTCTTATCAATAACAGTATGTTCTTTAGCAGTAAGCAACGAAAGATATGTCTTTTAGTTGTTGTGTCCAATAATCTTGATAGTTTCCATGAACAATTATATAGTGACATAGTTAGGCTATTTCCATTCAACTACCTTCCCATTTATGAAGCTATTATTTACTTTAGGTTATCAACTTAAGAGTTGAGATTTGGGATATTACTGAATTGTTTCTTGCTAACCTGTTTTTTGTTTCTTTATAAAATAATATATGATTAATTGGTGATGTTTAGATTGAAGTTATGTACTATTGTAGTAGCCAATAGGTAGTTATTCATTGCAATTTTATGTTTGATGAAAATAGTAAACTTAAAATTTTATGTTTGGTGACAATGATGAACTTGTAAGCTTTTAAATTTTCATATTTTTGAGTAAATGAGTTGTTCTTATATTATTATGAATGATTTAATTGTTCAATATTTCAACCATTATTAATTTATTTTATTTCTTGTGGTGCTAGATATGTTTAAAAAATTGTAATTCATAAACATATCTAGATAAACAGTGAGAATCCAATAGTTAAGCAGTCAGAGTCAAGGCCTATTACACATTTCAGATCAGTTAATACAGTTGATTGTTTCTAATTTAGTATATTATATTTGAGTTTTGTTGATGAATTTCTGAAATTTTCTATTAACTTTTTCCTACATGTTTTATTATGATGATTAGAGTCTAACATGTAAAATTAAGAGTTATGAATATATAATTTTACTAATATATAATTAATTACAAATAATTAAATATTTATGACATCATAAATGTGTCATGTTGATGTCATTGATTCAAACCAATCTGCATAATTGGTTGAACCGGTTTGAATGTGAAACATTAACCAATGTAGAACCCATATGTATGCATTAATCATGTATATGATATTTATATGTGAATTATTGAATTATGAAGGTTTTATGTGATTTTGCTAAGTATTGCAATTAGGGTTATGGATTAGCAATAATGATGTTATTAATCATTTTGAGCTAATATGAGACAATGGGATTAGAGTAAATTGTTGTTGATTTAAATATGCAAATACATCATGGAAAATCATTTTAATTCATTTAAAATGAATAATGAGCATTGGTGTTATAATTGTTAAGTTAAGTGGAAAAACACTAGAAAATTCATAACTTAACACCTGTAAGGCGGATTCAAGTGAAATTTGAAATGAAAATTAATAATGTTGGGCTTAGTATTATGGAATTATTCGGTTATGAAAATTCTTGATGAAATGAGTGTTATGATTTATTGATCATATTTCAATTTCAACCGTTAACTTTAAACGGCTATAACGGGAGCTAGGAAAATCGGATTGAGATGAAATTTGAAACGGTTGAATGAAATTATGAGATGTTTCTTTTAGATGGCTTAGATTAAGCTTGAAATATTAGAAAAATACCTGCATTGAAAAAGGTGAGGATGGTTGACTAATGCACCTCAAAAGTATCCAACAATTAATGCTAGAGTACAATGCATAATTGCATGTTTTTAATGGGAGTTGAGGTGTCAAATGGAGCTCATTTCTAAGCTATTTTATGTATTTATATGAAGTACAAAAATACATGAATTATCCAGCTATTAAATGGTTATCATGATGGAGCTACAAAGCAAACAACCTACCCATAGAGAAGGTGGCAAGAAGGGACGTCCAAGGGGCTGCCATGTTGCTTCTTTTTGAATTTTTAATTTTTAAAATATGTGTATATGCAGCTGAGATGCAAGGACATAATATATGCATTTAATTATGTAGATTTACAGCAATAAAAAAATTAAAAAATGCAGTTGAATGGGAGAGAGAAACCGTGGGCAGTTTAGAGGGCAATGTGACGTGCAGAAATATGTTTATTGCTGCCATTTTGTTAATTTTTTAACACCAAATTAATACATAAATTAAAGGGTAATTAAGTGTATAATTTACCCTTAAATTAGGGTTGAAAAAAATGAAAAATTGTTGGAAAAATGGATAGCAATGGACGTGATCTATGGAGGCAGTTTGGACGGCTAGAATTTAGGCAGTTTTGTGATTTTTCAAAAATGGTAAAATCCCATTTTTACTAGGCTGCAATTGTGCCAACACATGAAGGTGATAAGGGAGCATTTAAATGATGTGGAAAATGCAGGAAATGTGGGGCCCACAGCTGAAAAAAAAATCCAGCTTATAAACCCATGCACGTCCATTTGAGAGGAGGTTGGAAAAGTTGGCTAAGTGTTGGAATTTTCACCCAAGAAAACTGTCAGCTCACGTCCCCATTTTCTCCCAACAAGAAGGAACAAAATCAAGGGAAAAAGGAAGGAAATTTGAGGAGAAAATCATCTTCAAGTGTTAGGGTTTAAGTTAGCACTAAACCAAGTAAGTATATGTTTGGTTTTGAGTTGTTTAACTTGAGTTTTAAAATCAAAAATTGAATATGGAATGGATGCTTAAAGAATCTTTGAAATGATGATCTAACATGATTTTGATTTAATATGGAATGGGTATTAAGTTTTATGCATGAATTTTTATGATTTAGATGATGGAAATGAAGTTGGAATGATATATGTGTGGAAAACTCAAGTTGATAAACCCTAAATCTAAATGACAAGTTGCTGTTTTGGTTTGATGATGTGATTAGGGTATGAATCATGTATTAATTCAAAACATATGTTGGTTTGTGATTAAATGATGAGTTTTAGAAAATATGGAATGCAAAGCGGTAAATATGACCCGATTTCTTCGTTTCTATGCTAAAAATCATATGGAAATAGGTTTGCATGTTTTATGAATGCTATGTAGGTTAAAATACCCTAGGGTTAATTTATTATTGATGCTCAAAAGTATTTGGAGAAATAAGCTCAAAATCTGATTTTTATGGATTTATGAAACGATGGCTAAACGGAGTGGAAACGGGACCCGAAACGGTTAAGCAACTTGCTATTTCGAGAGGTTTTATTTTATGAATGTTAATCATGTGTTAATGCCCTAAATTTGAATTAGGAAAAATGAAATTATTGCTGAAAATTCGGATTTATTAAACTGCTTAGGGTTATGTGTCAATCAACACGTTAAATGCGTGAAAAACGGGTTCCAAACTTGCTATTTTGGAAACCTATAGCAAGTGGATTTAAATCCCATAAACATACCGTAAATGAAGTGATAATTAAGGGTAATTAACACGCTGAAATATGGATTAAATTTCTGATTTAGCGAATTTTATGAAATACATTAAGTATGTGTTGCCAAATGGGCATATGTGAATGAATAAATGTGTTTAAGTGATGAATGACTTGTGAAAAGTGATTTTGTACAAAAATGCATCAAAATAAGATGAATACCACATTTATTTATCTGTTTAATATTTTATGATATTAATTCCAAAATTTTGAATTTAAATTATGGAGCTAAGGTAATGATATGTGCATAAAAGAAACACCCATGCGTGTATTTTGGGAAAAATTTGATAAATAACAAATTGAGGTTAATGAACCTATAAATGATAATTATTGAATGAATTTTATGTGGATGAATGGATACCCTATGTATGGGGTTATATATGTTATGTTTTATGTTAGCTGTTGAAATGTGTAAAAATGTGCTATATATGTACATAATGACTTGTAAAGTCAAATAAATGATATATGTGAATGGAATGGGTTGGAAAACTAAATGAAATATGAGAAAAAGAAATATATGAAAAAAATATATTATTCTCATGTAGGCAAAGGCAAAGAAAAAGCGGAATCGGAAAGCTAAGAGACACAGGTAAGCAAGCAAATTTTCTAAAGGATTTTTGCTTTTCTAAATTGTTTACATAAATGCAATTTTTGCTTTAACTTGTTGATGAAAATGTAGAAATTATTTCTAATATGTTTAAGGATGGTCATTCCTTAGTAAAATGGTGTTGAAATGATGTTTTTACTTCAAATGTGATATTATGAAATTTCCTTTGATAAATGTTATAGAGAAATAATGTGATTCTATGTTTCGGATTGAAAAATCATGCTAGTATGTTAAAGATGGATTTATGCAAAAGTTCATACGCACAGGGTACTAGGTCCACTTAAAGGGTATAAGCGGACCGACTATCCCCCCTTGGTGTGGCCAAGTCGCTTAAAATAGGCCCAAGGCTGGTGGCGCCCTCTCTGAAATGGGAGTTAATGTGGATGGGTGGTCGCCTGGCTAGCTTCCATCCTAAGGGAATTATGATGATTATAATCATGTTTTCATATGGAATTATGCATATGGTACTCGTGATGGGTACAAGATTTCATGTTTTCAAGATAAACCTTTAGATAAAGTATAAGTTGCTTTCCAATATGATTTCAAATGTAAAATGTTGCCTGAAAATGATTTTCCTGTAAAATGCAAATAGCTTGCTTATTGAGTTTCGACTCACGATTTTGTTTTCCAAACCCAAAGACAGGTAAAGGACAGGTTATGGCGGAAGAGCAACTACAAGCTTGAGGAGGCTATGGAAAAACTTTAGAATTTTTTTATTATGAAGAAAATCTATGTTGAATAGATGTAAACTTTTTGTATGTTTATATTGATGACTGTGATTTATACATGCAGTGACATTTGATTTAGGCAAAAGCTGAAATGTTGCTTGAACATCATGCTATGTATCTATGTTGAATGGATTGAAATGGCTTAGTTATGCATGAGTTGGAAATGATTTAGATATGTTTGAAATGGAAATATGAGAAATTAAATTCTTATAAGGAAATATTAAATCAGATAAACACCGTAAAACCCACCGTGTGATAGGAAAACAATCCTGATCATATTTACCAATCAATACAATCCTAAGATAAGGGCTAAGTCGTGACGCTCGGTTTTGGGCGCCACATTGAACCAGACAAGTTTCTTTATCGGTTCGATTCTAACAACATTGGGTTTGAGAGAGATAAAGAGAGATGGGATAAGATGAAGGCTATAGCTAGTTTTCCCTTATTAGGACTCTGGAAACCTTTATCTTTCTGCTCTTCCAATGTTTCTTTTTGTAGACGTTTGAGTGTTGGTGTAGTTGGCTTGGCGATGGGCTATTGATGGACTGATGGATAACCACTTGCTTGGGTTGAACTGGAGATGTTTAGATTCTTCTAGATTAAATGATGGCTTCTGAGTAAAGTCTATTGTTGTTCTAACTCGTAGAGAGATGCTACCTAAAGCTACAGTAAGATTCATTACTATAGCTAAGTGTTCGGCTAAATGACGGTTTGTCTATCTATTCTTGGGAAAGGACGACCGGCGGGAATGGTTAAGATTGGGCTTCTCTTCTTTTTTTAAGTATTGAAATGTAGCTTATAATGAGACTTAATGAGTCCCACTACATCTTCATTCTGGTCTGCCTAGGAAATTGTGGCTAGCTCATTTAACCCAATTGCGGATTGTTGGTCTTTTGATGCTTTGGTTGTTGGTGTCAAATTGAGCTACGTTTGGATTTCTTGCAAGATTTTAACAATCTTTTGGATTTTTTACTACAGTACGTTTAGATTGTGCTATAGATCTTTGATATAGGAATTACATTTCCTATTTAGATTTGTTTGACGGTGTTAGAGGTGCTAGCAACTATTTTCTACGAATCCATTCGAGGATTTGTGGTGGTTCAACATGAGTACTAGTAAATTAGTCCCACCATTTTACCTTAAAAATTCTTCCAAGAAAAAAATGGAAGGGTTTTTGTATTTTGAAGGAATATATACTCACAAAAGCAAATCCATGAGTGTAAAAAGATTAAAGTCGGTGGAAAACATTTTTCATAGTTAGAAAAATTTGCGTGTTTGCAAAAAGTTTAAAATTCTTGATTCACCATTGCAGAAAAATTCATGAATTAACTTAAAATGATTCCACCATAGTATAAACCAAAATAGAAAAATATAGTTTATGTTTTTTTAAAATAAAATATCTATGTCGCGCCCCAACCCGAGACGTCACTTCCTTACCTCAAGATCTAATCGATTGGTAAATGTGAAACAGGATTGTTGCCCTGTTCACACGGCGGGATCTTAATTAGATCTCGCCCAAATTTTTTTTCGATTCGTTTCTTTATCCATCCTCATTTCTTTTCTTTATATCTCACTTCATTCGTCTTGTAACAATGATACACTTATAATTTCATTACACATAGCATTTTAACATACTATATGATTCCCTTGCATATATATTCATAAGCATAACCCCTGATAGTTACCATCAATTATATATATCATTCATAAAATCTTTATCTTGTTCCCTTACCTCCTTAGTTTACACAACCTGGCCAAAATATAACCATATAAAATTCATTTATAATTGAATGCTAAACACTTACACTTGTACATACATTATCACATCTTAAAAATTCCAATCATATCGTTCGATACACAAAACTAATCATATAACACACCCATGAATACTATTTCATACCTTTCCTTAATTACATCATGTTCTCCATCTCTTGAGCTTCCTAATACCTGTCTGAGGTTTGGAAAAACAAAACATGAGTGATGGACTCAGTAAGCAAGCATTTTGCATTTTCATATAAATGCATTTCTCTCTGTTCGGTAGAAGACTCTTATCAAGAATCAACTATCAACAGGAAGAAACCTTTCATGAAAACCTGTCATAAAACTTTGCATTTCAATCCTTCATAAAACCTATCATTTAAACCATACATGACAACCATTCATATAAATCATTCTTGAAAATCATTTCTGTCAATCAATTATATAAACTTTTTATAAGAGGACAAATGTATGTCCTAAATTATTTTCATATAAATCTATATTCATGAAGAAAATCTTATGTTCTAAATCATTTGCATATAAGCCATATTATATAAGGACAATTATATGTCCTGAACAATTTCTTATAACTCTTTTTCAATACAACGCATATGCATATGTAAAAAGTGTCCTGAAATAGATGAGTAAACATTATTTTTTGTGGACATTGTTATATCCTGAAATATCATTAAATAAATATTATTTCATGTGGACACCATCATGTCCAAAACATATCCTCATGCCCCCATTTTGGGGTTTTTAAAACAAATGATATGCATATACATTTCTAACCCTCTGTTAGGTGACACTTACCAAGTGATCATCCCTCCATAGGAACGAAAACCTTCATGTGACTACACCGTTAGCTAGGCGGTTGTCCATGATCCTGCTCCCATTTCAGGGAGGGCGCCGCCGACCTCCTGCCTTCCCTTAGCGACTTGGCCATAGGTAGAGGTTGGCCTTAGTATGCAACCGTCTCGGTCTGCAACCGCCTCCACGATGGGCCTAGTACGTGGTTCCTGTGCACACTCGTTTGTATTCGCATCGTTATGCTATCATAATTTCATAAAATCAACACAATCTTAAATCCATGTGATTTTTCAAATAAACGCTTAATATCATAATCCATTGCAGTCCTTAGACTGAGTCCATCTCAAATTGAGAACTGGACATAATAATTTTTCTAAAATAAAACATTTTCATAAACTATTTTCAAATAGTAATGCCAAAATGACCACTCTTAAAAAAAGTAACAACATATTAACAAATCAATTTTACAAAATATTTGTAATACTTAGGAAAATATCATTTTCAAGAATATTTCTTGTTTATTGATAAACCATTTTAGAATCATTTTGTAAACCGATTTCGAAACATTTCAATAACCAAAAGGAATAGACTTTTCTTGTAAATATTTTTATTTCCTTTTCTAGGCTTTTTATGAACAAAGGATAGGCAAACACATCTGCTTCTATTTTATTAGCATTATATGCCTCGTCCACATACTATTCTTATCACATTGGTGTAGAGAAGCGTTTGCACTATCTTTTAAATTTCAAAATAGTCATCAAATCGTTTTATAACGACAAGTATTGAGTGGGTCATTCTTAAAATTCTTTTAGAAAGAAACACATGAGTACAATACATTTTTCCAAAGTATTTCAGTCTTCAAAGGGACTGAAAGTATTTTGATAGTTTATTTCCAAACATCTATATAAATCATTTTAAAACATTTATAAGTCATTTCAAATACTCCATTTCTTTACAAATGTCATTATATGAAAGATCATGTAATTTTTCTCAAAACCTTTTAGGAATAGAATTTCCAATATTTATTTTCAAATATCATCTTGAGAGAGAATGAAAAATTCTTTTATCATGAATGTCTTTGAAATAGCATTTCTAGGAACTAACTTATCCACAAACCTTCTTCAAGCATATCATTAATACGAAGTAAAATCATACCTTGAAAATTTAAGCATGCTTACACTGAAGCAATGCTAAGACTTTTCATTAAAGTCATATTTTCAAGTATTAAATTTGTTTGCTTTGCAAGTAAAACTTAAAATCAACAATACATGTACTTGAATCAAAATCAATATTCATGAAGGTTCGCTTACTCACCTTGTAAGAAATCTTGAAACATCTTAATAATACATGTTCAAATCATTTCACATTTAATAACAAAATAGCATTTGAAAATGCCATCTAAAGCATCATTATAAAGCATTTGTAATCATTTCAAATTTTCAAATGAAATCAATATTTTCAAAAATTTGCTTGCTTACTTGAATCAATCCTTTGTGCTTTCCATCCCTCGCTTTTTCCTTCCCTTCACATATACACGTCATATGGGTTTAATCCCATATGATCCATAACGTGCTAACTTTAAATCATTCTTTCCTTGACATTAGCACCTGTATTTCCCTATAATCACATATTCATACAAGTTTAATACATGGGTTGTTTCTTTCCTTCTATACTTATATTTTGCGTAGGAATTCTTTGAAATCACTCAAGATGTCCTTTCATATCCTACAACATACAAATTTTCTATCAAAATTTATTTGAAATGATTATCCACATTTCTTATTCAACCATACATACCCTTTTTTAATATTAATATTCATTTTCCTCAATAGTGATATATTACATACCTACCTATATAGGTATAGCAATTGCTCATTTATTTTATTAAATACTCACATCTAAGGTATTTATTCACTTAAATTTTCAAGAGACTTGCTTATATTCAACTCTTTGAATTTACATTCAACTTTTTAACAACCACATACATATATAATTTAGTGATTGTTTATCTCATCATTTAATCTCCATGTTTAAGGTTCTAAACTTATTAAATTATTTAAATATCTTGTGTCCAACCTTTAGCAAGCTAAGTTCACTCTAAATTTTTGAAAGGGTAACCCATTTCAATTTAGCCACATATACATACATAGTTGTCATATATTACTCCTACCCTTCATTTCTTTGCATGTACATATAAAAGAATTATCTACCAACAATTCTTATAATCAACTTAAGGGTTTATATGGAATCTATAGCAAATTAATTTAAATCAAAATTTCTGGAATTTATCCCCTTTTACCAAAACAGCCCTATATGCTCTCATATTTCCAAATTTCATTTATGAAATTTGCACCTTAACTATACATACATAAGATGCTATCAATCAAACATTCTTATAACCATTTGTAGGGCTAGTTTATGATTTATAATATCCTAAATTCACATAAAATTTATGAAACTTAAATATAACAGAAATTTAAATATATACATGATTTAGGCATCCACTTAAAGGTATACCCATATATGATATATTTTCAATTCATTAACCCTTGGTGCTAATTATTCATCATATAATAATTATTTGATTATTGAATTAACTCAAAATAACCAGAAATTTCTTCCTTCCATAACCAGTTTGCACGTCCCCATTAGGCAGAAATTCCATGCTTTTCTTATGCAGTTTGGACGTCCATTATTAGCAGAAATATATTTTTTTTTTTCTCATACCCAGCTGGACGTAAATGGAGCATGAATATTTCTTTCTTTCTCCATGTATTGCTGGTCATTATTTTAGCAAGGAATAAATAATATGAAATTTCTTTTATATCATATATGTTGAACGTGAATTTGGAGCATAGAATAATTAAAATAAAAACCTAGCATTCATACCTGAAAATGGACACCCCATTTAATGGCAGAATTTCACGTTCTTCCTTATGCAGTTTAGACGTCCATTTTCAATGGCGTAAATATTTTTCTCTCATGCATTGCTGGACGTAATTTTGGGCAGGGAATAATTAAAATAAAACTTAGCATTCCCACTTGATGAACGTGAATTGGGCAGGGAATAAATAAAAATAAAAATAAAACTCAGCAGCATACCTGTATTTCTGATGTCCTTACTGCCTCCATGCATCTTCCAATTTCTTTTTTCTTTCTCCCCTTCACGTGAAACTCTTTTCCATTGCTGCCATTACCTATTTATAAGAAAGCTAAAATCTGCCCCTTTTTCAAGCCACCGAATTTTCTGCATTTTATCCATTTAAAGTGCTGAAATAATTTTGACCGTCCACTCCTCCAATCCATCAATAAATCTGGACCGTCAATTTCATTGCTTGCTGCCCAAGTTTTCCATCCTCCTATGCCTACCTAGCTGCCCTAATTTTCCACCCTATACCGCTGGAAAATAATTTTATAAATATTTAATAGCTGTTGAAAAAAACTGGACGTCCATGCATGCTATCCACTGTATTAATTGGCTACTGAAAAATAATTTTATAAGTATATAATTGTTGCTGCAATGAATCGATGCCTCCCCTACATAAATCTACCATCCACTGCATTTAGTTGCTGTCTTCATTTTTCACCGTTGAAAATATCTGCCGATTTAATTCCCTAGCCGTGGACATTCCTAGGTACTGTATTTCCATGTAGATTTTTGCAATTTTTTATTTAATAATAACTGCTCAAAATTTATACACATAGCTGTCCACATTATGCATGTCCACTTAGCTTCAGGTTTTGGCATTTTATGCCATAGAATTTCATTTTAATTTATGGCCATTTATTTACCCTAATTGCATAGGTAATTTAACTACATGTTTATTATTAATAAAAATTAAAATCTAATGCATATCACCATATGCGTCCCCATCATGTGCCACATATGCACCTTAGCTTAGTCATATAAAAATCTCATCTCAAAAACATGAATATATGCTAAGTTATTGGCAAAATAATTTAATTCATAAAATATCATATATTTTTAACCAATAAATCCATTTCCCTTCATAATTTTTTATGATTCAAACCATCCATATGATTAAACCCATAATTATATTCTAGTCTTTCAAATTTCGCCTCAATTCTCCTTATAGGCGTTAGGTTATGAATTTTCTAGCATTTTTCAACTTAACTCATTAATTATCATCTTAATTTTCATAAATCAAATTATGAAAAATTAAAATAATTATTCATGATATATTTATGGTTTCCAATTTTCATTAAGCCTCTTTAATCCCATTAACCCATATTGGCCTATAACGATTAATTTAATCATCATTTATAATTATTTGCCCTAATTATGATAAATTCTCAAAATAACAAAATCATTCATGACTCCCGTTAAATCTTTCATGGATCATATTTATATGCCTAATGTATACACATAAGCCTTTCATAGATTAAGGCATCATACCATCTTAGACTATCTCTTAAATTTTCAAGTCATTCTACCTTGTAAATCTTAAGATATAAATATATCGAGTATTGACTCAAAATTAAAATGATAATTAGTATTAATTGTATTTTCCACATAAGCATTTTATTATTCCTCAATGTGCATAATTATCCTAATAAACTTGGAAAATTAACTTAATCACCTTATTAAAATTAATTTCTTTAATTCCATCTTGATACAGGCTTTGAACTATATTTGCTAAGTTCTAAAATAGGTGGGGTTTCACAATCTATGAATGGTTTCCTTGCTTTTTTTTACCAAAAAAACCTTATACCAGCCTTGTCGGTAATGCCAGTAGTGTAGATCGGTATGTTAAACTTGATGGAAAGTCTCTTCAATTTTTTCATGGAATCAAACTCCGACAGTATTAATACCTTTAAATTTTGAAAAGTTGAATGTATTATTTCTTTTGAGTCTTCTTTGTGTAGTAGTGTTTGATGGAAATTGACTGCATGTTCACAAGGATGAGCTTGAAGAACTTCTGGGTTTTGAAGTAATATATGTGCCTATCATAGTGAGTTTTAGAAAATAAATATTTTATAACTTGAGCTGTATCTTTTGAGCTTTGGAAGTCAAACTCAGTATAGAGAAGCGATAATTAAGAATTTTGTTTAGTGGCATGTTTTGGTCTAGCTCCAAGCTTTTGGAAATCTAGTTTGAATTGGAGTTGGAAGGACTTCAACTTCTTTGGTTGTAGTTTGAGTAGGAAGTTTCGGGAAAAATTCTCCTTTCCTTTTGAGCTTTAAGCCATCAGTCTTGAATGGCTCAATTTACTTAAGTTCTGAGGTTTTTGGGATGAGTGCAAGACTGTTTGTTCATGATAACTCTATGAAAATAGAGTTATCAACTCTCGTTTTGCACTCATTTGGAATGCTAGTTTAAGAGAAACATGTGAATCTGTGTATGTTTTGTATTAGTTTTCACTATTTATGTAATTTTTGCATCTAGAATGGTTTTCATGCATTTTAAGTTGCATTTAGATAAAATTCATCTCATTTTAGTTGTTTTAATTTTATTTGATCATTTAGAAAAGCATTTACTTATTTTTACTCTTTTGTTGTAGGAAAAGGAGGGCAATTTCTATGTAATTTGAAGGCAAAAAAGGATGAAATGAGAAAAAATCACTTAAAGCTATTAAAAGAGCCACACTCTCTCTAGCATGGTGGAGGCCACGGCCACGAAGTTCATTGACTTGGAAGAAATTGCACTGCCACTGTCTAGTGTGGCAGAGGCCGCAGCCACGAAGGCATGCGTTTGAAAATTTCCACATGTTTGAAGCTTCAAACTAAGAGGGTTATAAATACTTCTCTTAGGGTTTCTTAAAGATAACTTAGAGGGCTCATAGATGTTGTGTTTGGGGGAAAAAACCAAGACCTTCAAGGAAAGAGAAAAGAGCAAGTGGAGAGCAAGTTGATTTCTGCAAATGTATTAAGTTCCATCTTCTCTTCTCATCTCTTCTTCATTTTTATTATTCTTCTTGCTTGGGATGATTATAAACTTGATTTTAATGGGAATTGAAGTCATGTTTATGGGTTAAATCTTCCTATGGTTGGAGATATATAGGATTTAATATCATAGACTATATTATTTGGTTTCTTTGTACTTGAATGAGAAAATGATTGTATTGTAACTTATGTTGCTTGAGATTGCCTTTATGTATTATTATTAATGTGTTTATAAGTTTTACAATCTTGTAGATTGATCGAATATTCAAATTCATGCTTGGAGAAGTGGGATTTGAATAAAATTCATATACAAGGCACAGATTTTTCAACCCTTATTTGTATTGGATGTTAATATGGATAGGAATATACTTATTAATCCTATAAAATCTTAATTTGGTTATGTGGTTACCAACCTTGTTTTACTTAAAGGCATGAGAACATAGTAAATAACTAAAACTTGGTTAGGTTTGTATGTGTTTGAAAACATATATGAATATCAATCAACCTAGACTAGTAATCTCCACACAACTTAAATGGGACCGAAATGACATAGCTATGAGTTAATGAATTCATATCCCCATATATCTTAATCATTTCAAAACACTCTTAGCATTATCCACTACATTTTAATTATTTACTGCTTTGCTTAGTTTAGTTAGAATTTAGTTCTTTAAACATAAAATTCATTCAATTTACAAATTCATTTTGGACAATTGAATTTTAAGGTGCTAATCTGTTTAATACAATCCTCATAAAAATGATACTATACTCACTCGTTATTACTTGATGGGCACATATACTTGTGTTAGACATATACGCAGCTCATCGGTTGTAATACCTAGAACTTTTGAGTTCAATAGATATAATTTAGGTATTTGATAGTTATTAATGTATGTTTTGAAGTGGATGAATGAGAATAGGGCAAATCACTAAGTGAGGTGGTTAAGTTAATCATCTTAGCCCAATGTGGTTTAATGTGCACAAAAAGACAAAATGAGGTATAGAAATGATGATTTGGCATGATTTTTATTCCCATTAATTATGATTTAGTTGATGACAATGATGGGATAAATTAGGGTATTACTTGGAAAATTCATAACTTGACACCCATAAGGCGAATTGATGTGAAATTTGAAAGATAAACACATGTTAACATTATGTACCTCATGAATGGTATGGACGATGTTAATCATGATTGGATTATGGTAATAATGATTTAATTTTATGAATTTTCATGAGATAATTTCAAATGCTCATATCTTGCTTTAGAATGGTCATGTTGAGATGAAATTTTTTACGAATGGCTAAAATAAGATTGCCTATCATATGGGTGGAATTCATTAAACTAAATATCATGGAAAAAGGCTTAATCACTCATGGTTAAAACCGTTTGACTTTTTCTCATGAAAAGTAACATGTTATTAATGAAACAAAAGTGATAAGTGACACATGTCAATGTAGGATTAATTGAGCAAGATTAAAGTCAACTAAATAAATGGAAAGTTGACTTTTGAAAAGCAAATGGGACATGTGCCAAACAAGGATTTGTTGAGAGGAATGAAAGGTGCTAAACTTGATATTTGCAACCTCCATTCAACGTGTCTCAAGGAGAGATTTTGGGGGCAATTTTATATTTTTTAAAATGGAGAAATGCATGGAAAATGGGGCTGAAAAGGGATGTTCCCAACAAGCTTACTTGGGCAGCAATTCAATGGATAAATGTGGATTTATTTAAGTCCAAAATAAGGCTAAATTAAGGGGTAAAAACCCACCATTATATAAAGAGAGAAAGGGGGCTGTTGGGATGTTTTTGGGGCACTATCACAAGTTGAAAAAAAATTCCAGCAAGGTTTCGTCCCAAGCAAGAAGGAAAAAAAGAGAAAAAGAAGAAGAAAAGAGGAGAAAAAAGAAGGGAAGAAAGGAGGAAACCAAGCTCGACAAGGAGTAATCAAAACCTAGCAACATCAAGTAAGTGTTTAAACCAAGTTTGGTTTGATAATTGCCAAGTTTTCCAGGTCAAGTGATGATTCATAAATTGAATCATTATGAATATTATTGATGATTCATAAAGCCCTTGATAGGGTTATTAAAGGTTAAAGGAGTTGAAAGATTCAATTCAAGCATCGAGGACATGATATGCCTGACCTGGAGTTGTTTACAACATGTGCACTAAGCTGGAATTTTTGTTAAATTCCATTTAAAGTTACTGTGTTTGAGCTTATGTTATGAATGTATTATGTGAATAATTTCTATGTTTAATATATGTTAAACCAAGTATGTTCGATTGACCTTAGATGGGTGAAACTTTGGTTTAACAACTAGGTGAAATTTCCATTCATTTAGGATGGAAATGATACATGACTTAAACAACAAATTATATGGATAATAATGAGGGTAAAATACCCAAAATATGGAGCAAGATGGGACATCCAAAGGCTGAAAATAAATATGTAAAGATCTGTTTTATGGGGCATGATGATGGGGATGTCCAAAGCGGAAAATTCATGAAGGAAAGTTGCTGTTTTGAGCAACTAAATTGCTGGATTTTAGTTTCATGATTGTACCCTAATTAATGTGCAAAATAGTGCTTAAACTAAGCCAAAAAAGAGAGGAAAAATTCTGTTTTGTATGAACTTGAATTACACATAATATATGTACAACTAAATAATGCACATAAAGGGTATGGATGGCAAAAATAGGAAATGATCAAGTATGATTCGCTAGAATGCAAAAATGAAAGGAAAATGTGGCAAAATGAGAAAAGAGGGGCTGTTTTGAGAAAATTATAAAATCTCAAAATTTTGAGATTTAAACTAGTAGCCCTAACTCATAAATAGGTGCCTTGAATGAGCACTAATGTAAAAATGCAAGTATAGGTGTTAAATGATAAGTGGAAAGTGTTAAACTTCCATACGATGAGCTAAACTCAATGGTTATAATGCGCTTGGGAACTTACCCTAAATAAATGTATCGAAATGAAGGGAATGATTAAAATGGGAAGAATGGTCATCATCGAGTCATATGTCACACCAATGTGTGAATTGGAAAAATTGACGCCCAACTTGAAGGACAAGTGGATTAAGTAAGTGATGTAAATTCATGTGGATTCATGTAAATTGGAAAACCCTAAGGGATGTAAGCATTTGAAATTTTATGCATATAAATGAAATGTCACTTTTATTTATCTAGGCAAAGGCAAAGAAAAGGATGGAAGAAGGGGATTGAAGCTATCACAGGTAAGCAAGCAAATCTTTCAAAATATTGATTTTGTTCTATGTATTGAAATGATTGAAAGTGTTTATATTGGTTCTTTTAAGAATTTCTTACAAGAGGGCAAGCACAAGTCTTGAAAATTATGGCTTTAATGAAATATCTCAAGGATTACTTCATTGCATCAGTGCTATGGTGCAGAGGAAGCTGCCTCCTAAGCTCAAAGACCCAGGGAGTTTCGCTATTCCGTGGATAATCAAAAACCAATACTTCAAGAGAGCCCTATGCAACTTGGGAGCCAGCATTAATCTCATGCCCAATTCGATTTTTAGAAAATTAGGCATCGGGGAAGCTCGACCCACGACAGTAATGCTGCAACTGGCGGATCGGTCCATGACATATCCAGAGGGCATTATCAAGAATGTTCTTGTCGAGGTGGACAAGTTTATTTTTCCTGTAGATTTCATTATCCTGGAATATGAAGAAGATCTGGACATGCCAATTATTCTGGGTCGGCCTTTTCTTACAACGGGCAAGGCTATCATTGACGTACAGGTTGGAGAGCTAACCATGCGAGTTCAAAACAAACATGTTACTTTTAGCGTGTTCAAGGCGATGCAATTACCAAATGATCCAGACGAATGCCCAATGATCGACATGGTGTATTCGGCAGTTCAGACTGAATTCCAAATCTCAGCGTTCAAAGACGTCCTAGAGGCATCACTGGTTGGAGAAATCAGTGAATTTGACGCCGATTCAGCAGAGATGATACGCTACCTGCAGCAATCTCCAACTTTCCCACAATACCCGTAGAAATTCGAATTACTGAAACTCAAGGCAAAATCTTTTAAATAGTTGAAGTCGTAGATCAAAGAGCCGCTTATTTTGGAACTGAAACCCCTGGGAGCAGAATCCTCACTCCTGATAATTATTTCTTCTGCATTGGATCCCGTGTAGGAAGAAAAACTGCTCAGAGTGCTCAGAAATCACGGAAAGGCCATAGGATGGACGATCGCCGACATTAGAGGTATCAGCCGGTCCTTTTCCATGCATAAGATTCGAGTGGAAGAGAATTCCAGGCCATCTATCGAAGCGCAGAGAAGGCTGAACCCAATCATGAAAGAAGTGGTAAAAAAGGAGATCATCAAATGGCTAGATGCAGGTGTTATATACCTGATTTCCGACAGTTCTTGGGTCAGCTCAGTGCAGTGCGTCCCGAAGAAAGGTGGTATGATGGTCGTCTCCAACGAGAACAGCGAGTTGATTCCGACCAGGACAGTTACTGGTTAGCGAGTTTGCATGGACTACCGCAAGTTGAATAAAGCCACCCAAAACGATCATTTTCCTCTCCCATTCATTGATCAGATGTTGGACAGGTTAGCGGGGCAGGAATTCTGTTGCTTTCTGGATGGCTATTCAGGCTACCACCAGATTATGATAGCATTGAAGGATCAAGAAAAGACCGCATTCACATGTCCATATGGCACGTTCGCATTCAGGCGAATGCCATTTGGCCTATGCAACGCTCCAGGTACATTTTAGCATTGTGTGATGGCCACTTTCACTAACATGGTGGAGGATTTCCTGGAGGTATTCATGGACGATTTCTTGGTATTCAAAAATTCCTATGACGAGTGTCTGGCCAACTTATCAAAGATGCTCCAGTGTTTCAAGGATATGAACCTGGTTCTCAACTGGAAAAAGTGTCATTTTATGGTACAGGAGGGCATCGTACTTGGTCATTGGGTCTCCAAACAGGGAATTGAAGTGGACAAAGGAAAAATCAAGACGATCGAGAAATTGCCCTCACCTATCTCAGTCAAAGGCATTCACATTTTTTTGGGACATGTAGGGTTCTAAAGGCGGTTCATAAAAGACTTTTCCAAAATAGCTAAGCTGCTATGTTCGCTACTCGAGAAAGATACGACATTCGAATTCACCAGCAAATGCATGGAGGCATTCCAGGAACTGAAAAAGAGATTGGTATCTGCGCTAATTATTATTTCTCCATAATGGAACTTCCCATTCGAATTGATGTGCGATGTGAGCGACTATGCAGTAGGAGCGGTACTAGGCCAGCGAAAGAATAGAGTTTTTCACTCCATCTACTACGCTAGCAAAACCCTAAACGAGATGAAAATGAATTATACCATGACAGAAAAGGAACTACTAGCAGTGGTATTCGCATTCAACAAATTCAGAGCCTATCTGATGGGCACCAAGGTGATCGTATACACAGACTATTCAGCCATCAAGTATTTGATCGAGAAAAAGGATGCAAAACCACTCTTAATCCAGTGGGTCCTACTACTACAGGAGTTCGACCTCAAAATCAAAGACCAGAAGGGAGCTAAAAATCAGGTCACTGACCATTTATCCTGCCTCATAGGATCCTAGCCAGCCCAAGACACGGAGCAGATTCGGGAAATGTTCCCGGATGATTAGTTATTTTCTATCTCCCCAGGCAGTCCACCATGGTATGCAGACTTTGTAAATTATATCGTCAGTAGATTGTTACCTCCGGAGCTGAATTTACACTAAAGGAAGAAATTTCTCCATGACGTGAAATTCTATTTCTAGGATGATCCGTATTTTTTCAAGCAATGCCCAAACCACTTATATCGGATATGTATTCCAGAGTGTGAACAAGGATCAATATTGCAGAGCTGCCATTCATCTTCATATGGGGGCCACTTTCAAGGAGATAAGACTGTAGCGAAAATACTTCAATCGGGATTCTACTGGCCATCTCTATTCAAAGACGCCCATTTTTATGTCAAAAGGTGCGATCAATGTCAACGGACAGGTAATATTTCCAAAAAACATGAAATGCCTCTCACTAATGTCATTGAAGTGGAAATATTCAATGTTTGGGGTATCGACTTCATGGGACCATTCATCCCTTCTTTTGGAAACCAATATATTCTGGTGGCTTTTGATTACGTTTCCAAGTGGGTAGAAGCAATTTCCACTCAAGCAGGCGATGACAAAACAGTTCTCAAATTCATTAAGAAAAATATTTTTACTCGTTCGGCACGCCTCAGGTGATCATTAGTGATGGAGGATCCCATTTCTGCAATCGGCAGTTCATGGCAATTTTGCACAAATATGGCATACGCCACAGGGTGACGACAGCTTATCATCCACAAGCTAATGGACAAGTCGAGTTGGATAAAAGGGAATTAAAGCAAATTCTGGAGAAAACGATCGGGTCATTTCGCAAAGACTGGCCTATCAAGCTGGACGACGCATTATGGGCGTATCGAACTACCTATAAAACCCAGTTTCGAATGTCTCCTTACCAACTGGTTTATGGAAAAGCCTGTCATCTGCTGCTGGAGTTGGAGCACAATGCGTATTGAGCGATTAAAAAACTGAACTGGACATGCAACAAGCAAGGGAGCGTCGTTTGCTGCAACTCAATGAGTTGGACGAATTCCGAATGCAAGCCTATGAAAATGCCAAGATCTATAAAGAAAAGGTGAAGAAATAGCATGACAAAAAAATCTACCACGGAGATTCGAGCCAGGTCAGAGAGTTCTACTTTTTAATTCAAGATTGAAATTATTTTCAGGGAAATTCAAATCCAGACGATCGGGTCCGTTTGTGGTGATAAAGGCACTGAGCATATAGCAGTGGAAATATTCAACGAGGCATCCGACAATGGTTTTGTCGTGAATGGGCAACGTCTAAAGCACTATATGAGAGATAATTTTCAGCGTTGTAAGGAGGTAGTAGAATTGAAGGAAAATTGAACAGCGGGAATGTCGCGCTGAGGACATTAAACTTAGCGCTGAATGAGAGGCTCTTGGAGATGATTTCCTTCCACAATTCTTCTCCTTTTTTCTTGTTTTTCCTTCTTCCTTGGCTGGGCAAAATGGACGTGAGCTACTGCTTGCTTTGGAGTGAAAATTCCAGCACTTTGCCAACTTTCCAACTTCTTCTCTCAATTGACGTGCATGGGCTATAAGCTGGATTTTTTCCAGCTGTGGGCCCCACTTCTTGGGAAATTATTAAATGGTAGCATATCCAGTTCATGCACTGGCTGAATTTCAGCCTAGTAAAATGAGATTTTACCATTTTACAAAAATCACAAAACTGCCCAAAATCCTAGCCGTCCAAGCTGCCCATCCAGTCATGTCCTTTGCTGCCTATTTTGTAGTAATTTTTTTATTTTTTTAATAATTCCTATTTAAGGGTAAAACATACACTTAATTCCCCTTTAATTTATATATTAATTTGGTGTTAAAAAAATTATCAAAATGGCAGCAACCCAACCATAATTCTGCACGTCCCATGCTCCATAAGCTATCCACTTTTTCTGCTTCATGCATCTGCATTTTTTAATTTTTTTATTGCTGCAAATCTCCATCATTGGATGCATATCTTATGTACCTGCATCTCAGTTTCATATACATATATTTTAAAAATTAAAAATGCAAAAATATGTAACATGGCAGCCCCCTTGGACGTCCCCCTTATGCCACATAGTCTATGCTCACTTGAGCACTCCTAGCTTCATCAATTGTGCACATTCATTGCTGGGATTTTATTTGGATATTTGCATTTTATATTAATGCATAAAATGCCTTAAAAATGGGCTGCACTTGACACCTCAAATTTCATTAAATTCATGCAATTATGCATTGTACTCTAGCATTAAATGCAATGTACTCTTGAGGTGCATTAGTCAACCAAGCTCACCTTTTTCAATGCAGGTATTTTTCCAATATTTTATACTTAATCTAAGCCATCAAAATTAAACATCTCATAATTTCATTCAACCGTTTCAAATTTCATCTCAATCCGATTTTCCTAGCTCCCATTATAGCCGTTTAAAGTTAACGGTTGAAATTGAAATATGATCAATAAATCATAACTCTCATTTCATCAAGAATTTTTATAACCCATTAATTCCATAATACCAAGCCCAACATCATTAATTTTTATTTCAAATTTCACTCGAATCCGCCTTACAAGCGTTTAGTTATGAATTTTCTAGTGTTTTTCCATTAAACTTGTCAATTATCATAAAAATTCCCATAATTCATATTAAATCATGGAAAATGATTATCCATAATGTATTTGCACATTTACATCAACAATAATTTACTCTTATTCCATTGTCTTATTTTAGCTCAAAATGCTTAATCACATCATTATTGCTAATTCATAACCCTAATTACAATAATTAGTAACATCACATAAAACCTTCATAATTCAAAAATTTCTAAATGAATATCATATACATGATTAATACTTACATATGGGTTCTATATTGGTTAGGGTTTCACAATCCTCCCCCCCTTATAACAGGTTTCGTCCTGAAATCGTCTACTCCTTAAATAGCTGGGGGTAAGGCTACTCAATATGCCAACTTCCCAACCTTTTCCAAAACTTCAAATGATCCAATAAACCTGGGATTCAGTTTTTCTCTTTTCCCAAACCGTGTAACTCCCCTGAATGGCGTGACCTTTATAAACACATGTTCGCCAACTTGGATGTTCAAATCCCTTCTCTTGCAGTCCGTGTAACTCTTTTGTCGACTTTGGGCAGTGAGTATACACTGGCGAATGATTTTCACCTTGTCTGCCATTCGTTTTGATAATTCTGGAGCTAACCGTTTCTCTCCAACTTCATCCTAGTTCAATGGCGTTCGACATCGCCGACCATTTAACGCCTCAAATGGAGCCATTTGGATGATAGCTTGGTAGCTATTGTTGTATGCGAATTCCACAATCGATATATACTCATCCCATGATCTTCCAAACTCCAAGGTACACATACAGAGTATATCTTCAATGACTTGGTTTACCCGCTTTGTTTGTCCATCAGTTTGAGGATGAAAGGCTGTGCTGAACTTGAATTGGGTGCCTAAGGTTTCGTGTAAACTTTTCCAAAACCTCGATGTAAATGTCACATCTCGATCTGAGATAATCGACTTTGGCATTCCATGGAGTCGTATAACCTCTTTATAATAAACCTTAGCTAGCCTTTCCTCTGTATAAGTCCTTCTTATAGGTAGGAAGTACGTGACTTTCGATAACCTATCTACGATTACCCATATGGAATCATTTTCTGCTTAAGTTCTCGGTAATCCTTCAATGAAATCCATAGTAATGTCATCCCACTTCCATTCAGGAATTTCTAAGGACTGTAACTTACCAGGGATTTTCTGGTGATCTGCCTTCACCTATTGGCAAGTTAAACACTTAGCCACATATTCAGCGATCTCTCTTTTCATATTATTCTACCAATATGCTTTCTTGATATCCTAATACATCTTAGTACTCCCTAGGTGAATAGAAAATGGCAAAAAATGTGCCTCTTTAAGGATTTGTTCCTTCAATTCTGCTGTGTTAGGTATGCATAGGCGACCCTTGTACCTGTACATACCTTGCTCATCAATAGAAAATTCTGTCAACCCCTTTTTCTTCATTTTCTCAACATGTGTATGTAGGTCTATATCCTTTTGCTGCCCAACCTTGATCTGTTCAAAAAGTGATGATTGTATGTGTAATTATGATAATCTGGTGTGAACTCCTAGTGGACATATAATCAATTCCATTTGCCTTATCTCCTTAAGCAACCCTTCTTCTTTAGTGATAAGATGCGCTAAGCTGACATTCCAGCTCAATGCATCAGCTACCACATTTGCCTTACCTGGATGATATAGAATTTTCAAATCATAATCCTTCAATAATTCGAGCCATCTCCTTTGTCTTATATTCAATTCCTTCTGAGTAAAAATGTATTTGAGGCTCTTATGATCAGTGTAAATCTCACATTTTGCACCATACAGGTATTGTCTTCATATTTTCAAGGGAAATACCACCGCTGCTAACTCTAAATCATGCGTGAGGTAGCTTACCTCATTGGGCTTTAATTGTCGCGACGCATAGGCTATCACTTTACCCCTTTGCATCAAAACAAAAACCAATCCCTTTCTTGACGCATCACTATAAACTACAAACCCCTCATTTCCTTCGGGTAGGGTTAGAATGGGTGCTTCCACTAATCGCTGTTTCAATTCCTGAAAGCTGCGCTCGCATTCCTCATACCTGACTCCTTTACGAGCCAACTTGGTTAACGGGGCTGACAATTGGGAAAATCCTTCAACAAACCTTCTATAATAGCCGGTCAACCCTAGAAAACTTCAAATTTCCGTAACAGTCGTCGGCCTTGGCCATTTCAATACTGCCTCAATCTTTTGAGGATCATCTTGAATACCCTTTTCAGATATTATATGCCCGAGAAATCCGATTTGTTTCAGCCAAAACTCTTATTTCTTCAACTTGGCATACAATTTCTCTTTCCTCAACCTTTCTAATACTCTTCGCAGATGGTCTTCATGTTCTTTCTCCGTTTTAGAGTAGATCAGGACATCATCGATAAATACAACCACAAATTGATCCAGATAGTCTCGAAAAACCCTATTCATCATATCCATGAATACAGCAGGTGCATTCGTAAGTCCAAAAGGCATTACCAGAAACTCATAATGTCCATACCTGGTTCAGAATGCCATTTTATGAGTATCAGCCAGACTTATTCTCAACTGATGGTATCTTGACTGTAAGTCAATCTTGGAGAAAGTCGTGACTCCTTGCAATTGATCGAATAAATCGTCGATCCTGGGCAATGGATATTTATTCTTTATGGTAACCTTATTTAACTCTCGGTAATCAATACATAACCTCAAGCTTCCATCTTTTTTCCTCACAAACAATACCGGAGCTCCCCAAGGGGACACATTTAGTCTAATGAAACCCTTATCTAACAGCTCCTGTATTTGCGCCCTTAGTTCATTCATCTCAGCTGGCGCCATTCTATAAGGAGTTTTAGAAATCGGAGCTGTACCCGACATCATATCAATAGTCATATCCATTTCCCTTTGTGGAGGCAGTGTGGTTAATTCCTTTGGAAATACATCTGCAAATTCTCTAATCACAAGTATTTGATTAATTTCTACCTCCGTACCTTTCTCTACATTCACAGACACCACGTAGGCTTGACATTTTTGTCGGATCATTCTGACAGCTTTCATAGATGATATCAAGATACTTGAACTGTCAGGTTGTCTTAACTTCCCAATAGCAAGGTTGTCTTAACTTCCCAATAGCAATCTCCTTCCCTGGAGTTGCTTCAAATTGCACTCTTGTGAAACCTCGATCTTAGACACGTGTATAAAACCATAGGGTTGTAAACCCTAGGAAACATATTAGGAAAATATACATTCATGAGTATGAAAATATGTTGGAATAAAGTTTAAAATAATTATTTATAAAATTCGGATGAATAATGCACATGAATAGTGCACGTGAATAGTAAAACGTGAATAGTAAACGTGGGATTAAGAAATATGTTGAGTTAATCACTTTGGATTAACTTAATCATAAAAGACAAAAAAGGAAGCTTCCTGTTGGGTCCCGAATAGATGGCAAAACCCAAGAGGGGAGGGGTGAATTGGGTTCTTAAAAATTTCTTTGGTAACTTAAAAACTTAACCCCTTGTAGAATTAATCCCCTTGAATGAAGAAACTGAATGGAAAGCAAAGTAATAAAGAGAGCAGAAATAAAAGTAAGTAGACAAGGATTTTATAGTGGTTCGGGCAACCTCCCTACTCCACTCTTCCAAGCTCACACTCCTTGTGACTTGGGTTCCACTATTGTATTCCGCGAATACAACTAGAGCCTCTTGCTCTCTTCTAGATTCTAGCTCTAGGGGGCATCAAACACTTAGCACAAGTAGGTGATGAGTCACACTCCAATCACACACTACTTTGCTACCTCTTGATCTTAGCTACGCAAGCTAAATCAAGTTCAACACAAACAAGTAAACAATAAAAGTAAACTACACTTTACAGGTGTGTAGAAACGATTTAGCGCAGGGAAGAACTTGTAGATGATGGCTTTGAAGTTCCTGAATGTAGCTCTTGCAACTTGAACCACAATTCTTCCTCTCTTGATTGGCTTGATCACTTTAATGCTCTTGTAGATAGGAGTTATGCTCACTTAATGTTTTCCAACTACTTCCCTCGTCCACCATGAATGCTATTTATAATTTTGGAGGGAATCCGAACGTTAGAAGGTAGGTGGCGCGCATTTAATGCGCCAACGTTCGAATTAATTCTGACCGTTGCGACCCAAGTCGCAGGTGGAGTCGACTTCGGATGCGACTTCGCCCAAGTCGCAGATGGAGTCGACTTCGGGTGCGACTTCGCTTCTCCGTCGCAACTTCAAGTTCCAGTCAGGGTCGACTTGGGTTCACGACTTGACCCAAGTCGCAGGTGGAGTCGACTTCGTGTGCGACTTCACCTCGTCAGTTGATTTTCTGAACTTGAATAATTTCGAGATGCTTTGTTACTTCATGCTTTTGCTTCTTTTGTATTTTTCATGTCTTGAATCATTGAGTCTTGCTTTCATTAGCTCCATGATCTCCAAACCTTTGACTTGATAGACTTGATTTGATCTTGAACACCTTGAAACTTTTTTGTCTTGGACTTGAGAGGCTTTGAGTTGATTTTTGAAATTATTTAATCTTGAAACTGCATCTTTGATCTTTGAAAGAAGCTTGAATCAGTATCTTTGAATCTCCAAAACCTCAAGTCGCACTTCGGGGTCGACTTCGTTCGCGACTTCACCCAAGTCGCAACTGGAGTCGACTTCTCTTGCGACTTCGATATTCTGCTGCTCCGAAATTCAACTCTGGAAGGATTTGCTCGACTGAAGTCGATGGTGAGGTCGACTTCGTTTGCGACTTGGCTACCCAAGTCGCAGGTGGAGTCGACTTGGCCTGCGACTTCACCTTCTCTTCTTCCGTTTTCAACTCTGGACAGTTCTGCATGTTTGAAGTCGATCTTGGAGTCGACTTGGGGAACGACTTGGCCTTCCATACTTGTTTTTCTTCAAATGGTTATTCCTTAAACATTTCACAAACTTGTTAGTAGCCAAGACATACTCAAATTGATTTGTTAATCATCAAAATATGGATTTAGCTATATTTCCAACACTTCCCACTAAAGGACGAAATTGCTTTTTGGATTAAAATAATAATTTTCGAATTTTTATGGATTTTTGTGAAGAAAATGAAGAAAAATTCATATCTTGCAATCCGGACGTCGGCTTGAGATGAAATTTTCTATGGATGGCCAAAATATGATGATGAACATGATGAGTTGTCCAAGATTGATCAAAAATCACGAATCAAGGGTCAAGATTAAACGTCATTTGAAGATCAAAAAGTAGCTTTACTTTTTCATTAATTAGAATTTGACTTTGGATTAATTTTAATTAATTAAATAGATAAATAATTAATGAAAAGCTGCAATGTCGACTGGAGGCTTGACTTTTGGGCCAAAATCAAATGCTCCAAAATCAATCTTATCAAAAATCAACGGTTGAGTGAATTAGCTTAAAAATAATTAATTTTAATAAATAAAAAATCATAAATAAATAGGGACTAGCTAGGGGGCAGGAGCTGCTTATTAGGGTGGCTGCACAAGGCTCAAAATATTGCATGGGATTTGGAAAAAAATATTTAGAATTAAATACCTTAAGCAAGGGGGTAAATTGCAAATATGTGAAAAATGCATGCCTATAAAAGGGGAGCATGGGGTGAACGTCCAAGCACATCCTCCCAGCTCCAATCTTGAGCAATTCAATCCATTCCCACCCCCCAAACACGTTGTCGGCCTTTAGAGAAAGTTAGAGAGAGAAACTATGAGAAAAAGAGGGATATCTCCACGACGGGTAAGTGATTTATTTTCAAATTTATTTTTTATATTAAGTAGGGTAAAACCATACTTAGATAATTCCTAAGCATGAGAAAATAAGTATAGTTATAATTTTTAATTAGAATTATGCCAAAACATCAAAAATTTTGAGCAAAGATAGAGTATTCGGGAAGATAACATACGATATGTGTAAATAATGCTCCAAAAATGATAAATGATGATTTGGGATGTATGATTATGATAAATATAATGTTGGAATGATGATATATTAATTTCATGATTTTTGAAATTAAGGATTATGCTTAAGTGAATTTATGTTGATTTTTAGTATATGGAGAAAATGATTTATTTAGCCAAATAAATGATGATAAATTCAAAATATATGAAATTTCTTATGATATACTAAGCATAAGCTATGTCATGGTATTTTTTATTTTTTGAAAAAATGTCAATTTTTGGAACCCATGAACAGTGATGATGAACAGTAACCTCGGTGAACAGTAAACGTGAACAGTACCATGAACAGTGATGATGAACATAATTTGCTACAGTAATTTGCTACAATAACTATGAACAGTAAACAGCGTGATTTTGGAGAAAATTTGAGATTAATATTTAAATATATTGATGGAATTTTTAAAGGATTTATGGATAAAATCAATATAAGGAGGTAATGACCAAGTATATTTATAAGATTAACCTCTATAGAAATGAGGTAATGAATGATGCATGGGAAGCAATCTAAGACATGGAATGATATAGATAAAATATCATTTTTCCTTGTATAGGAAAATGAAAGGAAAAGGCGAAGAACACGGACTGAGGAGGTAAGCAAGCAATCCTTTTGAAAATGATGATTTGTAAGCAAGAACAACTTTTAAAATTTGATTTTATTGCTTCATTGTAAGCAAGCAATTTTTTTTTAAAATGTGATTTTGTTGCTTCATTGTAAGAAAGCACAACTTTAAAAATGTGATTTTATTCTCAAGTATTTATGAAATGTATTTAAGGGTGGTCATTCCTATAATGTTTTGAAATGATGAATGTTTATGAGTTTTTATGAAAAGTTATGTTGGCATATTGATATCATGTGATGTTCATGGACATGTGCACATATATGATGTATAATGAAGAGGCTTTGGTGGAAGTAGAAAGCAGATCAGAGAGTTCCCCTTCACTATTGCCGAGTCGTATGGGCTGTGTGCCGACGGCGTCCTCTCCAGAGGTGAAAGAAAAGGAATGTTATGTGTGAATGAATGCATTGCATTTTCATACATGGATTGAAAAGTAAAGCATGGATTTGAAATGATGTTTTTAAGAGATGGTGCAAATAATTCTCTACATGAGAATGACAAGTCACCTGGTGTAAGAGGTATATAATGCCGGAGAAATTAAAAGTCATGCATGTAGGAACCATGTAGGCATCAGGAGGAAGAGAGGTTCCCCTTGATGAGGCCAAGTCGGAGACAGCCGGCGCATTGGAACATGCTATGTGAGATGTTCCCTGGGCTAGCGTACCCGCACACGAAGGTTTATGTCAGGAGTGGAAAGGAAGCATTTGCACATCAAATGTTTATGAAAAGGTTTCTATTCCATTAATAGTTGATCACTTGCTAAGTGTCTTCTATCGAAAGGAGAGAAATGCATTTACGAATGATTTACATGAATGGTTTATGAAAGGTTTCCAAAAATGGTTTACGAAAAGGTTTCTATGCTGTTGGTAGTTGATCACTTCGTAAGTGTCTTCTACCGAATGGAGAGGAATGCATTTAAAATGAAAAATGTTTGCTTATTGAGTTTCGACTCATGTTTTGTTTTCCCAACCTCAGACGAGTGTAGGGAAAGCAAAGAGGTGAAGGGCATGTGTTGCTAAAGGAAAAGAGGAATCTACAAAGGTTAGTAGATTTTTGTATGAATAGATTCCCTAATGGGATATAATGAAAAATGACATAGGTTGTATGAAATTGTGAAGTTATGAATAATATGAGAAGTTGATGATTAATGATAATATGGATAAGTCCATTATGAATGATGATGAGTATATGTTTATGTGATGAAAGAAAAGAAAAAGAAAGAAATGAAAAAAAGTTTGGATGAGTTCCAATTAAGAACCCGCCGTGTGATCAGGGCAACAATCCTGAGTCACGTTTACCAATCGACAAAATCTTGAAGTAAGGACTATGTGGACACCTCGGTTCGGGGCGCCACAACTCTTTTATTCTAACAGTTTATGGTCGCTCCCCATTGGCTTAGCCAATCCATACCCAATATCACATCGAATTCGGTCATAAGCAATAAGATCAAATCAGCTTCTAGAATCAATGATCCTATCCTAATTGGGCAGGCTTTGCATACTTGGCTAGTACTTGCTAACCTATAGATTGGAGATTCTACATGTATAACCTGATTGGTCTTTTCTACCGGTAGTGTATGGGTGGTCACGTATTGGCATGCTATGAATGAATGGGTGGCACCAGAATCAAACAAAGCTATTGCCATATTTCCTAGAATATAAATCGTACCTGTGACCACCTTCTCTTCTTGTTCTTGAGATTCTGTCCGGATCAGGGCATGCACATGCATCGGGTTTGTAGAAGTTCCCTGCTTACTTGTTGCTCCGGGTATCCTAAGCTGAGCAGGTCTTCCACGTCCTTGAGATGACTGCGCCTCGTTTGGGCAGTTCGGGGCTATGTGACCCGTTTGATCACATATATAATACTTGACCACCTTTGCTTCCCCTGGCCTGCACTCCTTGGCAATGTGACCCGTCTGTCCACTTTATAACACCGGTTCAAGCGCTTTAGACACTCGCCTATATGCCGCTTCTGACACTTCCTACACAACGGCGAGCTTTTTCTCTTTTGTATTCCTTTTCCTTTTCTTATACTGCCTTTTCTAGCTTTCTCTTTTTCGGTTTCCATTTCCTTGGGACCCATACTGAACGCCCTTGAACCCAATCTTAGTTCTTGGGTTCTCAGAGCCTCAATTTCCAAAGCCCTTTCTCTCTCAAGGCTTGAAGCGTAATCCTTTATCAGCAGGGGTGCCAAACTTTCTCGCAGGTATGGCCTCAACCCTTGTTGAAATCTCTGTGCCTTATTTTGTGACACATTAGCGATCCAAGGGACATATCTAACCAGAGCATTAAATCTTGTAGCGTACTCAGTGACCGTCATCCTCCCTTGATATAATTTTTCAAATTCTACTACCTTTTGACTCTGTAGTCCAACCGGGAGGTACTCTTTATTAAATTCTTCTACAAATGTTTGCCAAGACACTTCTTCGGATCGTGGCGTTGTGATTAACATCGTCTCCCACCATTCATGTGCATCTTTTGCTAACAAATGGGTGGCACATTGTACTTTCTTACGGTCGTTGCACGGAGATATCCTAAACAATTTCTTAATTTCCATCATCCACTGCTCTGATTGGACCGGGTCAGGTTCTCCAGAAAATTTCGGGGGTCGCTAAGCAGAAAGGCATTTATGGCTCTTCTGTCAGCTTCCATTAGCTAATTCTCATCCCTTAGCGGTGCCGATGTGACAATGGGGTCTGCCATAGGAGCAGGTCCTCTCTCTGCACTACCCAACTGAGCTTGTTGGGTCCTTTCCCATAATCCCTGTATAATGTCGGCAGTCTGCGCTGCCCAATCCCTAGTGGCCTGCTGCATTGCTTTTTCCACTGCTGCAGCCACTCTTTTCTCCATGAGTTTATTCTGTCTCGACTAAATTTCCTCTTCCACATTCCGTTCAGGGATTTCATCATTCCGCCTTTGTTGGTTCCTTTGGTTTTGTGTCACTGGCCTTCCTCTTTTAGGTCGGCTAGTTTCGCCAACTTCATGTTGGCTTGGAACTTCTGTCGCTGCCTTTTTTCCTTTATTTTTCCTTACTCCTGCTCTCGTTTCCACCATTGTTTTAATCTAAGTATATAACAGCACACTTTTCATTTTCTATTAACATTAAATCATTATATACGCATTTCATTGATAATCATTAGGGAATCATTTCATACGCATTTCATTATCATATGGTCACAACCAATTTATTCAATCATAAGATATCACATCATTCAGCTCACGCTCATTCATTCATACATATATCTAAAGCATCCGAAATTCAGTATATCAACATATTCATTCGCATTCATCATATTCACATCATCACATTCATAGTTAGTACATGTGAAAGTAAATCACACTGATGTACACATATAGCATTGCACACACATATCACACTTATATACATGTCAGTTCACCATAGAAACCATAGTGTCAACCAGCCATAATTATACATACACCACATTGTCATCAAGCCACACTAGTATATACACAACTTCAAAACCAAAACAAGTGACAAGAAAGTTCATCGTCTTCCTGGGCCTCTCCTTAGACGTCTACGTTTATGTGAAACTTGTGAGGGTGCCTCTGTGATTGTATTAGTGTTGGACCTCGCCTGAACCTCATCATCACCACTATCATCATCATCGTCCTCATCTTCGTCATCCTCTACAAACTCCACTACTTCCTCCTCTTCATCCTCTTCCTCTTCCTCCCCTTCTTCCTCGAAAGGCTCGAGGAATTCCATAGGGTCATCATCATCATTGACCTCGGCTAGTCGAACAATTTCACCTATGTCCTCCATTATATAGAGCATCACCTCATTAGGTTTAGGAGCAGCAGGTACTTCGATGACTCCCTCAGTACGACGCCTTTGTATATAGAGGGTCATGTCCACTTCCCATTGATGGAGTCGTTCCCACGGTGCTCCGTAGCGAAACTGGACACATCCATCGATGAACCTATACCATGGGCCTGCATCGGGGGGTATGGGTGCTTGAGTCTTTGCCCAAAAGTCCTGTAGGTCCTATGGGTCTACTCGGTCAGTTGGAACACGTGGATCCCTGAGAATTCAAAGATAGGTGCCTAGTAACACTCATGCCCTAGGTTTGTAACTGGAGGGCTCTCCTAATTCTTGTTCATGTTGGTCAGTGGGAACTACGGGAAACTGTGGGGTACTGTGCTGGGATCCCCACCATCTATTTATATTTTCTTCCTGTCGCCGTCTCCTCTCCTCTTCTCTTTCTTTTTGTAATTCCTCCGCACTCATCACCCGTTTACCTCTATCCTCCATCTGTATAGATATAGCAATCAAATTGCATTGCAACAATAATTCATTGTCATATGGCATGCATTTCATCATGTTATAAGCATACCTAATTATCATATAACATGTATTTCATCATGTTATAATAATACATGAGCATCATTTAATCATATCTAATTCATCACAGAATCATAGGTAATCATGTATAATCATGTGTAATCATACACATCTCATCATATTCTATCTGTTGGAAACAATTGTTGAAATCAAATGCAAAATATCCAAAGTATGAGTTTTGATGATTAACAACATAATTCGAGTAAAGTCTTAGCTACTAATATATTTTATGCAATGTTTAAGGTTATAAAAATGAAAAATACAAAACAGAACAAATCAAGTCACAACCCACATCGACTCAGACATCAACTTGGGCCAAGTCGATTTCTCAATTCGACTTCAAGAGACGTCCTCTGTCCAGCGTTGAAATTGGGAGCAAAATGTGCCGAAGTCGCAGACGAAGTCGACTCCATCTGTGACTTGGGTGAAGTCACAGACCAAGTCGACTCCAGTATCGACTTCAAGTGACACTTTCCTTCCAGAGTTGAAATTGGGTGGCAAAGCTGCCGAAGTCGTACATGAAGTCGACTCCACTTACGACTTGGGTGAAGGCGCAGGCCAAGTCGACTCCAGCATCGACTTCAATCAGATGGGCAGAAATTTCAGGAGTCAAGTCGGGGAATAAGTTGACTTCAAGATAGACTTGAGTCAAGTTGAAGACCAAGTCGACTTAAATATTCAACTTGGAATATATGAAGATTAATCCAAGTCCAAAGCAAGCAAGATACATGAATTCAACCATTCTAATCAAAATATATATTGGATTTATTCATGCATACAAAGATTCAAGCTTTTCAAGCTCTCTAGACATAAATCTAAAGAACTTTCATAAAAATGAACTCCAAGTATTGTAAATCAAAAGAAGAACACTTATGAAGAAAAAGTTGAACAAGCAAGAGACATTTCAAGAAAGATTAAGCAGACTTGGCAAGAGAGAAAAGCCAAGTCGCACCCGAAGTTAACTCCAAGATCGACTTGGGCCAAGTCTCAGACCAAGTCGACCCAGAAGACAGACTTGGAAACTAAAGCATAGCCGAAGTCGCATGCTGGAGTCGGCCGAAGTCGACTCCAGCATGCGACTTGGGTGAAGTCGCACATGAAGTCGACTCCACCTGCGACTTGGAGAAATAACGTTCGAATTTTTGAATGTTGGAACATTTATTACGCGCCAACTAACTCTATAACGTTAAAAATTCTCCCTCCTCTATATATAGACACTCAAGAAAATGTGGAAACAAACAAGTAAGAGCTGAAAAAGAGGAAAGAAGTGCTACTAAGAGTTTCAATCCACTTTTCTCTACAATTGAGTGATCTATACACTTTCAAAGGAAGAACAAGCTTCAAAGTTGTTGTTTGCTTCAACACTGAACGATTCGTCGCTTCTATGAATTCTTTCTCGAGCTAAAACTGCCTACACAAATTTGTAAAGTGTAGATTTCTTTTATTTCATCTTGTTATTTGATTTTGGTCCTTGGTTTGAGTTTGGTGTTTCAAATTAAGATATAGCAAAGTAGGGTTGTGATTGGAGTATAACTCATCACCTACTTGTGCTGCTTATTGTATATGCCCCCTAGAGCTAGAATCTAGAAGAGAGCGGAGGCTCTGGTTGTATAGGCCCCCTAGAACTAGAATCTAGAAGAGAGTGGAGACTCTAGTTGTATTCACGGAATACATAGTGGAACCCAAGTCACAAGGGAGTGTGAGCTTGGAAGAGTGGAGTGGGGAAGGTTGCCCGAACCACTATAAATCTTGTCTACTATTTTTCATTTCCGCTTTCATTATCTTATTGCTTTCTATTTGTTTCATTAAAGGGGATTAAACTAAACCAGAGTAAAATCTCTAATTAAAGTTTAAAATTTTAAATACCCAATTCACCCCTCCCCTCTTGGGTTATTGCCATCAACTCGGGACCAACAAGTGGTATCAGAGTAGGTCTTTGAGTTTTACTAAAGAGATCTTTTGATATGGCATCCCAATCCACTTCTGTTCCCGCATTTGCCGAAGGCCAATCCTTTACTAGGCCACCATTGTTTGATGGGAACAATTTTGGATATTGGAAGCAATGTATGAAATAACTCATAATGGCTACAGATTTGGACTCTTGGATTGCAATCTAAGACGGTGTGACCTTGCCTACTGATGAAAGAGCTTCCAAATAGACCGATGAGGAAGTGAAAATTGAACTTGAACCCTTAATTACATACTTGCCATTAAATTCTCAATTAATATCCTAATTAAGAGCATCATAAATTCTCATTTAAGGATTCATTATGAATCATATTCAGATCTCATAAATTGAGTTAGAAAAACTGAATTTAAATCATTCAAACTCAAGAGTATACTTAGATAGATTAACACTTAAGCTCAACTTCTTAAGCTAATTTCCTTGGCTTATTTTCTCCTTTTCTTTTTCTTTTTCTTCCCTTGTTCTTGGCTTCAAACTTCCTGCAAGAGGAGGACGTGCACTGCTGGAAAGGGGCTAAGCTCCTTGAATTTTTTTCTACCTTTTAAACATAGGTGCATATGGACGTTCACTTGAGAAGTAGCTGGAATTTCTAGCTTGTGGATCCCACTTGCCACATCATTTTGGGATTATTTTAATGTATACTTATCTCCCTTGCTGACATGGAAAATTGTAGTCCATTTAAATTACATTTTTCTTAAATAAAAATTTAGTAATTATCCATACCATTAACTAATCTCAAATTTGTCCATTAATCACATCCATTTCCAGTAGCTGATTTTCCATTTTTTTTCAACGAATTTGCAGCTTTTTTAATGCATATTTATATACCCTAATATTTAGGCTAATTAAGCATGATTTATCATTTTTAGAAAATTAAAAAAAATCAGATTTCTAGCTGTTTGGACGGTCCACATTTCAGCTCTATTTTGCTGTCCAAGTACACGTCCCTTTTCAGCTGCCCTTTTGAAAAAATTTCACCATTTTTGCATCTTTAAATTAATATACATTTAATTACCTAGTAAATAACCTACCTAGGGTCAATTTAGGATAATTTAAAAAATCACAAAAATTCCCATAGGCTGTCATACCGTCCACATCTCCTTCATGCACTCTTGCTGTCCATTTCTTGATCTCCTCTCAATGGTCCAAATCTAAGGCTTTTAACCATGAATTTCTACTCTAATTTAATGCACATTTATCCTCATTAACTCAAAACTGACTTTCGGCATATATTTTATTAAAAAATATTTCACAAAATCCAATTTAATGGACTGTTTGAACGTCCATACATGCCACATGTGCTATGCTACTTTAAGCTCCTTAATTCAACATTTAAAAATGAGATAATTGCAAGGATTTTTTCCAGTTTTAATAATTCATAAAATACCCTACAATTAACCTCCTTTTGACACCTCAATTTCGTCCTTATTCATTTGATTATTTTACTTATTTTTAACATAAATGCTAATCAGTTTTTAATGCAAAAAGTCAAAAGCATTGATCCCGATTTCATGCAGCTCTAATCCCATTATCATTTGCAGATCCAATCCATTCATAACCTTGATCTCATAATTTTAACCGTCCATTTCAAATTTCATCTCAATCCGACTTTTCTAGCTCAAGTTAGGATTGTTTTAAATTTTGGACGGTGATGATCAATTATCATCAAAAGTTTCATAATCTACCTTTCCCATGTGATTAAGCATGAAATTATGTGCTTCCATCTCAATTTTCATCTTAGTCTGCCTTATAGGTGTCAAATTATGAATTTTTCAACATTTTCTAACTTGGCTCTATAATTAGCCTCCTAATTTCCATTAATCATATTATGGAAATTAATTAATTTTTCATGGAAAATTAATACCTTTTTAATCCTCATTAGGCCACTTTAATCATATTAGCCCATTTCAACTTAGAGTGATTGATTTTATCATTATTCATAACCTTTGACCTAATTGTCATAAATCATCAATATTGCACATAAATCATTTATAATTCCATCAAGTCATACTTGAATCATACTTATGTGTTAAATGCATAGACATGAATCCCTATGTAGGTCAGAGTTTCACAAAGTAAGAATTCTGAAGTTCACATTTAACTTTCTAAGATTCGCATATCTGAGTATTTTTAATGATTATTTTCTCACTCCTTACAAAATCCACCTCTAGTAGATTAAACTCTCATAATCACTTATGAAACGCATTTATATCCTATTATAAGTTAAATTTCATTCCAAAAATTTGGAATTTAACTTTTATTTTAATTTATTCCTCAATCTGCCCATATTGGTGAAATCAGACACACTGATTTCTCTAATTTTTTATTTATAATAAAATCAAGGAATTTAAATCTAAAATTTCTATCATACCTTAATACCTACATGAATTAGCTAAAATAAATAATTTCAGCATAAAATATTAAGTATTTATATTTATTTAAGTATTTTTACTCTACTGGACAGCAGCATCAATTTTCAAACTGGTCAAATTACATTAATTATTAGGAATATTTATACCCTCCAAAAATTAATTTTTATTCTCTTTAAGTTCTATTCAAGATTTATTCTATATCATATAAACTTTTCAGCTTAAAATTCCTTGTATAAAAATTATTAAAAATCATTTGGTGCAGCAGATCCTGATAACTGTTCTACCCTATTCGGGTTTATCTTCTTGGATTTTTAGTTTGCAACCTCCTTAACCTTTTAAGTTGAAAATTAGTTAGTTAGTTTCTTAATAATCATATCATGAGTTTTCACACAAATTTTCATGATAAAACTCATTCATTTACTATTTCGTTTATATTTTAGTTTTCTGTTTCATTTCTACTACGTTTTGCTTCCATATTTGCATCTAATTTTAATATACATGCAAAACTCTTAATAATTATTGCTTAATTATTAAACTCAACATATATCCTCTATTTAATCATAAAATTAATTCAAGAAATCAGGGTTTTGCTTCCATTATACCTAGTTTTGGTCATTTCATACTTATTTGCATATGTGTTTTATAACCATTAAATCTAAAAATTTAACATGTTGGAGCGTCCTTTTGAACATAGATAAAATAATTAATGGGAGGAGATAAAATACACATTCCTATTGGACATCCCCATCTTCCTTCTCTTTTTTTTCATTTTTGCTGATTTTTTGGGCATCTCTACCCTCTTCTCTCTCTCTCTCTCTCTCTCTCTCTCTTGGATGTTCCAGCTGCTGCTGCTGCTCCTTTTTTTTCTTTTTCCTTTCTTGCTGCCCAAGAAACTACCTTCAGTTTCCTTTTTTTCATAATTTTTAAATGCCAAAAATCTGCTCAAAGTCAATCCCTTGATCACATTCAACATGTGTCCTCTATTTTGTCATTTTGTGACACGTGAAATGGCCCTTTTTTCCTTATTGAACACGTCTTTAAAATGTCAAATCAACCTAATTAAAATCATGATTAATATAATCCACATCATTCATGAGGTAAAGCACATCAACATGTGCTTACCTTTCAAATTTCACGTCAATCCGCCTTATAGGCGTTAAGTTACGAATTTTTCAAATAATACTCTAATTTATCCCATCATTATCATCAACTAAATGATAATTAACGGGATTAAAAATTATGCCAAATCATCATTTTCATACCTCATTTTGTCTTTTCGTGCATATTAAACCACATTGAGCTAAGGTGATTAAATTAACTACCTCACTTAGTCATTCGCCCTAATCTCATTTATCCATTTCAATGCACACATTAATAACTCTTGAATACCTAGGTTACATTTAGTGATCTCAAATGTTCTAGGTATCACACTAGGTACTCGCATCCTTGTCTTCTACTACTTGTTTTAGTTTTAAATTTTATTTTCTCTTCCCACTTTTCTACTTTTATTTCATTTTATTTACTTTATTCTCTTTATATTCGACACGAAAGCGTTTAAAAATAAAGTTTGTAGTCCTGAATTTCCTATGGATTGATAATTTATATACTATAATCTACGAAACATGCACTTGCGGTGAGATTGCTAACAGTGTTGTTGGCTTCTCTAATGATGGTTTGTATCTTAATGACATCCTCCCTTTGGTTTTCGAGCCAATTAGTTCATTTGAAAGAAACCCTTCAACTATATAAACCTCCACACAAACTTGTGCACTTACAAGAAAGCGTTGAGGCTGGGAAGTTGTGTTAACACCTTCCACAATTGGTTCATGTCTTTGGTGCTAGTTTTGTGAGTCTTCTAGCTGCTTCAACCTTGATGTGATATTGACAACCTCCGCTAATGCAATTTCATATGCATCTGTACTATGTGCGTCCCAAAATTTAAAATATATGACCTCTTTTGGGATAGATAATGCCAGCATAGCAATGATAAATTAATTGGATCTGTAGTGTCAATGATTTCAACTATGTGCGCACAATCTTTTGGCCGCCTCGTTCAACACTGAAATATGTATGCTTCAAGCATGTACTGCACATTTTTTAAGCAAAATATTGCTAAAAGATGATGGTAGATAATCCCAACAAATTCAAACTTTTTGCGCGGATATCTTCTAAAGCTATAGCATTGTCCCATACAACTATTTCTAATTGATTTTCAGCTACCGATCCACTAAATATGACTATGTATTTGTCCATATAACCATCGGTCTATAGGTAAACCACATTCTAGTATTTGTCATGCTTAAGTTCAGCTTAGAAGATACTAAATATTTTCCTAATATACAATTTGGCTATTTGGTCTTTAATAACAGTTTTTGTTTTCAGGATGTGTTCATAGTCTGCAGTCTTTCCATCTTCAATAAGCTAATCGAACTTTATATTTTCATGAGCTTGGTCATAAGCAACTATAAAGTCCAATAAATTTATTCTGTTGTGAACAAAATGATCGAAGAATGAGTTTAGACTCTCAAAATGACCTATCGTTGTCATCCCAACTAGAAAATAATTTTAATGTATGCTAGGACCCACATATGTCTAATTTCATACAATGATTACAACCATACATTATCCTCCAACGTATATTCTAATAACATTAAACAACATGCTTCCTTAAATTCATTACCCACTTCTATTTTCTTAATGCACTTATGTAAAGTATCTTTGAACATTGGATACCTTCAGTAAAATGTCCCTAATTTTGATGGAAGTTTCTTGGTGATGTATCATATATATAGCACGTGCTTTGTATTAGGAAAGTCTTTGGCAATGACTTTCATCGTAGCCGAGTCCTGGTCTGTAATAATTGAAGTAAACCAACATGATTGCGACACCTTCAATAAAATTTGCTTGATGTCTCCTCTGTAGAGCATTCCATAGATCGACTTCTAGAAATCCAATATGATCATGCCCACCATATTCTTGCACCATAAAGTCAATAAATTTTGCCATCATAATCCCAACGCTTATCATCCCATGCACCACATCCAGCTATATAGCCAACACATTCTTGTGTGAGCACAAGAATACAAATTTTTTAGAGGAAGCAAGTCTGTGGCAATGAGATGGATTGAATTATGCCACTTTGAAACATGGTGCACCAGTAGGTTCGGTGACCGATAGATATGCTTTTGTAGTTGCACCTTGTGATTTCTCTCTCATTGTATCTTCTCTTCTTTGGCGTGCCCTTTGACTATTCTCTCGAACTCGTCTGATAGTGCCATATATATCTTCATGACGCTTCTCGAGATTTCAACTTTTTCACCTAACTCCACCGAATTCTAGAGTCATAGAACTTTGTATACCCATTGTAGAAGTCAAATGCATTTTTTTCAGTTACAAATTCTGTACTAGTCTTAGGCATATTCTCTGTGGGGCACCTATGGTATGTCAAACTCAACCCCGACTCTATTACCATTATTTACCCTCCATTCTGAACTGCTGTTCTTATTGTCTACAAACACGTCGATGTCATTTTTAATGGTACTCGTCTGGTGTATAGGTGTTGGAGTCATAATGCTTTCCAACAAGATTTCACTACCCATTCTGCTAGTGCCCACAATATGTAACTTTGTGTTGTCCATTCCTAGAGTGCTAATACCAAAAAACATTATCCTTGAAGCAGACGATGAGT
Source organism: Annona cherimola (assembly GCA_030490835.1). Taxonomy (NCBI): domain Eukaryota; kingdom Viridiplantae; phylum Streptophyta; class Magnoliopsida; order Magnoliales; family Annonaceae; genus Annona; species Annona cherimola. Next base: position 60,539,748 of record CM059975.1, read on the forward strand.
CCATGAATAAAGCTTGAAGATGTACATGTTCTAACAATATTAACGATGTGTCAGATGAAGAATATATGAACAATACAACTTAACACATTGCACTACACCAACCAATGTAGCAGAGTTCAAGATTAGCAACCTCCAATTTTATTATATGGAGGTATAAACTAGGTTATAGTATGTTTATAATGACAAATTGTTATATGAAATTAGGTGAGTAGACGTCTTATATTGGATCATCTTCTGTATTATAGCAACAAAAAATACAATTATGTTTTACTACAAATCCTCCCGCAGGATCCATTCTTGTATGTTGTAGATCTAAAACCTAAAACTACTTAATTCCATGTTTTGTATTTTTGAAATAGAATGATAAGACGAAAATCAACGATTACATAAAAGTCAAGCCTATTTGAGTTCAAAGAACATTAATAGGTCATGAATAAAAGAAACTTAATGGTTCACATAGAATATCTCATGTTTAGACATCCAATATTGGGTTGTCTTGTGTACTAACGTTCGGACGTCTTAATCAAGGTCATCTTTTGCACTAATGTTCGATTTTCAGACATCTATTTTAGGTCATCTTTTCTGTTCATATGTGAGATTCAGACGTCTTACTCTAGGTTGTCTTTCATAATGTTATACCTCTTACATGAACAGAATATATGCACCCTTCAAAAATTACTAGCTCTAGGTGAGAACAAAAAAACTAATTTTTAAATTCTAGAACAAGTAGAATTAGTCATTTCATTTTTTAAATCCATAAGCCATTTCATATTTTAAATCCATAAGCCATGAATCTGTGCATCAATCATGATCTAAAATGCTTAAACTTAGGGAAAATTGTAAAAATGTAAAACTTTATGGCTCACTAGTGACAATAGTGATGACCACAAGCTCGTACGGCGAAAGACAAAACCAAGGAAGATGCAGAAAAGAGAGGAGACGAAGACGGGAAGAGAGTTATAATGAGGGAGAGAGGCCGAGTGAGAACAGAGGAGAAGAGAGGGAAGGGGAGAGCTGAGTGAGACAAGGGAGAAGAGAGAGGAAGTGGCAGCTGAGTGAGAAAAGAGAGGGGGAAGTGGCTATGAGGAGGCGGGGCGAGAGAGAGAGAGAGAGAGAGAGAGTATGGCGCCCACAACCCGAGGTGTCACAACCTAAGCCTTACTCCAAAATCGTTATCAATTGGTAAATGTGAAATAGGATTGTTGCCCTAATCATGTGGCGGGATTTTCAAATCCATTTCGTTTAGCAGAAATTTTTTTTTCATTTTCTTCGTCATTTTTCAAGCAACATATACTTGAAGTAAACTATACATATCATTCTCACCATTCATTTCATAAACAATTATATACTTGTAACATATCAACTTGTTTACATACATCATGAACATTCATAATCTAATATCTTCATAATCAACACAAGCATTCAACCATTCTCTAAACATATCAATTCTAACATGCTAGCTAATAATTTATTAACACATTAAGAATACCAGTCATTCTTCCCTTCAAATTATTAGGTCCTTTCTCCTTTTGAACTTCCTTGAACCTGTGTAGGGTTGAAAAAATAAAACGTGAGTGATAAACTCACTAAGCAGGCATTTTACATTTTCATGTAAATGCATTTCTTGCTATTTGGTAGGAAACATATATCAAGTGATCAACTACCAACAGTAAAAAAACCTTTCATATAAACTCTTCATGAAAACCTTTTATATAAACCTTTCATAAAACCTTCTTTTCATGTGGACATTTGTATATCCCAAAACGATTTCATATATACTTTTTTCATGAGGATAATTTTATATCCTAAAACGTTTTCATTTAAACCTTTAATCATGAGGATAAGTGTATGTCCTAAACCGTTGTCATATAAACATTTAATGATAAGGACAATTTTATGTCCTGAAATATTTTCATAAAACATTTAATCATGAAGACAATTATAAGTCCTGAAACATTTTCATATAACATTTAACTATGAGGACAATTGTATGTCCTAAAACATTATCAAATAAACTTTCTTATATGAGGACAATTATATGTCCTAAAATATTTTCATATAATCTTTTTTTTCATATCCCAAACTTTGGGCTTTTCAAAAGCAATGCATATGCATATAAACTTTTTTATTTGTGTGGAGATTTTTATGTCCAGAAATATCTTTAAGTAAACATTATTTTCTGTGGACATTGTTATGTCCTGAAATATTCTCATGTCCCCATTTTGGGCTTTTAAAACAAAACATATGCATATACGTCTCTAACCCTCTAGTAGGTGACACTTACCAAGTGATCATCCTTCCATAGGAAAGAAACCATCCATGTGACAGCACCGCTAGCTAGGCGGTCGTCCATGATTCTGCTCCCATTTCAGTGAGGGCATCGGGCAGCCTCTGGCCTTCCCTTAGCAACTCGACCACAGGCAGAGGTGGGCCCTGGTTTGCAACCGTCTCGGTCTGCAATCGCCTCCACCATGGACCTAGTACATGATCTTCGTGCACACTCGTTTATATTCGCATTGTCATACTAGCATGAATTCATAAAATCAACACAGTCATCAGACCGTGCCATTTTTAAATCAAACTTGATATAACATAATCCATCACAGTCCTCAGACTGAGCCCTTCTCAAATTGAGAACTTGGCATAATCATTTTTAAAATAAAATATTTTCATAAACCATTTTCAATCATAATCATAAGATGACCACCCTTAAAGAATTTTGGAAATATTTTAGTAAATCAATTTTACAAAATATTTGCAGTATTTGCGAAAACATTATTTTTAAAAACCTTGCTTATTTGTTGGTAAACTATTTTAGAATTTTTATTATAAAAGAAATTCTAAGATACTTCAGTATTCAGGAAAACCAGGCTTTTCTTACAACATTTTCATTCTCATTTCTAGGCTTTTCATGAACAAAGGATATGCAACCACATTCCCATTCATTTATATCGGCATTATATGTCTTGTCCACATACTATCCTTTCTACTCTTATATAGAGAAGAGTTTGCACTATCCTTTGAACAATTTAGAGGAAGCCATTAGCACTGTCTGAGTCTAGACATCACTTAAACAAAACCGTCATCAAATCATTTTATCTCATCAATTTCTTGAGTGGATCATCCTTAAAAACCTTTTAATAAATGAACATAAACATTTTCAAAGTATTTTAATTTTCAAAAAGACTTAAAACATTTCAATAGACCATTTCAAATCATCTAATTAACCCATGTTATGACATTTAAATAAACCAATTCAAAAGCGTTATTTATTTACAAATACCATTATATGAAGATTCACTTTTTTTCTCAAAACTCCTTATGAATAGAATTGCCAAATCATGTTTTCAAATATCCTTTTTGTAGAAGAGTCGAAACTTACTCATCATAAAATGCTTTTGAAATAATATTTCTAAGAACTTACTTAACATGAAACCATCTTCAAACATGTCAATAATAAAGAATAAAATCATACTTTCAAGAATTGAGCTTGCTTACTCTGTAAGAAATTCTAAAACTGTCAATATAAACATTATCAAGTTATTTTAATACTTGAAACAAAATCATCATTCTTGAAAGTTTGCTCGCTTACCTTGTAAGAAAAATCTTGAAATTATCTTGAATAAGCAAGTTTATATCATCTCAATATATGACATTAAAGTAACATTTTGAAAATTCTTAATAGAGCATCATTATAAAGGACTTTCAATCATTTCAATATTTGGAATGAAATCAATATTTTCAAAAGGTTGCTTGCTTACCTATAGCGATCAACTCGTGCCTTAGATCTCTTCCTTGCCTTTTACTAGACAAGTGAAAATGATCATCTTATATACACATGTATAATACCATATATTTGCATGCTTTGCCTTTTATTAACTCGTATACATATCTCACTTAATCCCAACCCTTTTTATGATCTCGTTTTATATATGATTCTTAATATTTCAATTTTATTTCATTCTTCCATGGAGATGAACGCTCTTATCTCTTGAACTCACATATATTCATTTTATTTCATTCGATATACTAATTTAGGGCATTTATTTTTTTCCCAATCCTTTAAGATACTTACTTGAAACTATAATTTATGTTCAAGTAAGGTTTCTCAAATTCACATCTAACTTTCTAATATTCACATATCTAAGTATTTTAGTGATTGTTTTCTCGCTCCTTTCAAAATTCACCCCTACTAGTTTAAACTCTCATAATCACTTATGATATTTGTTTATATCCTATTGTAAGTTAAATTCCATTTCAAAAATTTGAAATTTAACTTTCATTTTAATTATTCTTCAATCTGTCCATATTTGCTTAAATCAGACACACTGATTTCTCAATTTTTTTATTTAAAATAAAATCAAGTATTTTAAATTCGAAATTTCTATCATAAATTAATAACTACATTAATTAACCAAAATAATTAATTTCAATACAAAATATTAAGTATTTATATTTATTTATATATTATTACTCTGTTGGACAGCAATATCAATTTTGGGATGGGTCAAATCACATTAATTATTAGGAATATTTAAACCATCCAAAAATTAGTTTTAATTTTCTTCGAGTGATATTTAAGATGTCTTATATATCATATAAAATTGTCAGCTTAAAATTCCTTGTATAAAAATTATTAAAAAACAATTGGTGCAACTGATCCTGACAACTGTTTGACCCTATTCAAGTTGATCTTCTAAGATTTTTAATTTGCAACCTGATTAACCTTTTAAGCTGTAAATTTTTTCGTTTCTTAATCTTCATATCATGAGTTCTTACACAAATTTTCATGCTAAAACCCATTCATTTACTATTTCTTTCATATTTTAGTTTTCTATTTCATTTCTACTAGGTTTTGCTCTCATATTTGCATATAATTTCAATATACATGTAAAACCCTTAATCGTTAGTTCTTAATTTTTAACTCAAAATATATCCTCTATTTAATCATAAAATTAACTCAAGAAACTAGAGTTTTGCTTCCATTATACCCAGCTTTGGACGTTCATAACTACATGTATATATGCTTCATTTCAATCGCTTATGTACATCATTAGAGAGGTAGATACTTACTTAGCTTTTGAAGATGAATTTGCTCCACCTTAGCACGACTAGCTACCCTTCTCTTCCCTCTTCTCGTTAGCTTGGACGTCTTCCATGGCTGCCTCTCCTTTTTCCCTTTTTTCTCTAAGTTCTCTCCCTCTCTCTCTCTCAACGCCGCTGGAACATCTAGCTGCTACCTTTCTTTTTTTTTTCCTTTCTTACTACCTAATAAACTTCCCTTGACCGACTGTATTCATACATCTTTTTCCATATTTTTTAAAAAAAATCAGCCCAAAAGTTGTCCATGCATCACGTCCACAAATCTACCCCTTTTTTGTTTTTTTGCGAACATCAAAAGTTGTCCAATTGCAGCCCATTAAATGTTCCTGAATTCAGCAGCTTTTCCATACAATTTCTGAATTTTTAAAATTACAAAAATTTCACCAAAAATCCTCTCCTTAAGACACCTCAAATATCTCATTAGTGGCATTGACTTTTGTATTGATTACAATCCACTTTTAAATGGTAAAAAGTCAATAGTTTTAACCATAAGTGGTTTAACATTTTCCCATGAGATTTAGCTTAATTAATTCCATCCATATGATAGGTCACCTTATTTTAGCCATCCATAAGAATTTTCATCTCAAAATGATCATTCTAATGTAAGATATGAGCATTTGAAAATGTTTCATGAAATTTGATGAAATTAAATCATTATCATCATACTTTAATCATGATTAACATAATCCATACCATTCATGAGGTGGAGCACACCAACATGTGCCTACCTGTGAAATTTCACATCAATCCACCTTATATACTTCAAGTTATGAATTTTCAAGCAATAACCTAATTTATCTCATAATTATCAATAACTTAACATAATTAGTGGAATTAAATAATCATGCCAAATCATCATTTCCTACACCTTGTTTTGTCTTTTGTGCTCATTAATCCACTTCATTCATCATGTAGGGCATGTTAACTTAATCACTTCCATTTTCTAAACCTTTCAATTTCATCATTAAATAAATTCCAACTAAATCCATTAAGCTTAAAATTCTATATTCCACGATCTCCCCCCCCCCCTTATAAAAGGTTTCGTCTCGAAACCTGTTATACTTTAAATAACTGGGGTAAAACTTGTTAATAGTGTAGGAAACAAGTGATGAAATCAAAAGCAAAATACCCAAAGTAAATGTTTTGATGATTAACAACTCGATTTGAGTAAGTTTTAGCTACTAATATGTTTTGTTCAATGTTTAAGGTTATAAAAATAAAAAATATAAAGCATGACAGGTCAAGTCGATCCCCAAGTCGACCCAGGCATCGACTTTGGCCAACCGATCCCCAAGCGACTCCAGCAGCAATTCAAGGGCCATTTTCTATCCAGCGTTGAAATTGGGAACCAAAAGCTACCGAAGTCGCAAATGAAGTTGACTCCACCTGCGACTTGGGTGAAGTCGCAAACCAAGTCGACTCCAGCTTCGACTTAAGACTGATAGTACAGTTTCTGAAGAGCAAAGTCGCAAACCAAGTCAACCTGATGTTCGATTTGAGTGAAGTTGAAGACCAAGTCGACTCAAACTTTCGACTTGGAACAAATGAAGATCAAAACTAATCCAAAGCAAGTAAGGTTGCATTAATTCATCATGATGGATCGAGAACACACACTTGGACATCTTTCATGCACTCCATGATCCAAGTATGTAAGATTTCAAGACATGAAGCTAAAAGATTTTATACAAAGATGAATATACTGAGTTTCAAATGATACAAATCGAGGAAAGAACAATTAAGTTGAAAAACGTAAGCAAGCAAAATCATTTCAAAGAAGTTTAAGTTCACTTGGCATGCTAAGAAAGTCAAGTTGCAACCGAAGTCAACTTCAGAAGCGACTTTGGTCAAGTCCCGGTCCAAGTCGACCTAAAAGATAGACTTGAAAATTAGAGGAATCCGAAATCGCACCCGAAGTCGACTCCACATGCGACTTGGGTCAAGTTCAAGACCAAGTCAACCTGAGGAAGAACTTGAGCAGCCTGTTTCCAACTGAAGTCGCACCCGAAGTCGACTCCAGCCTGCGACTTGGGTGAAGTCGCACACGAAGTCGACTCCATCTGCGACTTGGGTCGTAACGTTCAAAAATTTAAATGTTGGCACATTTATTATGCGCCAACCAACTCTCTAATGTTCAAATCTCTCCTTGCATTATATATAGACACTCAAGTGAATGTGGAAACATACAAGATAGAGCAGAAAAAGGGGAAAGAGAAGCTACTAAGATCTATATTCCACTTTCTTCTACTTTTGAGTGATCTATACACTTTTGAAGGAAGAACGCGCTTTCAACTTGCTGTTTGCTTCAACGCTAATCGATTCATCACTTCTACGAATTCTTCCTCGAGCTGAAACTTGCCTACACAAATTTGTAAAGTGTAGATTTCTTACATTTCATTTTGTCATTTGGTTTTTGATACTTGGTTTGATTTTGGTGTTTCAAACCAAGTGATAGCAGAGTAGCGTTGTGACTGGAGTGGGACCCGTCACCTACTTGTGCTACATGTTGTATATGCCCCCTAGAGCTAGAATCTAGAAGAGAGCGGAGGCTCTAGTTGTATATGCCCCCTAGATCTGGAATCTAGAAGATAGCGAAGGCTCTAGTTGTATTCGCGGAATACATAGTGGAACCCAAGTCACAAGGGGTATGAGCTTGGAAGAGTGGAGTAGGGAAGGTTGTCCGAACCACTATAAATCTTGTCCATTATTTTTCATTTTTGCTTTCATAATCTTGTTGTTTTCCATTTGCTTTACTAAAAGGGACTAAACTAAACCGGGTAAAGTTTTCAGTTTAAGTTGAAAAATTTTAAGTACCCAATTCACCCCTCCCCTCTTTGGTAATTGTCATTAACTCGGGACCAACAAGTGGTATCAAAGTAGGTCTTTGAGTTTTACCAAAGAGATTTTTTGATATGGCATCTCAATCTACTTCCGTTCCCGCATTTGCCGAAGGCCAATCTTTTACTAGGCCACCATTGTTTGATGGGAACAATTTTGGCTATTGGAAGATACGTATGAAATAACTCATTATGACTATAGATAAGGACTCTTGGATTGCAATCCAAGATGGTGTGACCTTGCCTATTGATGAAAGAGCTTCCAAATGGACCGATGAGGAAGTAAAAACTGTCAATAACAACGCCAAAGCTATGAATTCATTATTTTGTGCTCTTACTGCCTCCGAATATGATAGAGTATCCTCTTGTTTAACTGCCAAAAAGATATGGGATACATTAACATCTATCTATGAAGGAACTTCTCAAGTCCAAGGGACAAGGAGAAATATTTTGATTAGAGAATTAGAAAGCTTTAAAATGTTAGAAACAGAAAATATTTCTGAAATGTTTGTTAGATTTTCCAAAATTACTAATGCCTTGAAAGGGTTAGGCAAGACAATTTCTGAATCTGAGCAGGTAATGAAAATTTTAAGGGCGCTACCCGAATCATGGACTCTGAAGATTACTGCAATAGAAGAAGCCAAGGACCTAAACACATTGAAGTTAGAAGATCTTATTAGCTCATTAATGTCACATGAGCTAATCAAGAAAAGAAACGAAGATCACCACAAAGGCAAGAGAGTCATTGCCTTGAAAATCGCACAAGATTTGGATGACTCCATTTCATCGTCACAAAACGACGATGAAATCGCCTTACTTACAAAACGATTCAGAAAACTTGTAAGGAAAGGAAAAAATTTTAGAAACTTTAAAGAAAGAAATTCTAAAGAGAAAAAGAAAGAAACAACAAAATATTACGGGTGTGGCGGTTCGGTGCATATGCAAGCCTAATGCCCAATGCCCGAAGAGACTAAAGCAAAGGAGCAAAGAAAAGATCAAGGCGACAACAGAAAATTCCAAAGAATCAAAGGAAGAGGCAAGTACGTAAACGAAGAAGAATCAACGACATGCAGCTCTTCAAGTGAAGAATGTTAAGCGAATTACTCAAGAATTTGTTGCTTGGCAAATTCTGACATATGTCTTGCAGCAACAGAAATCTTGGAGGATCAAGCTACTTCAACAAACTACATAAGTAGTTAAGAGGTAACCTCCAAACAATAATCTTTTCCAATCTTTTCTTCTACAAATGAATGCATCAAATGTGCTGAATTAGAAGAACTTTAACAAGCCTATGATTCATTATATGAGGAAATAAAGAAATTAGGAAACAAATTTACAATAAAGAAAAGACAATGTGATGCAGTAATAATTATGAACGGTAAACTTTCTGAAAAAGTTGATCAATTGAAAAATGAAAAGAATACCTTGATAAATGAGTTAGAAAAACTCAAAAAGGAAAATGAATCACTTGCTAAGTTTTCTAATCCTGGAGAAAGTGTCAAAATGTTCTTGAAAATGACCTCCCAAAGTTGTAAGAAAGGACTTGGATATACCACATTTGAGCAAGGAAAATCTAATGCTCCAAGGAACAAAGCTAAACTCATTTATGCTAAAACTAAAATAAATCATGTGGTTTGGACCAAAAGACCAATTGGGGAAACAATTACCAAATGGCTTCCCACTTCTAGACTCCCGGGAGCTTATAACTTTTGCAACAAGATGGGACACAAGGCATTTCAATGCAAATTGATAAAGTTACAAAATCTTAGTGAAAAATTGGTTTGGATGCCCAAAAGCATTAGATTTATGGCTTCAAATGAAGATCAACGTAGATTCTAATAGATAACTAACCCAAACGGACCCATAAAATGGGTACCAAAATGATAAGCTCCACTTGACTCTATTTTTGCAGGTTTGTCTTAGAGCAAAGGCCAATAACATATGGTTTATGGATAATGGCTGCTCAAGACACAGAGAAAAAGGACTGTTCCATAAAATCAATCTGTGCAATGAAGAAACAGTTGCCTTTGGAAATAATAAAAAAGGTAAAATAAAAGGTAAAGGAAATGTTTATGGAATTTCAAATGCATGTATTGAGGACGTACTATTTGTTGAAGGACTCAAACACAACCTAATGAGTATTAGTCAATTATATGACAAAGGATATAAAGTTGTATTTGAATCCTCTATATGCAATGTTTTTTACGATGAACACATATTATTTAGTGGCAAAAGATATAGAAATGTATATTTGGTTTGCCTAGATGAACTTGAGGAAAAATGTCTAATAGCTATAGAAAATGATCCATGGATATGGCATACAAGGCTTGGACATATAAATATGTCAAATATTAAAACATTGTAGAAAAAAGGTCTAGTACAAGGGTTACCAAAACTTAAATATGACGAGGATAAGATTTGCAAGGCTTGTCAATTATCCAAACAACCCAAAATGCCATTTTTCACCAAAATGGAAATTTCAACAACTAGGCCGCTTGAATTACAGCATGTGGATCTTTATGGGCCATCGGACATTTTAACTCTTGGTGGGAAAAAGTACGTGTTTGTAATTATTGATGATTTTTCAAGATTTACTTGGATTATACTCTTAGCTAGCAAAGATGAAGCATTTTTTATATTTGTCACTTTTTCAAATTTGGTGCAAAATGAAAAATAAAGCTCAATTATTTCCATTAGAAGTGATCATGGTGGTGAATTTGAAAATAAATAATTCATAGAATTTTGCAATGAAAAAGGAATTCACCATATATTTTTTGTACCAAGAACTCCTCAACAAAATGGAGTTATTGAAAGGAAAAATCGGACAATACAAGAAATTGCTAGAACTATGCTAAATAAGAGTAAATTGTTCAAAAGATTTTGGGGTGAAGCTATAAGTACAGCTTGTCATGTATTAAACCGAGTTACCATTAGAGCAATATTGAAAAAGACCCTATATGAACTTTGGAAAGGTAGAAAACCAAACATATCATATTTCCATACTTTTGGATGTACTTATTATGTGTTAAGCAATGGAAAAATAAATTTGGGAAAATTAGATGCCAAAAGTGATGAAGCAATTTTCCTTGGTTATTCATCAAATAGCAAAGCATATAGAATTTTCAACAAAAGAAATCAAATAGTAGATGAATCAATACATGTTGTTTTTGATGAATTTAACCAAACTCTGAGAAAGGAGGATGAATTAAGTGATGTAGATGATACATCGAAGAATTCAAAAGCAAAACAACAAGAGCAACAAGAGGAAACCGAGCCCAAGCTAGAAAATTTCATTGAGGAAAGGGTAAGTGAAGGTAACAATTTCTATAAACCTCCAACTAATTTGAAATTCAAAAATGCTCATCCAATGGAGCAAGTTATTGGCAATATCTATGAAGGAGTAAAGACTAGAAGGTCAAAACCAAAATATTTGAGGACAATATGATTTGGTATCAAAAATTGAACCAACAACTATCGAACAAGCTCTTAATAATGAAAACTGGGTTATTGCAATGCAAGAAGAGCTAAATCAATTTGAAAGAAATAATGTATGACACTTAGTTCCTAGAACTAAAGATTGCACTATCATTGGTACTAAATGGGTATTTAGGAACAAATTAGACGAAAGTGGGCTTGTGATAAGAAACAAAGCCAGACTAGTAGCCAAAGGGTATTCCCAAGAAGAAGAGATTGATTTTGAAGAATCTTATGCACCAGTGGCTAGACTAGAAGCCATATGTATTTTACTGGCATTTGCTTCTCACATGGATTTCAAATTGTTTCAAATGGATATGAAAAGCGCATTTTTGAATGGATACTTGAATGAAGAAGTATATGTTGAACAACCCCCTGGATTTGAAGAAAAGGATCAATCAAAAAATATTTATAAATTAACCACGGCATTATATGAACTAAAACAAGCTTCACGAGCTTGGTATGAAAGGTTGAACAAATTTTTGATTGATCATGAATTTCAAAGAGGAAAAGTTAATACTACATTATTCATCAAGTATAAGAGTAAACATATTTAATTATTCAAATTTACGTAGATGATATAATATTTGGTGCTACTGATAAAACTCTGTGCAAAGAATTTTCTCAGATTATGTAGAGCGAATTCGAAATGAGCATGATGGGAGAATTAAATTTCTTCCTTGGACTGCAAATCAAACAACAAGTCGAGGGGATCTTTATAAATCAGTCCAAGTATATCAAAGAAATGCTAAAAAAATTTGGAATGCAAACTAGCAAGGGAGCAAACATTCCAATGAATTCAACAATCAAGATCGATACGGATGAAAATGGTAAATGTGTCGACCAAAAACTTTATAGAAATATGATAGGATCTTTGCTATATTTAACTACTTCTAGACCGGATATTCTTTTCAGTGTTTGCATGTGTTCTAGATTTCAATTATGTCCTAAAGAATCACAGTTATTGGCTATAAAAAAAATTAAATATTTGATAAATACCACTAATCTTGGACTTTGGTATCTAAAGGGGTCAACTTTTGATTTAATCAGCTACTTGGATGCTGATTTTGCCGGATACAAAGTAGATAGAAAAAGTACTAGTGGAATATATCAATTCCTTGGAAACATGTTGGTTTCATGGTATTCAAGGAAACAAACTAGTATTGCTCTATCTACGGCGGAAGCCGAATATATAGCCGCCGGGAGCTGTTATGCCCAACTACTTTGGATGAAACAACAACTAAAAGACTATGGTGTTGATTATTATAATATTCCAATTAGATGTAATAATACAAGTGCAATTTGTTTAACTAAAAATCCTGTATTGTATTCTAGAACTAAACATATAGACATAAGACATCATTTTATTCGTGAACATATTGAAATCATGATGTTTGTTTGGAATATGTGAAAACTGAGGATCAAATTACAGATATTTTCACCAAACCTTTAGCAAAAGAATCATTTTATAAAATCAGAAATGATATGGAGATGATTGAGTTAAATTAGGAATAATTAGATATGGGAAATGGACTTAGAAAAGTCCAAGTCGATAGGCCCAGTCGACTCAGGTGAAATCGACTCCAGGAAAGCGAAGTCGACTCCGCGTCAGGGCGAAGTCGACTTCAGACGAACGACCATCGGGCTTCCAGTCATCGTCCTCTTCTTCTTTCTTTTTCTTTCTTCATTTCTTCTTCCTCCTCATTTTTCTCCCGCGCCTTTCTCTCCCGGTGCCTCTGCATTTCCCTCCTCTCATCTCTCCGGTTTATCTCCTCCATTCCAGCATTCTGGTTTTCTCCCTCTTTTCTCTCTCTTCTCCTCCATCTCTTGCAAATTTCTTCTCTCCTCTCGTTGCTGTCAGCATCTCGTTCTCCTCTCCACCTTTGGCATTTCTCATTTCCTGTTTCGGCATTCCCTTCTAGCCTATCTTTCTCTTCTCTTCCCTTTCCGGTAATTTCTCTCTCCGTCTCTTTTGCCATTTCTATCTCTCATTACCAAAAAATAGCCAAACTGTTCTTCTCAATCTTCTCTCTCAAGCTTTCATTTTCCATCTCAAGGTATCCATTTCTCTCTCGAGGTCCATTTTGAAAAACCCATCTCAGAAAACCAAAATCAATGACACCCAAATCCAAATTGCCCAAATTGGTTGTGTCCAAGCCATCTCTCAAGCCCGTTCCTAGACAATTCGGCTCCCAAGCCGAAGAGGAGGTTCCTAGGAGGCAACGAACTCCTGCGAAGCATGCCCGGGAAGAACCATCGACCTCTACCGGCCGTCGGGTTCGATTCCAAGCCGGGACTCCATCAACCACAGCTGCCAGGGGAGAGGAACCACAAACTTCCCAAAGTACAAACACTAGTACTGGAAGGAGAGGAACCCCTTCCACAAAAGGGCAAGTCTTGAAAATATCGACGATGTATTTCAAGACATAGTTGCAGCATAGTCACTTTTACAAGAGTTTCTATAAGCGAAAGGTATTCATTCCTCAAATCATAGACTTTAAGTTTCTAAGCGACTATGAGTTTGAGATTGAGGAGCTTCTGGATTTCTAAGGATGGACCAGACTGTTGAAAGCAGATGACAGGGTTTATCCCGACTTGACTAGAATATTCTACTACCTATGGGATGATCAGTATTTCAGCACCTTTTTTAAAGGAGTAGAAATGTTTTTGGGAACAAGAGGGGTTCCAAGTCTAGATCATGCCATCATGCAGGTTGGGCAAATCTTGGAGGTTCCCTATGAGAATGAGCAACTACCTGCAAAGCTATCCATTACTCTCATATACAATCAGCTCACCAGGAGTGATAAGTATCATCCCGGGATCAAGTTCTTGCATTACATGAACTTATCCCCAAGGCTAAGGGTTCTGAGGTTGCTCATCGCCCACTACATCTATCCTAAGGGTGGAGGAAGGAATCAGCTAAACCCACAGGAGGCGAAAATTCTCAGGAAAGTCGCCAATCGAATTAAGGTCAGCCTTCCGCGACTATTCCTAGAAGCCCTGGCCTCCAGAAAAGACAACCCACGAGGGGTTTTGCCCTACGGGACTTGGATTACCAAAATCATGGAGCATTTCGAGGTCGACATAGAAGGAGAGCCATTCGAAGTGTTGAAGCCGACGAATGCCATTAATAAGGCCTTGCTCCAAAGGATGAAAATAAATGTGGAGCAGTTCAGGGCAGAAAGAATCTAAGAGAGGATGGGCATACCGGCTCCAGAAGAAGCCGGAGATGCACATGTTCAAGGGGAGTAGCCCCCGCCACCAGAAAAGGAGCAACCTGCTCCACCTCAGGACGCTCCTAAGGAGCCTGCTTTGCCAGTATCACATGGATCCTGCTCACCCCATAGTTCAGAGATCCCAGATCTCGCTCCTCGACCTCCATCTTGGGACAACTCAGTCAATGTGATCCGAGAGCACCTAGAACAGATCGAGGATTGCTTGACTAGTCAGATTGTCGGGGTCCTCAATGCAGTGATGGATATGCATTCAAGACAAGATCGCATGGATCGAGAACTTAGGACAATCCGATATCATTTGGCATCCAAAAGTCACAAGAATCAACCGATACCTGAACTGGATCCATTTGACACCGGATCAGTACGCAGAGATCCGACTCCGGGCCCTATATCATCGTTCTATTCTTCAGCCCATATTCGACCCGTCAGACCTACTACTGCTCCCCAATCTCCATATACCATATCGGCATTCTTATATGCCAAATCTCATTAAATCAACCCCTATTCGATCTATTGATAAAAAGGGGGAGAATAGTTGAGTATGTGTTTAGATTTTTAGGATTTTGGGTTGGGTAGCTTGTATAAATATTTTTACTGATTTTGAAACTGGTATTAAACATTTGTTCATGATCTGTTTACTTATGAAAAGTTTATACTTATGCTCAGATTACTTGCATTATGCTCTGATTACTTGTGTTCTATTTTTATGCTCTGATTACTTATGTTCTGTTTTATGCTTTGATTACTCGTGTTCTGAAATGGTTTTATGAATTCAACTTGCGATTTAAGAGATTCTTGGAAATAACTTTTGCAAATGTTGAAAATGGAATAAGTATGACAATTCAAAAGGCAAATGACCTATAATCATCCTAAAAATATCAAAACAAAATAAAATAGCACGTCTTAAACATATCGAAAGGTACATACTCAAATCGGTTTTGTCAATCATCAAAAAGGGGGAGATTGTTGGAAACAAGTTATGAAATCAAAAGCAAAATACCCAAAGTAAATGTTTTGATGATTAACAACTCAATTTGAGTAAGTTTTAGCTGCTAATATGTTTTGTGCAATGTTTAAGGTTATAAAAATGAAAAATATAAAGCATGACAGGTCAAGTCGATCCCCAAGTCGACTCCAGCAGCAACTTCAAGGGTCATTTTCTGTCCAGCGTTGAAATTGGGAACCAAAAGCTGCCGAAGTCGCAAATGAAGTTGACTCCACATGCGACTTGGGTGAAGTCGCAGACCAAGTCGACTGCAGCTTCGACTTCAGACTGACAGTACAGTTTCTAAAGAGCAAAGTCGCAAACCAAGTCGACCTGATGTTCGACTTGAGTGAAGTTGAAGACCAAGTCGACTCAAACTTTCGACTTGGAACAAACGAAGATCAAAACTAGTCCAAAGCAAGTAAGGTTGCATGAATTCATCATGATGGATCGAGAACACACACTTGGACATCTTTCACGCACTCTATGATCCAAGTATTCAAGATTTCAAGACATGAAGCTAAAAGATTTTATGCAAAGATGAATATACTGAATTTCAAATGATACAAATCGAGGAAAGAACAATTAAGTTGAAGAAACATAAGCAAGCAAAATGATTTCAAAGAAGTTTAAGTTCACGTGGAATGTTAAGAAAGTCAAGACGCAACCGAAGTTGACTTTAGAAGCGACTTGGGTCAAGTCCCAGTCCAAGTCGACCTAAAAGATAGACTTGGAAATTGGAGGAATCCGAAGTCGCACCCAAAGTCGACTCCACATGTGACTTGGGTCAAGTTCAAGACCAAGTTGACCTAAGGAAGAACTTGAGCAGCCTGTTTTCAACTGAAGTCGCACCCGAAGTCGACTCCAGCCTGCGACTTGGGTGAAGTCGCACACGAAGTCGACTCCATCTACGACTTGGGTCGTAACGTTCAAAAATTTAAATGTTGGCACATTTATTATGCGCCAACCAACTCTCTAATGTTCAAATCTCTCCTTGCATTATATATAGACACTCAAGTGAATGTGGAAACATACAAGATAGAGCAGAAAAAGGGGAAAGAGAAGCTACTAAGATCTATATTCCACTTTCTTCTACTTTTGAGTGATCTATATACTTTTGAAGGAAGAACGAGCTTTCAACTTGTTGTTTGCTTCAACGCCAATCGATTCATCACTTCTACGAATTCTTCCTCGAGCTCAAACTTGCCTATACAAATCTGTAAAGTGTAGATTTCTTACATTTCATTTTGTCATTTGGTTTTTGATACTTGGTTTGATTTTGGTGTTTCAAACCAAGTGATAGCAAAGTAGCGTTGTGACTGGAGTGGGACCCGTCACCTACTTGTGCTGCGTGTTGTATATGCCCCCTAAAGCTAGAATCTAGAAGAGAGAGGAGACTCTGGTTGTATATGCCCCCTAGAGCTGGAATCTAGAAGAAAGCAGAGGCTTTAGTTGTATTCGTGGAATACATAGTGGAACCCAAGTCACAATGGGTGTGAGCTTGGAAGAGTGGAGTAAGGAAGGTTGCCCGAACCACTATAAATCTTGTCCATTGTTTTTCATTTTCTCTTTTATAATCTTGTTGCTTTCCATTTGCTTTACTAAAGGGGACTAAACTAAACCGGGGTAAAGTTTCTAGTTTAAGTTGAAAAAATTTAAATACCCAATTCACTCCTCCCCTCTTGGGTAATTGCCATTAACTCGGGACCAACAAGTAGACCAATTCTACCAACTTCCTCCAACACTCAGATTTTCAAATCCTTGTTTTGCAATCTGTATTCTTCTTATGTTTGTTCCAGGTTACATATATCTTATTATATCACCTATCTTTTTCCGTCATTCTTTTAAACAATTCTAAGGTAAACTTTTTGTCTCCTATCTCATCTAAAACCTGTGGGTTATGGCCCACATTTAAGTCATATTTTTCACATTAATGTTGGCCAACCTATATTCAGGGAATTGATAACTCATAAAAATACGAGTTATCATGGCCAATTTCAAAATTTATTTATGCGTTAGTTCGAGATATTAGGCTTAGTTTGCATCAATTCAGCTTAATTTTCACTCGTTTTGCATTTTAGGAGCATTATTTAGTTTTTAGGCATTTTTAGCATTAATTACGCATTTCTTTAGTTCATTTACTTAGTTTTTTTATCTTTTGCAGGAAGGACGGGACATATGAAGGCAATGCGGGCGAGTGGAGTACAGATCGAGACAAGTCACAAGGCAGGTGGATAGCACCTAGGCGCCACCCTCCGTGCCCTTGCCATTTTTCAGCACAATTCAGCATACAACTTGTTTCCAGTGAGTTGGTGCCTAGGCGCCAGACAGGGGCGCCCAGACGCCACTTCATCAACATGCAGGAAAAGTTAATAAAGTTTTTGAAGCCACAAACACAACTGCTTCTAGGGAGTTGGCGCCTTGGCGCCAGGCATGATCCCACAATATGTTCAGGAGAAGCTCCAAATCATGGAATATCCAGGGAGTTGGTGCCTAGGCACCAAAGCAAGAATTCCTAGGATTTGCAGAGAAGTTCCAAGTTGCCCAGCACACAGAGAGTTGGCACCTAGGCACCAGCTAGGGGCGCTTAGGCGCCAATATGCATCCGTCTGAGCAAATTCTAGTGCGTAGGCTGCGCAATTGGACTCTATAAATAGATCCTAAGGGTTCGCGTGCGATGAAAAGAGGGAGGAAAGCCCAGAAACGAACTTCAAAGCCAGAGAAAAGAGAAAATTGCGATCAAAACACGGATTGAAGAGAGAATCAACTCCGTTGGTGGAAGCCACCAGAAAACCAGTTTTCTCTTATTCTTTCTATTTTTCTTTCTTTACTTTCATGGATACTTTTTATATGGATGTAATGGATGTTAAGATCATGTCTTTGAACTAAACCTCCATTAGATGGATAGTTAGGAAGAATTGAATTCTAAACTATATTATTTTTTATTTTTTGAATATTCAGGAATGAATATTTGACTTTATATATGATTGTGTATGATTTACCTTTGCATGTGTGGATTTAATATTTTTTACAAGATTAGCTACCTTGTAAGATAATTTATTTGTTTAATTTATCCTTGGAAGAGGAAAATCTCTGCTATAGATCCATGTGCAAGGCATAGGTTTCCACCTTGTTAAGGGGAGTTGTTTAACGGATAGGAATATACCGTTAAACCCTGTGTAGTCATTATACAGGTTATGAACTCATCAATTTCACTTTATTTAATGGCATGGGAACATAGTAATTAAATAAGGTGTGATTAGTTTTATATAATGTTGGAAGACATATATAGAGATTAATGAGCTTGGGCTAGTAAATCCATACACAATCTAATTAAAAAGAACCAATGCGATATAGTTTAGATTCAAGGATTCCAAGCTATCCATCTGCCATCCCTGATCAGTAAACCCATTTCTAGTATCCAGAAGTTTCGTAACTCTACTCTAATTTCTCATTGCAATCGTTAGTTTTAGTTAAATCATAAACTCAGAATTTTCTACCCATCAAAAGCAGTTAAACTAATTAATAATTCCGGTTAACAATTCCTCATGGGAACAATACTTTACTCACTCTTTATTACTTGACACGGCATGTATACTTGCGTAAATAACAAGCATTTTAATTGACATATACGCAGCTCGTCAGGAATCCTACATAATTGATGCTATTTGTCCTTTCTACTAGCAGTGCATGACTGGTTACATTTTGGTATGCTATAAATAACTAAGTAGCACCATAATCAAATGACGCTACTATAGAATTCTTGAAATGTAAATCATACCTACAACCTTCTTTTCCTCCTATTTTCGTGGCTCATCGTCAGTCAATGCATGCATCTGCATGAATTTGTAGAGCTTCCTTGTCAATTGGTGGTTATAGCGTTCCTTGTTGAGCTCATATCCCTTGTTCTGGTGTTATTTGTGTCTTGTTTAGATATTTTGAAGCAATATGTTCCACTTGGTCACAATTGAAGCACTTTATCTCTCTTACCTTAGTAACTTGACAATCTCTCACCACATGACTAATTTGACCACATTTATACATCGATTTGAACCCCTTAAACATTCTCCAAAGTGACATTTTTGACAATTTTCACAAATTGGGGCACATATCATGATAAAGCTCAATTTTCTTTCTCTTGTCACTACTTTCTTACTTCTTCCCTTTCCTGCATCCTGCTCTTTGGGGCTAGGATTAAATTGTTCTTGCCCTTATGATAATTTTTGGGTCTTTAATGTTTCTATCTTATTGTCATCAACTCTTATAGGTTATGGTATTAGGTTTGGAAGTGCGGCCTGCATCAGCCTGTTTCCTCCTTGTCCTCTTGACTGGTCTGTTGGGCTTTTTCCCAAATACCTTAAATTATTTCTACCGTTTGGACTATCTAATCCCGGGTAGCTTACTGCATAGCTTCCTTTATAGTTGTAGCTTCCTTTTGCATTATCAATTCTAATTGGACGGTGTTACCTGTAGCGGTTCCACCTTCAACATGCCACTCAGGGTTTACATTTGCTTGTCGCTGACGAGTCCTTAGGTTTAGTTGATCTCCTTGTCTTGGTCGCTTAGACCTGCTACTGGTTTCATTGACTTCTTGTTGACTCACAGGTACTTCATTTGCTAGAGCTTTTCCCTTGTTTAGCCTAGCTCTTGCTCTTGTGATAGACATAGTTCCTTTCTATACATATAAAAAGTATATTAATATTCTTTCTCATTTCATCATAATATATATTATAACATATACAATTAATCACTTTAAGCAGAATGGTTAGTAACCACTACTTCCATTCCACATGCATCCTTAGTATAGCTATAAACAATTTCATATTTTCATTGAGCAACACTTTCTTATCCACATATTATATCCAATCAATCATATTTAATAGAAAGGATCGATAACAATCTTTTCCTTTTCATGTACATTTATTATACAAGTGCAACTCAGTTTCACCTGTATATCACAAGTACCTTTATATCAAAACATATTATATTTGTTTATCATTCAAAAGTCAAAAGAGACTTTTGCTAGCTTCATCTATCTTTTCCTTCTAAATAGCGCCTACCTCTAGGCTGTACAAGTGTAAACTCCTTAGTAAGTATACTGGTGCTAAATCAGTCTAATGTATTTTCATTCACATTTTCATTCTTTATGGACCCTGCACCGGGGTCTTTTATCATCATTTTCATTTCCATATATTCTTTTTCCTATGGGCTCATTGTCATTCATAATTCTTAGTATATGGTCATCTAGTCATCAAGAAAGAGCTCCTCGACCACACGCTCACCTTGAGTGCGGACTTCCTCTATCATTATTCCTGTCAATCATAAGGGGTGGACTTGGACCTTGTCTTTCTTAAATATCCACCATCTATCTACATTTTCCTCAATTCCTTATCCTTTCTTTACTTTTTATTTCCAGTGTTACCTTTTCATAGCGAAAAATTACATTTCCTTTATGAGCCATCTACCTTTCAAAACATAGCTAGTTAGTTATATCTGACAACATAATCATCACAAGACATCACATGTTCATACATCCTAAAATCATTATACATTTCATATATTCTGCAATTTCAGTCTATCCCTTTCATCATTTTCCATTCTTTCCTCTATGTTTATCTACCAATCCTTGCTAGGATACCATCTCTATGGTATCATATCTTTTCTTTCCACACTTATTTACCAATCTTGCTATGATATCACTCTCTGTGATATCAAATCTTTTCTTTCCACACCTATTTACCAATTGTTTTGATACCAAGCTCTATGGCGCCCCCGACCCAAGACGTCATAACCTGAGCCTTACTCCAAGATCGTTATCAATTGGTAAATGAGAAATAGGATTGTTGCCCTGATCACGCGGTGGGATTTTCGAATCCATTTCGTTTAGCAGAAATTTTTTTTCTTTTCCTTAGTCATTTTTCAAGCAACATATACTTAATGTTAACTATACATATCATTCTCACCATTCATTTCGCAAGCAATTATATACTTGTAACATATCAACTTTGTTACATACATCATGAACATTCATAATCTAATATCTTCATAATCAATACAAGCATTCAACCATTCTCTAAACATATCAATTCTAACATCATAACTAACAATTTATTAACACATTAAGAACACCACTCATTCTTTTCTTCAAATTATCAGGTCCTTTCTCCTTTTGAGCTTCCTTAAACCTGTCTAGGGTTGGAAAAACAAAACGTGAGCGATAAACTTAATAAGTAAGCATTTTGCATTTTCATGAAAATGCATTTTTCGCCATTCAGTAGGAGACACATATCAAGTGATCAACTACCAACGGAAAGAAACCTTTCATATAAATTCTTAATAAAAACCTTTCATATAAACCCTTCATGAAAACCTTTCATATAAACCTTTCATAAAATCTTTTTTTCATGAGGAAATTTGTATGGCCTAAAACGATTTCATATGCACTTTTTTCATGAGGATAATTTTATGCCCTAAAACGTTTTAATATAAACATTTAATCATGAGGATAAGCGTATGTCCTAAAGTGTTGTCATATAAATATTTAATGATAAGGACAATTTTATGTCCAAAAATATTTTCATAAAACATTTAATCTTAAGGACAATTATAAGTTCTGAAACATTTTCATATAACATTTAATCATGAGGACAATTGTATGTCCTAAAATATTGTCATATAAATCTTCTTATATGAGGACAATTACATGTCCTAAAATATTTTCATATAATCTTTTTTTTCATATCCCAAATTTTAGGCTTTTCAAAAGCAATGCATATGCATATAAACCTTTTTATCTGTGTGGACATTTTTATATCCAGAAATATCTTTAAGTAAATACTATTTTCTGTGGACATTGTTATGTCCTGAAATATTCGTATGTCCCCATTTTGGGCTTTTAAAACAAAATATATGCATATACGTCTTTAACCCTCTAGTATGTGACACTTATCAAGTAATCATTCTTCCATAGGAAAGAAACCATCCATGTGACAGCACCGTGACGAGCTGCATATATGTCAATTAAAATGCTCGCTATTTACGCAAGTATACGTGCCGTGCCAAGTAATAAAGAGTGAGTAAAGTATCGTTCCCACGAGGAATAATTAACCGAAATTATTAATTAGTTTAGTTGCTTCTAATGGGTAGAGAATTCTGAGTTTATGATTTAATTAAAATTAACAACTACAATGAGAAATCAAAGTAGAGTTACGAAACTACTGGATACTAGGAACGAGTTTAATAATCGGGAATGGCAGATGGATAGCTCGGAATCCTTGAATCTAAACTATATCGCATTGGTACTTTTTAATTGTATTGTGTATAGATTTACTAACCCAAGTTCATTAATCTCTATATATGTCTTCCAACATTATATAAAGCTAATTACACCCTATTTAATTGTTATGTTCTCATGCCATTAAATAAAGTAAAATTGATAAGTTCATAACCTGTTTAATGAGTACACAAGGTTTAACGGTATATTCCTATCTGTTAAACAACTCCCCTTAACCAAGAGGAAAACTATGCCATGTACATGGATCTAGTAGGGATTTTCCTCTTCCAAGGATAAATCAAGCAATTAAATCATCTTACAAGGTAGCTAATCTTGTAAAAAATATTAAATCCATACATGCAAAGGTAAATCATACACAATCATATATAAAATCAAATATTCATTCTTGAAATTCAAAGAACCAAAAACAGTATAGTTTAGAATTCAATTCATCCTAACTATCCATCTAATGGAGGTTTAGTTCAAAGACATGATCTCAACATCCATTACATCCATATTAAAAGTATCCATGACAGAAGAGAAAGAAAATTAGAAAGAAATAGAGAAAACTGTTTTCTGGCGGCTTCCACCAACGGGGTTGAATCCTCTCTTCAATCCGTGCTTTGATCGCGATTTTCTCTTTCTCTTGCTGTGTAGTTCATTTCTGAGCTCTCTTCCCCCTCTTCTTCCGCGCGTGAACACCTAGGATCTATTTATAAAGCCCGGTTGCATAGCCTACGCACTGAAATTTGCATAGACGGATGTGTATTAGCGCCTAGGCACCAACTCTCTATGTGCTGGGCAACTTGGAACCTCTCTGCAAACCCTAGAAATTCATGTCTTGGCACCTAGGCACCAACTCCCTGGAGTTTTCACAACTTAGAGCTTCTCCTGGACATATTGTGGGATCATGCCTGGCGCCTAGGCGCCAACTCCCTGGAAGCAATGTTACTTGTGACTTCAAAAACCTTCAGAACTTTGCTTGCATGTTGATGAAGTGGAGCCTGGGCGCCCCTGGCTGGCGCCTAGGTGCCAACTCACTGGAAGCACTCTATGCTGAATTGTGCTGGTGTCGTGGCAAAGGCACGTAGGGTGGCGCCTAGGCACCATCCACCTCCCTCTGACTTGTCTTGATCTGCAGTGTACTCGCCCACATTGCCTTCATATATCCCGTCCTTCCTGCAAAAGATGGAAAAACTAAGTAAATGAACTAAAAATGCCTAATTAATGCTAAAAATGCCTAAAAACTAAATAATGCTCCTAAAATACAAAGTGAGTAAAAATTAAGCTAAATGTATATAAACTAAGCCTAATCTCTCGAACATACGCATAAATAAAGTCTGAAATGGGTCATGATAACTAGTATTTTTACAAGTTATCACACCCCCAAACTTAAATGTTGCTAGTCCTCGAGCAACACATGTAAAAATAATGAATCAATGAATCAATGAATCAATGAATGAATGCAGACTCCGCCAACTTCCTTTGCTTCCTGTTATGCTTTAATCAATCCACTTATATATTTCACAAGGTCAAGATTAATCTAACTTGAAAAATCCTTCATTATACAAACAAGGCATGCCTTTTCATTCTCAAACCAAGTTACATGTAGATGCTAAAATTCCATAATACATGGTCATAATTCAACACGTTAATCTTCCATTCAATCAGAAAACTGATTAAAGAAGTAATGAAAACAGACAAACCAAGGTTTAAACTGAATTAACTGGTCACAGAAAAAGGTAATAAGTCACTGGGTTCAATTTCTATCAATTGCACATTCTTTTCCCCGCAAACTTATTGCAAAAATTCTCCTCACTATATTTCAGGATATCTGGAGATCTGTTTTTTTTTTTTGGCTCCCCTCACTATATTTCAGGGTATCCGGGGAGAATTTTAATTTTAAAGCGTTATTACTGTGATTTTCCTCTGCTTTTTTACTCGAACCTTGCCATTTGTTGATGTCAAGTCCCAGTTACTCAGCTCAGGTCAACCACCTCTTTTTTTCTGATGCCTTATTACGGGTACTAAACATGCTTCTATGATTCTGTGAAATAATACCATTTTTGAACCCATTAAAGTACTTGGTCAGTATTTATTTAGTTCAGTTTTCATCATTTCAGTCTGGAAGATATGCATGTAATCGAATTAGAACAATGTATTGTGAAAATCCTTTTTAATTCTTTCACATGTCAATTTCAACTTGCTTTTATACTTGGTTTTTAATCTGAATTGCCCATTCTTTCATGAATTCAATTTCAAGTCAACATTAATCAAAAACAACCTTGCACATTTTCATAATAAAATGGATTGACACAAAGATAACTTTCATTAGCTAGAATTGACATACATGCAACATAAAATAAAATATGAAAAACTAACCTATGGTTGAGAATTATACACCCCTCCAAACTTGAGAGATGCAATGTCCTCAATGCATAATGATCTAAAATGAACCAATAATGAAAATACAATGAAAAGCAAAAATAAAATAAAACCAAAATGAAAGGACCGGGACTCCCTCAAGAATCAGACTCGGTGGTGTTCTCATCCTCGCTGTCGTTGGGCTGGGGCTGGGGCTGGGACGGCTGCCCAAAGCAGGCTCTGACCTCTGGTGGAGTCGGTGGGAAAGGCGGGAGGGTGGAGACATCGATCTGGCGGTCTTCCGCTATCCGTCGCAAGTAGGCCTCCATCGCCCTATCATGCTGATGCTGGCATCTGGCTTGGGCTGTAACCAAGTTCTCCAGGTTGGTTAGCCGCTCGCCCATGGATAGTAGCTACGAGGATGGACCTGTTGGTGGAGCCTCTATGGGGCGCATCGTGGCGGTGCTGACCCGAGGCTGGGTGAGGTAGGAGAGGTCGTCGATGATGGCCTAACAGTTCAGGACCTCCTCTGTCGGCTCCCATCTGACGTCGGCCCGCTTGCAAAGCCCAGTGATGATAGATGGGAAGAAATAGCTGCCCTAGGTTGCGGTCGCACAGGCGCAGATCTGATGGTAGACCAGCCTCCCAACATCGATCGTCAGCCCACTGTAGATGGCATGGAGAAGTAGTGCTCTATCCATCTTCACCTCGCTGACGTGGGTCGACAGCATCATCTGGGCCGAGATGAAGTGAAAAATCATCCTCCCGTGAGAAAGTATGTTGCTCCGCTTGAAGGAGGTTAGCTGCCCGCCCGTCGACTTCCAAACCGGTGGCCTCTTGCAAAATGACCTGGTGATGGAATTGGTATCTCGGTCTTCGCCCTCCAAAAATGCCTCGTACTCGTTTGGGTGAGGAAAAGGTGTCAACCCATAGTAGGCATTCATCGCCTCTGCATAAAAAGGGACGATCTTGCCCCTGACTTTCACCCACCCCTCCTAGTGCTCCACTGCGTTGGCATAAAACTCCTTGACTACAGGAGTAATAGCAGGCGGGGGTTGCGCCACAAAATTCTGCCATCTCTGAGCGTGCAAGTTAAGTAGTGAGGCATCGGAAAATTCATCGATCTTAATTCCTCTCTTCGGAATCAGACACCTTTTCTGGAGCGCGTCTATGTAGCGCTTGAAGGCCTGGGCTGACACAAATCTGTTTGCGTCAAAGTCCACAGGTCCCTGAACTTTCTTTCTTTTGGCCGAGGATGATGACGCCATATCTTCCCTTGCAATCAAAAGTCCAATACAAAACAAGCCAAACTCCAAATGCACCATAAGCAATCACCGGTCAACCTCCACCAATCAACCACCAAAAGCAAACAAGCACCAAACCAATGCCAAGCAATCCAAAGAACTATCCACCCAAATCAATCTCCAATCCGCAGTCCAATCCACAAAAACTCACCAATCCAATTCAATTTTTCACTCAAACAGTTATCAAATCACTTCAAAGCAATTGGAATGCACCAAAGAATGGAAAAAATTTTACCCACAAAGCTTTTCGTCTGAAAATCTGAAATTGCCCTGTTTCTGCACTAGCGCCGGGGCGAGGGGGTGTTGGCGCCGAACGGAGAAGACGACGTTGATGGGGCTCAAAATGGAGCCCAAATGAAGGGGGAAGTGATGGGGATCTCAATGTGGGTGTTAGGCTTAGGATTTGGTGGTGAAAAACCGGAGTTTTGAATGGATTTGAGTGGATCTAAGCAAAGGGGAAAAAGAATGAAAACGGAATGGTTGAAATAGATGGAATGGGAGGATAAATCCTTGATGAAATGTGGTTAGATTTGAGTTGAAATGGCTTGAAATCTAGAGAAGAATGTTTGGATTTGAGAAATGGGGTTTTTTCGGTGCCGAGGCGTGAGGGTTAGGGTTTAAACCCTAACCCCAAGCTTTATAGGGCGTCCGGGTCGCGCTGTCCACGACCCGGCGCCGAGGCGCCCATGTTCTTCGGGTTGTTCATCATGGCGCCAGGGCGCCCCCATGCGACGCCTAGGCGCCGATTTTCTTCATCAATCTTTTGTAATTTTTTTGCCTGCTTGCAAGCATGATCTTTGTGAAATTGTGCTCCAAATTATTTTCCTGAAAATAAAAATAAAAACAAAAATAAAAGAAGCAAAAACACAAATCAAAATGAAAATGAGCAATGGGTTGCCTCCCATTCAGTGCTAAGCTTAACGTCCTCAGCCCGACGTTCCTGCTGTTCAATCCGCTTTCAACTTCACCACCTCGAATTCCCAGCCATTTGGATTGCAACCTGGAGGTTCAGATCTAACCTTCGCCCATCAGTCCATTAGGTCATGCCAGATTTGTCCTTCCGACAGGTGAGATAGGAGCATTTGGATATGAAAAAGTATAGTTTTATCAATTGTAACCCCTTCTACTCCATTATTGGCTTTGACTTTCATGTCCTGGCTTTCCACCGGCTCGATCAGTCATTTGAGTCCGATGTGATCAGTGAGTCGATCTTTAACATAGGCAGATAACTGGCAGCCCTTATTTTCAATCTTCTTTGGGTACTTCTCAATACCAGTCTGGGAAAACTCTTGAACCCTTGAGTTGACCTTATCAATCCTTAAGCAATCCTCTAAATCAGTTGGGCTCTGTATTGACTTGAGCACGTTGAATGTGACTTTTTCATTTTGCACTTGCATGGTTAATTCTCCGACTTGAACATCAATTATTGTGTTGCCTGTTGCGAAGAAAGGTCGACCTAGAATAATTGGCACATCTCGATCTTCTTCATAGTCCAGGATAATAAAATCTGCAGGAAAAATGAACTTATCCACCTTGACAAGAACATCCTCAATAATACCTTCCGGATACGTGATAGATCGATCCGCCAGTTGCAGCGTAACAGTAGTAGATCGGGCTTCCCCGAGGCCTAATTTTTTGAAAATTGACTTGGGCATGAGATTAATGCTGGCTCCTAAGTCGCATAGAGGTCTCCCGAAGTATTGGTTTCCAATTGTGCATGGGATGGTGAAACTCCCTGGGTCCTTGAGCTTAGGAGGCAGCTTCCTCTGCACCCTAACGCTGGTTTCCTCCGTTAACGCCACCGTCTCGAATTCCGTCAACCGCCTTTTCTTTGATAACACGTCTTTCATGAATTTGGCGTAGCTAGGCATCTATTCCAAGGCTTCGACGAGAGTTGATATGCAGCTGCTTCAATACCTCTAGAAATTTCTTGAATTGACCTTCTTTTTAGTTTTTGCGAATCGCTGAGGAAATGGAGGAGGTGACCTTGGATTTGTGGCGATTTCAGTGTCCGGTTGCTTTTGGGTAGTAACTGGTTCTTTTGGCTCTCGTGACTGCTGAATTAGAGGATTAGTGGGTTCAGTTACCAATTCTGGTGGAATTGCATCGGGTAACTACTTTCCACTATGCAGTGTGACTGCTTGGACCTGTTCCTTGCCTTTTCCCTTCGGGTTTTGCTCGGTGTCGCTTGGCAACGAACCTTGAGGCTGGTTATTCAGAGCTGAGGCCAGTTGGCCTATCTGAGCTTCCAAGTTCTTATTCGTTGTGATCTGGGATTGCATGAATTGCATAAAGATGTTTTCTAGATCATATTTCTTTTCTTCTCACGGAGGTAGATTGAATTGCATCGGTCTTGCTGGTTGTTGTTGCGAGGGCTGCTGCAAGAATCCGGGTGGTTGATTCGGCCTCGTCTGATTGTTCCATGAGAAGTTGGGATGATTTCTCCAGCCTGGGTTGTAGTTGTTTTCATACTGATTTGCTGGATTTCTCTGGAAATTTCCCACGTAATTGATGGACTCCGGATTGGAGGCACATTCATCACTGGATGGCCGAATTCACCACACCACATGCAAATGTCTGCTGTTGTCGGCTGCTGTGGTGTAGACACCCCTAGTGCACTGACGTTGGCTGGCCTGGACAAGTTCTGGATTTGCCGAGATAAAGCATCGATGTGGGCCTTTATCGATGAAACCGCATCCAATTAAAGTAGACCCCCACTTCGGCTCCTATCAGATGGCAGTTGATAAGTATTGGCCGCCATGTTTTCAAGTAGGGCGTACGATTCTCGATAGCTTTTCCTCAGCAAAGAACCATTTGAGGAAGAATCTACCATGTGACGGGTGGAATCCTGGAAACCGTTATAGAAAATCTGTATTTGAACCCACGGCTGAATTCCATGATGCGGGCATTTTCAGAGCAGGTCTTTGAAGCGATCTCATGCCTCTGATAGTGTCTCCTCTCCATGTTGCTTGAACGAAACTATGTCCATTCTCAACTTGGCTAATTTTTGAGTCAAGTCATTCCATGTGTTGACTGAGTTCGGGGGCAAAGAGTCTAGCCATTCTGAAGCTCTATCCCACAGAGAAAATGGAAAAGTTCGAAGCCGCATTGCCTCGTTGGAGACTCCATTTTGCTTGAAGGTGTTCATAATCTGCAGGAAATTCTGCAGATGACAGTGTGGGTCTTCATATGCGAGCCCTCCGAACTACCCAATGGACTGGAGCATCTGGAAAATCACCGGCTTGATCTCGAAGTTGTTGGTGTCAATAGGAGGAGGTGTGATGCTCGTCTGAACTGCATTTTGGCCAAGTGTAATGAGATCCCAGATGGGTTGATCCAAATCATCTTGAGGTGGATGATTTGGAATCTCAATCCTTTGGTTTCCCTGTTGATTTGCATGAACGTTCTCGTCCTAGTTCTCGATGCGCTCCATAGTATATTGTTGGTTCTTAGCCTCCCTGCTCTTGCGACGCCTTCTTAAATACGTTCGCTCGGGTTCCGGATCAAAAGGAATAACAATCTTCTTTCCGGCTCTACCTCGGCGCATGCAATTTACAAATAATCTGCAAAAAAATAATGCAATTGAACTAGCAGAAAAATTCTAAGCTGAAAGAAATCATGAAAATAAACTATTCTACAGAATTATACAAGAAAGCAATAAAACTAACAATAATTGGCTAAACAATTCCCCGATAACGGCGCCAAAAACTTGACGAGCTGCATATATGTCAATTAAAATGCTCACTATTTACGCAAGTATACGTGCCGTGTCAAGTAATAAAGAATGAGTAAAGTATCGTTCCCACGAGGAATAGTTAACCGAAATTATTAATTAGTTTAGTTGCTTCTGATGGGTAGAGAATTCTGAGTTTATGATTTAATTAAAATTAACAACTCCAATGAGAAATCAAAGTAGAGTTACGAAACTACTGGATACTAGGAACGAGTTTAATAATCGGGAATGGCAGATGGATAGCTCGGAATCCTTGAATCTAAACTATATCGCATTGGTTCTTTTTAATTGTATTGTGTATAGATTTACTAACCCAAGTTCATTAATCTCTATATATGTCTTCCAACATTATATAAAGCTAATTACACCCTATTTAATTGTTATGTTCTCATGCCATTAAATAAAGTAAAATTGATAAGTTCATAACCTGTTTAATGACTACACAAGGTTTAACGGTGTATTCCTATCTGTTAAACAACTCCCCTTAACCAAGAGGAAAACTATGCCATGCACATGGATCTAGCAGAGATTTTCCTCCTCCAAGGATAAATCAAGCAATTAAATCATCTTACAAGGTAGCTAATCTTGTAAAAAATATTAAATCCATACATGCAAAGGTTGTTGGAAATATGTGGAAAACAAGCTAAATCTATGTTTTGATGATTAACAAATCAATTTGAGTAAGTCTTGGCTACTAACACGTTTGTGGAAATATTTAAGGCATATACATTTGAAGAAAATAAATCATGGAAGGCCAAGTCGTTCTCCAAGTCAACCCCAAGATCGACTTCAAGAAGCCAAATCTGTCCAGAGTTGAAAATGGGAGAAGAACAAGTGAAGTCGCAGGCCAAGTCGACTCCACTTGCGACTTGGGAAGCCAAGTCGCAAACGAAGTCGACTCCAACATCGACTTCAGTCGGGAAAATCACTCCATAGCTGAATTTTGGATGGAAGAATGCCGAAGTCGCAAACGAAGTCGACTCCAGTTGCGACTTGGGCGAAGTCGCGGACGAAGTCGACCCCAAGTGCGACTTGACTTTTTCTAAGATCAAAGATGCAGTTTCAAGAATCAACTTGAGTGTTTTCAATACCTAATCAAAGGTGCAAGATCAACTTAAATCTCTCAAGTTCAAGGCAAAGCTCCAAGCTTATCTCAAGATGAAGAAAGTCATGATATGACAACCAATCCAAGTTCAAGATACCAAGAAGATTCAAATCTCATGGATTCAAGGATTGCAAAACTCGGAGCAAATGAAAGCAAGAAGACTCAATGATCCAAGATATGAAAAATGCAAAGGAATTGAAGGAATGGAGAAGCCTAAGCAAAACAAAGCAATCTCCAAAGTCTTCAAGTTCATCAAAGCCAACTGACAAGGTGAAGTCGCACCCGAAGTCGACTTCACCTGCGACTTGGGTCAAGTCGATACCCAAGTCGACCCGACCTGGAACTTGAGGTTGCGACGGAGAGGCGAAGTCGCACCCGAAGTCGACTCCATCTGCGACTTGGGCGAAGTCGCATCCGAAGTCGACTCCGCATGCGACTTGGGTCGCAACGGTCGGAATTTATTCGAACGTTGGCGCATTTAATGCGCGCCAACCACCTTCAAACGTTCAGATTCCCTCCACAATTAAAAAAGGGCATTCATTGTGGACGAGGAAAGTAGCTGAGAATCATTAAGTGTGCTTAACTCCTATATTCAAGAGCTCTGAAGAGATCAAGTCATTCAAAGAGGAAGAACTTTGCTTCAAATTGCAAGAGCTACATTTCTGAATCTTCAAAGCCTACATTACGAGTTCTTCTCTGCGCCAAATTGCTTCTACACATCTGTAAAGTGTAGACTCCTTTTTTTGTTATTTCATTTGTTTGTATTGAACTTGATTTAGTTTGAGGAACTAAGATCAAGTGTAAGCAAAGTAGTGTGTGATTGGAGTGGAACTCATCACCTACTTGTGCTGTGTTTTATTGAAGCCCCCTAGAGCTGGAATCTAGAAGAGAGCAGTGGCTCTAATTGTATTTGAAGAATACAATAGTGGAACCCAAGTCACAAGGAGTGTGAGCTTGGAAGAGTGGAGTAGGGAGGTTGCCCGAACCACTATAAAAATCTTGTGTGCTTGATTTATATTTCTGCTCTCTACATTATAATTGCTTTCAACTTTATTTCTTCTATCAAGGGGATTAAACTTTCAAGGGGTTAAGTTTTTAAGTTACCAAAGAAATTTTTAAGAACCCAATTCACCCCTCCCCTCTTGGGTTTAGCCATTAACTCGGGGCCAACAAAGGTAAATCATACACAATCATATATAAAATCAAATATTCATTCTTGAAATTCAAAGAACCAAAAACAGTATAGTTTAGAATTCAATTCATCCTAACTATCCATCTAATGGAGGTTTAGTTCAAAGACATGATCTCAACATCCATTACATCCATATTAAAAGTATCCATGACAGAAGAGAAAGAAAATTAGAAAGAAATAGAGAAAACTGTTTTCTGGCGGTTTCCACCAACGGGGTTGAATCCTCTCTTCAATCCGTGCTTTGATCGCGATTTTCTCTTCCTCTTGCTGTGTAGTTCATTTCTTAGCTCTCTTCCCCCTCTTCTTCCACGCGCGAACCCCTAGGATCTATTTATAAAGCCCGATTGCACAGCCTACGCACTGGAATTTGCATAGATGGATGCGTATTGATGCCTAAGCGCCACTGGCTGGCACCTAAGCACCAACTCTCTGTGTGCTGGGCAACTTGGAACCTCTCTGCAAACCCTAGAAATTCATGTCTTGGAGCCTAGGCTCCAACTCCCTGAAGTTTTCACAACTTGGAGCTTCTCCTAGACACATTGTGAGATCATCTTGGCGCTTGAGCACCCCTGGCTGGCACCTAGGCGACAACTCCCTGGAAGCAATGTGACTTGTGACTTCAAAAACCTTCAGAACTTTGCTTGCATGTTGATGAAGTGGCTCCTGGGCGCCCTGGCTGGTGCCTAGGTGCCAACTCACTGGAAGTACTCTATGCTGAATTGTGCTGGTGTCATGGCAAAGGCACGTAGGGTGGCGCCTAGGCGCCATCCACCTGCCTCTGACTTCTCTTGATCTGCAGTATACTCGCCCGCATTGCCTTCATATATCCCGTTCTTCCTGCAAAAGATAGAAAAACTAAATAAATGAACTAAAAATACCTAATTAATACTAAAATGCCTAAAAACTAAATAATGCTCCTAAAATGCAAAGCAAGTGAAAATTAAGCTAAATGTATACAAACTAAGTCTAATCTCTCGAACATACGCACAAATAAAGTCTGAAATAGGTCATGATAACTTGTATTTTTATGAGTTATCACACCGCTAACTAGGCGGTCGTCCATGATCCTACTCCCATTTCAGGGAGGGCGCCGCGCAGCCTCTGGCCTTCCCTTAGCGACTCGACCACAGGTAGAGGTGGGCCCTGGTCTGCAACTGCCTCCACCATGGACCTAGTACATGATCTTCGTGCACACTCGTTTATATTTGCATTATCATACTAGTATGAATTCATAAAATCAACATAGTCATCAGACCGTGCCATTTTTAAATCAAACTTGATATAGCATAATCCATCGCAGTCCTCAGACTGAGCCCTTCTCAAATTGAGAACTGGGCATAATCATTTTAAAGATAAAATATTTTCATAAACCGTTTTCAATCATAATTGTAGGATAACCACCCTTAAAGAAATTTTATAGAAACATTTTAGTAAATCAATTTTACAAAATATTTGCAGTATTTGTGAAAACATTATTTTTCAAAACCTTGCTTATTTGTTAGTAAACTATTTTAGAATTCTTATTATAAAAGAAATTCTAAGATACTTCAGTATTCGGGAAAATCAAGATTCTCTTACAACATTTTTGTTCTTATTTTCCGATTTTTCATGAACAAAGGATATGCAACCACATTCTCATTCACTTATATCAGCATTATATGTCTTGTCCATACTCTATCATCGTCATTCTTATGTAGAGAAGAGTTTGCATCTTCTTTTGAACATTATTTAAATAAAACCGTGATCAAACATTTTATATCATCAATTTCTTAAGTTGGTCATCCTTAAAAACTTTTTAATACATCTGCATAAACATTTTCAAAGTATTTAAATTTTTAAAGAGACTTAAAACATTCCAATAGACCATTTCAAATCATCTAATTAAGCCTTTTATGACATTTAAATAAACCATTTCGAAAGCCTTATTTATTTACAAATACCATTATATGAAGAATCACTTTTTTTCTTAAAACTCCTTATAAATAGAATGCTCAAACCTTGTTTTCAAATATCCTTTTTGTAGAAGAGTCGAAACTCTCTCATCAGAAAATGGTTTTGAAATAGTATTTCTAAGAGCTTGCTTAATATGAAACCATCTTGAAATATATCAATAATAAAGAATAAAATCATACTTTCAAGAATTGAGCTTGCTTACTTTGTAAGCAATTCTAAAACTATCAATATAAACATTATCAAGTTATTTAAATACTTGAAACAAAATCATCATTCTTGAAAGTTTGCTCGCTTACCTTGTAAGCAAAATCTTGAAATTATCTTGAATAAGCAAGTTTATTGATAATTGGAAATTAACAGTATATTATGTGGGCATCTTATACCAATTTTATGGGGAATTATTTGAGTTCAATATGAAATTTGGTTTAAAATGTGATTTTTGCATCAATTGGGTGTTGAACATGAATTTTAAGATATTTAATAACTTTTATAATCTTTTGGTTTGAAATTTCATTCCCTTCTTTTGTCTAAGGAAATTCGGACGAGAAGAAATAGGGAACACTTAAGAGGTCGATGGATGAAAGAAAAGAGAAACCAAAGCAAGCAATGGGTGTCGGCGCCACCCTATAGGCCCATGCCAGAATCTCCAACACCACATTTCAGTCTGCTTCCAGAGAGTTGGCGCCTAGGTGCCACTTCACCAACGTGCTGAAAAGTCCGAAAGGATTTTGGGGATCACAAGGTAGAATTGCTTTCAGGGAGTTGGCGCCTAGGCGCCATGCGATGCGTACTAAGTGCTTATCGTTAAGAGCACTGTGATCACCAGTTTAATTAAAATTAACCAAAATACATTAAAGCTACCACTATGCGGGTGAAGTGTAGAATAACGGTGAGTCGGGTCGAATCCGTAGAGAGGCTATATAATTTTTGAATTATTTTAGGCAAAAAAATAAAAGAGAAAAGTGAAAGAGAGTGTAGAGAAGAGAAAGAAATAAATTAGAGATAAAGGAGAAAAAAAATAGAGAGAGAAGAAAAAGAAATTAGAAAGAGAGAGAAAGCAGATAAAGAAGAGAGAGAAAGAGACAGAGAAAGGAGAGGAGAAATTGCAATTAACTAAAATTAAATCTAAACTATGACGGTAATTAAAAGACTACAGAAGTAAAACAGGAATGAAAATTGCATTAAACTTAATTTGAAACTTTACAATGTATAAAGCGGTAAATCTACGCTAAACATTACAAATCTAAAATTAACAACTACAAAGTAAAAAAACTATAAAGAAAATTTATTTACCCTAATTCTTGCTCGAAAACCACTCTCTTTGAGGAGCATTCCAAGCCCTTGGAGCTTACCCACTTGGCAAAGGTCCCATTTAAATGAGCCCCACTTCAAGTGATGGGAGTGTGTGTTGTCTCCTTGGATGAGTGGAGGGACCCATTTTTATAAGCTTGTGGGGCACCCTATAACTAAACATGAATCCGATGTGGGATTCCCACTTCATCGCCTGCCTTAGCTGCCTTGCTATTTTCGCTGTTGTCTTGCCTTCTTCATTGTCCATTCTGCTTTTCTTGGCTGGCTTTGGAATCCACTTCGCAAGCAGCGGTGGGGCGTGGGTGTTCCAATCAATGGCATTTCAGATTACCAAATTTTCTGGCTGGTAGATGATTTTGTACGGCTGCCTGAATTTTGACCAAGGCATTGCAAGAGAATTAAACGTAGCAGCAGTTGGCGTTAGGTAATGCAATTTTATTGCTCAGTTCGATGATGGAGAGCTTGGATTTATTGAGATGCAATGGCTGCCTGTCATGGAGAAGAGCGCTAAGTTGGAATCATGGCTGATCGAAAGAAAGGGAAGATGCAGATGCATGTCGTTGCTGATTTGTGGTTCGGTCGTTTGGATTGGGGCTGTAATGGGTGAAGATGGGATTTTGGATTTTCACTGCCAGTTTTCGGAGGTTTGAAAAAGGCATGCCTTGTTGTCATCAGGAATGATGAAGGCTGGTTTAAGAATTTTCGGGGCTGCGGGATTTAGATGAGGTGCGATGGTTGGCCGTTGGGTTGTGTTCGGTGGTTTGAAGCGGGGAAAAGGAGACTTGGGTTTGGTTTTGCTTGATCGATGATGATGAGCTTTCCCAATTGCAGAAAATCGAGAATGATGGTTGCTCAAAGCTAGGGAATTGCTTGGATCGTTGCAGCTGGGAATTGGAAAATGGAATTGGGGGAGATGGCTGGTCAAAAGAGAGAAGATGCAAAGGCGGGCAGTGAAAATTAACAGCAGTCATGCTTGAATTGAAGGGCTCTTCTTGGCTAGGACGTCGGCTTGATTCCCGTGGTGCTTCGGATTTTCCGTGGCTGCTGGTCGAATTTTTCAGTTTGAGGCTGTTGCAATTAGCTGCTGCCGTAAAAATGGGTGCTGGTTTGCCGTGGTTGCCGGAGATAGGAGTGAAAGGCAGCTAATGAAATGGGCTGAAGACGAGACAAACCAAATATGATGGGTTGCCGAAAATGGCTGTACAAATGAGTTTGCGAGCATGAATGGTGTTCGGCTGATGCTGATGGTTGGGAGCTTGGAGATGGAAACTGCTGGTGGCTTGCGAATTGGGGATGGTGGAGTACCATACCGGTGCTCTAGCGGCCCATACTCACTCGTACACATGCAACAGCAAGATTAAAATAAAAATATTACCCAAATAATTTCAACATGCTACAGATATTTCATAATTTTTATTTTGGGTCCCTTAGTATTTATGTAATTTTATTTTAAGACTACATAATAGTCCACTGCAACCCATGTTTTAAATTATACTTATATATATATACTTTACCCCATTTAACTTTGTCCGAATTACATTAATAGGCCACACGTTTTTCAAAGTTAACTCCTTTAACATATATAATTATTTTTATAATCTTATATTTTCAAAAAAAATTGCAAAATGATAATTTTATAGCGAAATTAGAGATTTTATGAAAAATATAATTTTCACAAAATTTCACATAAAATCCGCATTTAGTTAACATTTTATAATCAAAAAGTGTGAATTTAATATGAAATTATATGAAGATTTTTAGACTTATCACCATGGCATGCTCATACAGGACTTCCAGGAGGATTTTTAAGTCGCAAATCATCCAGAGAGTTGGTGCCCCGGCACCACTTTCCCACCTTCAAGCAAGTTACGAACACCCTCAATCCGCAACTTCCAGCAAGTTGGCGCCTAGGCGCCTTATCAATCAGAAAGTTTCAGCAAGTTGGCGCCTAGGCGCCAATACGCAGACCTGCGTACGATTGCGAGCGCCTGGATCGTTTTCAGGGATGTATAAAAACCCTTTAGGGGTTCCGGACCAGGGGGGTAATTTTTCGAAGGAGAAGAGATTAGAGAGTTCTTTGAGGGAGAGGAAGAGAGAGAGAGAGAGAGAGGGGAGAGCACAAGCGAGTTGCGTGGGGCGACCGGCACATCATTGGGACTCCAAATCAATAAGTTTTTCCTTTCTTTACTTTGTATTGCCTTGTTTAAGATGAGATATTATGTTAATTCTCTTTTGGACTTGAACATGCTAGGCTAAACCCTTAATCTAGGGTTTAGGATGTAGCATGCGTACAATGTAGCGTTGTGTGGATGTTAATTTATTTATGATGAATATTGTTGTTAATTTAATATCTTGTGATTTAATGCTTGCTTGGTGTGAAGGCCTGCACTTTAGTAATGATTCTCATATATTAGGTGATGGAACCGAGAGGTGGAAATCTAATATACGATAATCAAGATATTAAACCTGAAAATCTAAGACCATGAGAATAGGTATGATGACCTTGAGGAATT
The DNA here is from genome assembly GCA_030490835.1 of Annona cherimola. Taxonomy (NCBI): domain Eukaryota; kingdom Viridiplantae; phylum Streptophyta; class Magnoliopsida; order Magnoliales; family Annonaceae; genus Annona; species Annona cherimola. The sequence goes on from CM059975.1 coordinate 60,578,128, forward strand.
TCATGAACAAACCACAGAACTTAATGGATTCTAATTAACTTAATCCCATGAGAATAGGTGGTTAAGAATATTAGAATACGCCTTGTAGGTTTCGAGAGAAGGTGCAAGGATAAATTACGGATTGTTCTCCTTTAACAAACAATATTCGGATTAGATAATTATATCACTACCCGTTACAAAAGACGCATGTGAAATTCTAAACCCTAGATACTCACACTCTCGTTCTGTTTCTTTTCCATTTAATTTACTACATCCTCTTTCAACTTTTCTAATCCATTTAATCCGACGAGAAAAAGAGATTCATGGCGGACGTGAAATACTACATATGGGAGGACCCATACCTTTACAAGAGATGCGGTGACGGTCTGATTCGCCGATGTATACCAAACGAGGAAATCCAAAGCATTCTTTATCACTGTCATTCTTCACCCTACGGCGGACACATGGGTCCCACCAAAACTGCAGCAAAAGTCCTACAATCAGGTTTCTTTTTGCCCACTTTGTTCAAAGATGCTCGATCTTTTACACTAACCTGTGATAGGTGCCAAAGAACAGGAAACATCTCAAAGCAAAACGAGATGCCACTCACAAACATTCTCGAGGTTGAACGTTCGATGTCTGCAGCATGGATTTCATGAGACCTTTTCCATCCTCATTCAACAACCAGTACATACTACTTGCGGTTGACTACGTAACTAGATGGGTGGAGGCGATTGTTTCTCCAACAAATGACTCACAGGTGGTCACTAAATTCTTAAAACACAACATTTTTACCAGATTTGGTGTACCACGAGCAATCATAAGTGACGGAGGAAGCCACTTCTGTAACAAGCAAATGGAGCAACTGCTCAAGAAATATGGGGTCACACATAAGATCGCCACCCCATACCACCCACAAACAAGTGGCCAGGCTGAAATCTCGAACTGCAATATTAAAAACATACTTGAGAAGACGATATCCAAATCATGGCGAGATTGGTCAAGGCAACTCGATGATGCTCTTTAGGCATACCGCACTGCATTCAAAACTCCAATCGGGACAACACCTTTCCGACTAGTCTATGGAAAATCATGTCACTTGCCTGTAGAGTTGGAGCACAAAGCGTACTGGGCAATCAAATTTTTGAATTTTGATCTGAAATCTGCAGGAGAAAGGCGCCTACTACAGCTTGATGAACTTGAGGAGATTCGACTCGATGCCTATGAAAATTCAAAGATGTACAAGGAAAAAGACAAAATTTTGGCATGACAAACACATCCGGTAGAAGGTAATCAAAGCTAATGACCTAATGTTGCTTTTTAATTCACGTTTTAAATTGTTTCTAGGGAAATTGAAGTCGAGGTGGTCGGGACCATTCAAAGTATTACAAGTGTTTCCTCATGGAGCTGTTGAAATCTAGAGTGAAAAGACGGGAGCATTCAAAGTCAATGGGCAGCGCCTCAAACCCTACTTCTCAGGGGATCACATTCCAATAGGAGTCATCTACTCCTTCTGTGAAACCACGCCACCCAACTGAAAATCTGTAGTCGAGCTGACGACTTTAAACCAAGTGCTTCTCGGGAGGCAACCCAAACTTTTTCTTTTTCCTCTTTCAGAGCTTACTTGGAATGAAGCACCATGGGATGGAAATTCGGTTCAACTCGCCAAAACAGGGAAGTTAACATCTCAAATCTTTTAAAATCTCTCTCTATTTTGATGTCATGATTTACATTGAGGACAATGTCAATTTCAAGTGTGGGGGTGAATGCATTATATTAATTTTGTTTGAATTCTTTCATTACATTACCATGATGATTATATGTTTTGTCATAATTTTTGAAAATTTTGGGTAAATCTTGCCATTGGACTAATCGAGACCCCACTTTGAACTCTTGTACGTCTTATAAGCAAACCGTATTTGGAATTTCAAAATCTTTGAATAACAAAAAGAGTTGAACCATGGTGAAAGGTTAAATTTGTTTTAAACATATACTCTTTGAAAATACTTGGATTTTTGTCCTGCATCATTTGATGAAACTGATATACCTAGGAACCAATTCTATCTTCTTTCAAAATCGGAGTAATCCTCTCTAATTTATTAAAGGTTGTTTGTAATACACACAATTGTCATCCAAAAAGGTAGTTTTTCTCATATACATAAAAAAAATTTCAAGGACAAAACTCAATCTAACCAATTCATGGTGGACATGATTAAGGTATTTTCTTCATGATGAGCCTATCTTTGAAAGTATAATAGTTGTTTACCCCCATTAAACTTGGACTTCAATTTTTTCTGAACTTCAATTCCCAACTAGTTGAACCAACTTTGACATTGAATTTTGAGCCGAAAAGTAAAATGGGAACAAGGTTTAACCTCACGGCTTGTGCAATTAATGAAAATAACTTCCTAGATACCCTGAAATATGGTGAGGGGAGTTATTTGTAAAAAAAATGACTTCCTAGATACCCTGAAATATGGTGAGGGGAGTTATTGCCGGACTTGGTTTAAAAAAAAGGAGCTAAACCAAGGATAAGAACGAGCTTGAAAAAGAATAAAAGCACTAAGTGTGGGGGTAACATTATTTCCTATTGTAAAATGAGGCTCAAAGCCATGTGGAGATGGTTTAAATTCTGAAAATGTTCAAAACTTTATCTCTTGTACCAAACTTGACCATTGTCCTATTAAGTCCTTATGATCCTATGAATTGGCTAATTGAGTTGGCAGAGAATATTTAAAATTTTGATGAGGTGTATATGAGGTAATTTGACTGATATTTGCTGCATTACTACCATTACTTGAATTATTGAATGCGTGTATTGAATAACCAGATAAAAGGGGAAGATGCCTGATAGTTAGGAGTTTATTGTGAGAATTTTTGAACTCTTAATGATTGAAAGCAAAATGGGCGAAAGGGTACACAATATTAGTCATGTGAGAAGGGATTGTTGATTGAGATTTTCAAAGAGTATCATGTTTCAAAAAATTTTAGTTTAATACTCTTACTAAATGGGTGGCTAAGCATTTATTTTCGCGTTTCGCTCAAAGTTTTGAAATTTTGCAATATGTTTTTGAATTCCTTTGTATTTGCTTGAGAACAAGCAAAAGTTTAAGTGTGGGGGTATTTGATAATTGGAAATTAACAGTATATTATGTGAGCATTTTAAACCAATTTTATGAGAAATTATTTGAGTTCAATATGAAATTTGGTTTAAAATATGATTTTTGCATCAATTGAGTGTTGAACATGAATTTTAAGATATTTAATAACTTTTATAATCTTTTGGTTTGAAATTTCATTCCATTCTTTTGTTTAAGGGAATTCGGACGAGAAGAAACAAGGAACACTTAAGAGGTCGATGGATGAAAGAAAAGAGAAACCAAAGCAAGCAAGGGTGTCGGCGCCACCCTATAGGCCCATGCCAGAATCTCCAACACCACATTTCAGTCTGCTTCCAGAGAGTTGGCGCCTAGGCGCCACTTCACCAACGTGCTGAAAAGTCTGAAAGGGTTTTGGGGATCACAAGGTAGAATTGCTTTCAGGGAGTTGGTGTCTAGGCGCCATGGCATGCTCATACAGGACTTCCAAGAGGATTTTCAAGTCGCAAATCATCTAGAGAGTTGGCGCCTAGGCGCCAGACAGGGGCGCCCTGGCGCCACTTTCCCACCTTCAAGCAAGTTACGAACACCCTCAATCCGCAACTTCCAGCAAGTTGGCGCCTAGGCGCCAATACGCAGACCTGTGTACGATTGCGAGCGCCTGGATCGTTTTAAGGGATGTATAAAAACCCTTTGGGGGTTCCGGACCAGGGGGATAATTTTTTGAAGGAGAAGAGATTAGAGAGTTCTTTGAGAGAGAGAAAGAGAGAGAGAGAGAGAGAGAGGTGGAGAGCACAAGCGAGTTGCGTGGGGCGACCGACACATCATTGGGACTCCAAATCAATAAGCTTTTCTTTTCTTTATTTTTTATTGCCTTGTTTAAGATGGGATATTATGTTAATTTTCTTTTGGACTTGAACATGCTAGGCTAAACCCTTAATCTAGGGTTTAGGATGTAACATGCGTACAATGTAGCGTAGTGTGGATGTTAATTTATTTATGATGGATATTGTTGTTAATTTAATATCTTGTGATTTAATGCTTGCTTAGTGTGAAAGCCTGCACTTTAGCAATGATTCCCATATATTAGGTGATGGAACCGAGATGTGAAAATCTAATATACGATAATCAAGATATTAAACCTGAAAATCTAAGACCATGAGAATGGGCATGATGATCTTGAGGAATTCCATGAACAAAAGATAGAACTTAATGGATTCTAATTAACTTAATCCCATAAGAATAGGTGGTTAAGAATATTAGAGTACGCCTTGTAGGTTTCGAGAGAAGGTGCAAGGATAAATTACGGATTGTTCTCCTTTAACAAACAATATCCGGATTAGATAATTATATCACTACCCATTACAAAAGACGCATGTGAAATTCTAGACCCTAGATACTCATACTCTCGTCTTCTCCACTCATTTTAATTTTTATTTTATTTTCTCTTCCCAATTTTTTGTTTCTTTTCCATTTAATTTACTACATCCTATTTCAACTTTTCTAATCCATTTAATCCGACGAGAAAATATTTAAAAGCAGAATTTTTAGTCCCGAATTTCCTATGGATCGATATTTATATACTACAATTTACGACCCGTGCACTTGCGGTGAGATTGCGAACACTTATATCATCTCAATATATGACATTAAAGTAACATTTTGAAAATGCTTAATAAAGCATCATTATAAAGTACTTTCAATCATTTCAACATTTGGAATGAAATCAATATTTTCAAAAGGTTGTTTGTTTACCTATAGCGATCAACTCGTGTCTTAGATCTCTTCCTTGTCTTTCCTAGATAAGTGAAAACGATCATCTTATATGCACATGTATAAGATCATATATTTGCATAGTTTACCTTTTATTAACTCGTATACATATCTCACTTAATCTCAACCCTTTTTATGATTTCATTTTATATGTGATTCTTAATATTTCAATTTTATTCCATTCTTCCATGGAGATAAAATGCTCTTATCTCTTGAACTCACATATATTCATTTTATTTCATTCAATATACTAATTTAGGGCATTTATTTCTTTTTCCCAATCCTTTAAGATACTTACTTGAAACTAAAATCAATTGGTGCAGTTGATCCTAAAAACCATTCGACCCTGTGCAGGTTGATCTTCTCGGATTTTTTATTTGCAACCTGCTTAACCTTTTAAGCTGAAAATTAGGTCGTTCCTTAATTATCATATCATGAGTTCTCAAACAAATTTTTATACTAAAACTTATTCATTTATGATTTCTTTCATATTTTGATTTTCTGTTTCATTTCTACTAGGTTTTGCTTCCATATTTGCATATAATTTCAATATACATATAAAACTCTTAATCATTAGTTCTTAATTCTTAAACTCAACACATATCCTCTATTTAACCATAAAATTAACTCAAGAAATTAGATTTTTTCTTCTATTATACCCAGCTTTGGACGTCCATACCTACCTGTATATATGTTTCATTTTAATCGCTTATGTACATCATTAAAGAGGTAACTACTTACTTCGCTTTTGAAGATGAATTTGCTCCACCTTAGCACACCTAGCTACCCTTCTTTTTCCTCTTCTCTTTGGCTTGGACGTCCTCCACGGCTGCCTCTCATTTTCCCCTTTTTTCTCTAAGTTCTCTCTTTCTCTCTCAACACTGTTGGAACATTCAACTGCTGCCTCTTTTTTTTTTTCCTTTCTTGCTGCCTAAGAAACTTCCCTTGACTAGCTGTATTTATACATCTTTTTCCATATATTTTTTAAAAAATCAGCCCAAAAGCTGTCCATGCATCACGTCCACAAATCTGCCCCTTTTTTGTTTTTTTTTTTTGTGAACATCAAAAGCTATCCAATTGCAGCCCATTAAATGTCCCTGAATTCAGCAGCTTTTCCATGCAACTTTTGAATTTTTAAAATCACAAAAATTGCGCCAAAAATCCTCTCCTTAAGACACCTAAAATACCTAATTAGTGGCATTAACTTTTGTATTAATTATAATCCACTTTTAAATGGTAAAAAGTTAATGGTTTTAACCATAAGTGGTTTAACATTTTTCCATGAGATTTAGCTTAATCAAGTCTATCCATATGATAGGCCACCTTGGTTTAGCCGTCCATAAGAATTTTCATCTCAAAATGATTATTCTAGTGCAAGATATGAGCATTTGAAAATATCTCATGAAATTTGATAAAATTAAATCATTATCATCATTCTTTAATCATGATTAACATAATCCATACCATTCATAAGGTAGAGCACGTCAACATGTGCCTACCTTTCAAATTTCAAGTCAATTCGCCTTATCTACTTCAAGTTATGAATTTTTAAGCAATAACTTAATTTATCTCATAATTATCAACAACTTAACACAATTGGTGGAATTAAATAATCATGCCAAATCATTATTTCCTACACCTTGTTTAGTCTTTTGTGTTCATTAATCCACTTTATTCATTCCCTAGCATATATATTTTTGGCTACAAATTATACATAGTGAATATCTATTGGCTACACAAAATATTATAAGCTACTATTATTTGTTGCTTATATTTTATGTGTAGTAAATTAAAATTTAATTACATAAAAATGACTACATATGATCACTTTTGTTGTAAGCTCATGACTTACTTGGAATTTTACAATCATTATATCATAAAATATCCACTATCAGTTAAAGATTTACAATTAGAAATCCATTAAATAAAAGATGAAATAAAAAAAATTAAAAACTTAAATTGAAAAACTTAAAAAATATCAATCAATTTTGGAAAAAAAATTGGAAGAATTACATTAGTTCGTATAGTTAATTTTATCAAGAACTATTTGCAGCAAAGAACACGTTGCTCATTAATGATGAATACCGAACAGAAAGTTACCTCTGTTGATTTTCGTGCTGTCCGAAACTTCGGGTCTGTTTGGCAGTAGGCAAAACTTGGTAACGTGTTTTGCCAGATAAAAACTCCCGGGCTTGATTGCAAATTGACTGAAATTATAGCATTGTTAAAGTCCATGGTCAACATATCTATTAATTGGGCAACATGCAATAGTAGGAGCATTGTGTGTTCCGATGACACAGTTGTAAGCACAGGTGCAAATAACCCATCCGATCCATGTATGATTTCCCAAGACATCAGTTCTTGAAGTACAGATGGTAGTTGGTGAGCGACAGATATTGATTTTGAAATGACTAATTTTCTTATTCCATCTTGGCATTGATAAGTTTTAGAGAAAAACGGTAGTTTTAAAATTTGCCAAACAACTCGTATATCTTATCAAAAAGTACTCTAAATCCAAAAGAAAACTTAAGAGGAAGGAAACTCCATATTCATCAATGAGTTCAAATCCGATAGAATTATTCCATGAAATGAGCTTGCTATTTAGGCCACCTTGATTAGTATATGAAATCTACTTTGTTTATTACATTTAAAATTATTTACTTAATTAGGCAACTAAGTTTCATATTAATTTTATTTTCACATGATTTTGAAGAACTTCGCTTTTATATAACTAAGCTACATAAAGAAGGGGTTTTCACAAAAGCAGAAATGTTAAATAAAAGTGTAAAATGGAAGTAGTTAATTCAACATTTGTACTGTTTAAAACATCTTCCTATAGAGAGATTGATAATTCAATAATTTATCACAATATTCTATCATATTTCTGAACATAAATAAGTGATTTTCAAATTTGAATAAAATTATATATATTTTGAAACAGCTATGACCAACTAAAGACTATCATTAAAATGATTTATTACACCAAGATAAAACAAATGTTGTTAAACAAGATGAGTAGATTAAATTTTAGTTTCATGATAAAAATGTTCCCAAATAGAGAGATTATAGTCCAATGATATTATTCTAAAATATATGAATGTGATCTAAAGTTCAGGTTTAAATTCCAAAATCAAGAAAGAATAAATATGATAGTTGCATAAAAGAATATTAGCATGTTAGAAGAAAATAACTAGAATATAAATATAAAAATGGAAAAAAATTTAAGTAGTAATATCTTTAATTTTCTCATCTTGTTAATTTGCTTGTTATTAATGTCTTTCATTTTTTGATTGTATTGTACTTGCTTGTTGATAAACGCTTTGAAAGTTCTTGGCATTTGAGAGAAAAAAATTATTAGAATTTTTTTTTGAAAAATACAAAAAGAGATATAATATGGTAATAATAATTATCAAAAGTGAAATGAATAAAATTGAAACAGAAAAAGTAAATGTATGGAAAAATATAAAAAAATAATTGTAAAATAAGGCATTTATATATAAAAAAAACGAATATTTAAAACAATTGCCCTGGCCCAAAAATCTAAAATCTAACAGTCAGACGAGCAACAGCTCTGCCAAATTCCTCCCTCCCTCTCTCCCTCGTCTCAGAAAAGGCCTGGCAGGGACGAAAAAGCCTAGCAGGGAAAAAAGGTCGCGAGCACTACAGCGAATCTTGGTCTGATAGGTCGCATGGTTTGGTTTCGATGAATAATTCCAAGCCTTGTCAAGCCCGCACTTTCAAGATTGTTCTTCTTGGCGATGGTATTTCCAATTCCTCTTCTTTAATTTCTTTCCATTTTCTTCTTTTCGAATGAGTTTGATGTACTCGCATCCCATCCCATAGAATGCAAAATCGTCTGATTTTAGCTCTCCTTGGAAAGCACATCGATAATTCTAGGTCCTGAGGGCATTTGGATGTGATGTGCCGATGAGATTTTTAATGATTCTTTGAAGCAAGGAGGTAAGAGCTTCAGATGCGCGAACCCCACACACCCCTCCTCTTCCTCCTCCCCCCGCCCGCCCCAACCAGCTGTTTAATTTTAATTTCAAGCTGATTATGAGTCCACACTCGTTGTTTTGATGTCCTTTGAATCACTAGTGGCAATTGATCAAGCAGCTATTTTGGGAGATGGTTACTTTATTGGCTCTGAACCAGACAATTCAAGAAGGCATCAGGTGGAGAATTCATGAAGCTTAATCCGTGTAAGCTTGACGTGGGGAGTGTCACAACTTGTTTCCATTGTTCAATGACGGAGTGCACATGAACTGATCTGTTATTCTTAAACATTCCCAGTGTGTTCTTCACCTATTGGCTACTTGGTTACCTGTGATGGTGCCTGGTTCTAGTCATAACTTATCTTGGTTGCATTTGACCTAGCGGTACGATATTGAGCTGTTCATGAGCTTTTGTGGCTGCTGGAACAAGTATTTTAGTCCATGATCTAAATGTTGAGTTGAATGAGGTTGCAATGTTTCTTTCATTAAACAAGAAATAAGATTGAATCCATTTGTGTCATTTAATGTTACTCACAACAGGCTAACCATTGTGTTGTGGCCAAGTTTTATAACCTAGATCTGAACACAGTTCAATCAACTTGAATGAAAGGACATACTACTTTCTTTGCTGACTGTTGGAACTCTTCTTGAACTTAAATTGAGTACCAAGTAGCTTGTCTTGCAGATAGGAATAATTAAAGCCTGAATACCAAGTAGCTTGCCTTGCAGATAGAAAATAAGTAAAGCCTCACCTACCAAAGCGGTTGGGGATAGTCTGTGAACTGGTATCAAGAGAACTTGAGCACAAGACGTAATGATTATAGAGGGCGATGTCAGAGTTGCATCCCACGGATAGATGATAAATTGTGCTATTTATAGTGGTAAATTAAAATAGCAATCCATGTCGTAAGCATGGATATCCTGAGGCAACAGTAACATTCGTATACAAGTTTCTTCATCTGCATGGCCTTTCTTTGTATGCACTGAACCTTGGGAAGAGCCCTTAAATGGTTGACATTTGTGATTTGTAGAATGAGATTTTTTTATAGGGCTTTACAAACATAATATGCCTTCTTTGATATGTAGGGTGTCTTTGGGAAGTGATAAAACTTTTGAAGAAAAATTTTTGGTGTAAAATTTTTTGCAATGGGAATAAATTATGTGATATGATAAGGGTAATGATAAAGAGTGAAGAAAATAAAGTTAAAATAGATAGGTTAGATGTACGAGTAGTTGTATAGAAATGATTGAAGAGTAAGGTAGTTGTATAGGAAGAAGTGAAAAATATAATTAAAAAATATGGAAAAATATGGTAGCTGTGGAGAGTGAAAAGTTTTCGTTTGAGATGGTTTTGGTGTAAACAAGCACCCTTGTAGAATCTAACTTCATTCTCAATGCCCACATAGGTGGAAGGTCCTTGCTACTTATTTGTAAAAATGATGAAGTGGATGATTTGTTGATTAATTGTTTCATCCATATTTTTTCCCTGTAGTTAGGTCAAAGGTTGCCTTAGCTTTTTGGACGATGATGTGTTTTGTACTTACTATGAATAAAAATGTGCCTTTGCCACAATAACTGTCATAAAAGACTATAATCATTCTGATTGGTTTGCTGCTTTCTCAATCATTTAATGCTCGTAAACCATTGCTAAGCAGCTTTCTAAGTATTCAATATCTTCAACAGCAAAGAAGAAGAGACGGCATTTTCTTTAGGGGAGGCCATTTTAGGTCTTTGGGAAATTAGATGGCCAATGAAGTTACCTTCAGGTTTCAACAAGCTAGATAATAAGATCAGCCTAGTTTGGGGTTAGAGCTTCGACCTATCAGGTTGGTGCATGTGCAGCTACATGGGTACATTTGAAATGCCCTATCAAAGCTCAAGAGATATGGGTGGATGAATATCTTACTTAACCTTGGGAAAGGCAATCTCCAATACTTTTTCCTTGAACTCAACTTGTATCCTTCGTGGTTTTCTGAAAGAGGTGGAAAAGTTACCTTATTAAATATTCAAGTTTGATGAGTGAAGGCCTGTGCGGTAAACAGTCACTGCATAAAACAAGATTTCGAGGAACATGTTTTTTAAGAAAGCATTATTTGCAAAAAAAAAAAAAAAAAAATTGTTTAGAGTCATTCTGTTTCTAAAATTCTGCTTCTTGCATCTAATTTTTTTAGTTTCATGGAATTATGTTGAGTGCTAGGTACAGGAATTCTTGGAATATCCATATGCATGAGCAAGCTAACATAGTGCAGATTGTAGTATTGTGCACACAACATTGGTATTCAACTGTTGCTTTGCATTAAAGGCTATCATTTCAATGCAAACTAGTATAAGATTCGCACCTGGTTGCATGCAGACTCTTTTCTATCTTTTCCCTAAAAACAATTTTTTTTTTTCTTTTCAGGCCTATGATTTATTAGGTGTATCGAATGATTTTCTAATAAACTGATGGTGTAGTTTTGGGGAATGAAAAAGACGTTCATTAGGAAATAAATTGCACCCAAAATTCAGTTTCATAGAATTATGTTAAGTGATAGGTAAAGGAATTCCTTGGAGCGTCTGTATGCTTGAGCAAGTTAACATAGTGCAGATTGTACACATGACACAGACATTCTGCTGCTTCTTTTCACTGGTGACTACCATTTCTGTACAAACTAGCTGAAGTTTGACACTGCTAGCTACATACAGATTTATTTTTTCTTTTGTTTATTTAGCAGCCCTAGTATTTATTACATCTAATTCTATTGAATGATTCTTCAATAAACCAATAAGAAAAATTGAAAACCGTTGAGAAATGAAAACTAAATCAATGGTACTTCAACTATTCTATAAATTATGGCTCATGAAATCAATGTTTTTACTGAATTTTTTGGGTCATGGTCATAGAATTTAGTACTTAATCTTTTGATGTATGTGATTAGACCCGCTATGCTTTATGGGGTAGAATGTTGGACAATTAAAGAACAACATACATATAAAATTAACGTAGCGGAAATGAGAATGTTAAGGTGGATGAGTGGTAAAACAAGAAAAGATAAAATTAGGAATGAAATAATTCGAGAAAATCTAAAAGTGAGACCAATAGGTAATAAAATGAGGAAAAATAGATTAAGATAGTTTGGTCATGTTAAATGGAGGCCTGAATTGACACTGATTAGGAGGGTAGAGTCTATCAAAGTAGAAGGTGGTAGGAGAATGAGAGGAAGACAAAAAAAAAGGATGGAAGTAGTTAAACAAGATTTGAAAATATTATAAATTACTGAAAAGTTAGTCTCTAATCGCCAAGAATGACGCAATAGAATCCATGTAGCCAACCCCACCTAGGTGGGAAATGGCTTACGTTGATGATGATGATGAATCTTTTGATGTATGTGGACTTCACAAATGAAGCTGCCAAGAAAAGTGACATATTTGTCTTAGTGGAGAAATTTTTTTCATCCATTCAATGAATGCTTTTTATTTGAGCGTGTTGAAATTATTCCATGCCAATGTCTCCAATAGCTATTGTGCTCACAGGAAGATGAATCACAATCTTTTACGCTTGGGCGTAAACGTCCGGGGTTTTCAACTGTGTTTGGGAGCCATTTGATTTGGCGGGGATAATCTGAATCATTTGAATTAAAAATTCAAAAGCAACTCCTGTTATGCCATTAAATTTGCAGGAGCTAAAGTTTCCACTAGTGAGAGTTGAGTTGGGAATACAACAGATTGAAGGTATAATGTTGAAGAATTTCTTTTGTGTCAACCCCACCCCACACCCCACCTCCAAATTGGAAGAGTACAAGATAGGGTCTGACGTTGGTGGTTTATGATGAGTGAGCTAGCTTTGGCTTTTCCGATTGTTGGAGTCACATTTATTGTTGGGTAGTTTTGTTTGGCTGGAGGGTTGCTGCATTAATTAGCTTCCTTGGGCGGGGAAGCTTCAATAGCATCATAGTGTTAGTTCGACCCTGCTATAGGATAAAAAGGGGAAGGGGATTGGTTTTCCGTTGATAAAGTTATATCTGAGGGTTTCTTTTGGATATGAGAGGGTTTTACTCATCCCATAAGGGTAGACGGGTGTCCTTTTAGGAGCAGTAGTACTAATTCATTAACCTTTAAGTGAGAAGTTTACCAAACCATTTGTTGATGTCATAGTATCGGTAAACTCTTCTTGCTAGGGGGTCTGCATTTGTCCTCTATGTTATGGGTTGGTTTTAAAGGAGGATTAGCTTAGTGGGGTTTGCTTTGGCCTAACTCCTGTCAACATAGATGAGTAACTAAATAAGTTTTCAGACTAAGCAGTACCACCAACGAATCATTTTTCGTATCTAGGATCAGTAGTCTAAGAAAATGGAGAAATCGAGAAAGACATTACGAATAAAATCTAAGAAGCATGGACGAAATGATAGAGTGCTTTGGGAATTTTGTGTAATTGTCGAATTTCAATTAACCTAAGGGTGTGTTTGGTAAATCTAAAAATTTTTTCACAAAAATTTTCGACGCATTTTTTGGTACAATTATTTTACTTTTCAATCATTTCTAAACATCTTTCTATACAATTACCTTACTTTCACTCATAAATTTTCTACACATTTTTTGGTACAACGATTTTACTTTTCAATCATTTCTAAATATCTTTCTATACAATTACCTTACTTTCACTCATATATATATATATATATATATATTTTCTATACAACTACTTTTAATCATTGCCCCTATCTGAATATATCACTTTCTCATCTTTTCTGAAAATTTTCCCATAATAAGTTCTCTACATTTTTTTTCCAGATTACCAAACATGTCTTTAAAGAAAAATTTATAAGACAACAATTAGGCCAACTATGCTACATAGGCAGAATATTGGGTAGTTAAAGCATAACATTTACATAGAATTAGTATAATAGAAAATGAGAATGTTAAGGTGAACGAATGGTAAAGCAAGAAAAGATAAAAACAGAAATGAAGCAATCCAAGATAGTCTAAAAGTGAAGTTAATAGGTAATAAAATGAGAAAAAAGTAGATTATGGAGTTTGGGCATGTTAAGGGGCCTAAAATGACCCCAATTAAGAGAGTTGAGTTTATTTGAATAGAAGGTAATAAGAGAAAAAAGGAAGACTCAATAAAACGAGGATAGAAGTAATTAAATAAGATATGAAAACGTCAAATATTATTGATAATATAGTTCATGATTGTAAAGAATGATACAATAGGATCCATGTGGTTGATCAGATATAGGTGAGAAACAACTCATGAAGATGATGATGATGATTTGAGACTAGTTTCAATCCAATGTTTTGCATGTTAAAAGTAAAAGAGGAACCTATAGCCTCATAGTTCATAAGCTTGCTACCCTTATTCTTGTGTATGCTCACTTCATTAGAATTTTTTTTTTTCTCAAAACATGATGGTGACCGAACAAATCATAATTACAAGATTATGATATGTAAACCAAACAACATAAATGCAAGATTTGAAGAATTAATTCATTAAAGCTAGACTTTTTTTTTTTTTTTAGTGGCCAGAGCTAGCGCTTGATGGTAAGTGGGGTCAACGGGATTCGATCTCGGACCATGGGCAACTGTGCCCGGATGAGCTACCAACTGCCCAGAGGTAGGTGCTCAAAGCTAGACTATTGAAATGTGAGTTTTTGAGAAATAAACTTTTTAGCCCTGTTTTATAAATTCTTTTCAGACTTGTTAGTTTAGTGTGAGAATTTTATTTCCCACTAGGAATGAAGTTTTCTCATCCTTTCTTTTATTCAATGTGATTTTTATCTGAAGTAGCAACCAGTTTTTCGCATATTGCTTATGTTTTCATGATGACCACTATCTTTCTTACCAAAAACACTTTTTTTCTGTTTTATTTATTTATGACTGATATCATTTGTTTTATGAGGGCCCAACCTCAACCTAAGTATTGTTTGCTTTAGACCCAACAGATCTTGTTGGCATATAGAGCCCGTTGAGAATATTTCTCCGACCCAATACAGGCCTCTCATATTATTGTTTTGAGGTTTGCATTAGGACCTACATTCCCATCTTAAATTGATTTTCAAACCAATCCTCACTCCAAGCCAATAAGCTACCTCAAGCCTAAACCTTGAAAACCTTTTGTATCATTGGGACTTGATGGGGCCAAAATAGAGAATGCCACATTGGTTTGTAAGCATGATTTTGAATATCGGCCGACACCGATACTAGATGGTATGGTCATGTCTGATACATGATACAAGTGTGTATCAGGTGGTGTCTTGAAAATGCTCAGTTTCTTTTACTTCATATATATATATATATAAGGAAACGATCCAGTGCATGCGACTGCACCGTGCAGTCCATGCACTGTGGGCCCCACCTGATCATTTCCCATAAATCCACCCCACCTATTGTATTTAGAATTGTTCACTTTATTACCATACCAATTTTCATCCAAATCCAACATGTGTGTAGTCTCCATCTTAAAATGGTGCAAAATCAACGTAATAAAATAGTTTAATGTAAATATCAAGTTTAAAGTGGTTTTTTCAACATCTAAACCGTCTAAAGTATGATTTATTTATGGATAAATGAGTGTATAAAGTTTCATTACAATCTAATATGTGTGGGGTCCATTTTACAGCGGACTGCACAGGATCGGTTCCCATATATATATATATATCTACTACTTTAGATAGAAAACGAAATTATTGTCTTATTGAACATTATTTGTATATATTAAAGATAAAATAACAATATATAGTTGCAGTTTACAATTCTTTGGATATTTTTTCGTATTGTTTGGCTTTAAAATATCCAATATATGCCAATATGGGTCGATATTGATATGATACACCTATATCGTATAGGTTTGGAGAGGGACCAATACGCTTCTCTATACTGATATTCAGAACCATGGTTGTAAGTCATTATAAATGGTATTGGAGTGGCTTGTCTAAGGGTCTCGAATGTGGTGATGTGAGCAAGGATGTCGGGTCTGGTGCAAGGACCTCCATCCCACATTGCTAGGAGATTAGAGATGAAATCGGGCTATAGTTATGGTGGTTTGGATCATAGTTGTCAAAGGCGCGCTTAGAGGCGCACGCCTAGGCATTGGGCATGGGTTGTGCGCCTACAGATGTCGAAGGGCTAGGCCTAAGGCCCAAGTCGTGCGCTTGTTGGGCTTTAATGAACTTCCGTAAATGAGGAGATAAAACCAAAAATTTAAAAGGGGAAGGAGCAGGGACTTAAGGCGCGTTGCCGAAAACGAAAGAAAGGGAAAAAGAGGAATCCAAAAATGAAAGACAAGGAGCGAAAATCTGCTGCTACCAGTTGGAGATTTGGGTCTGCCAATTAGAAGCTTAGGAGATTTGGAGCTGCCGGTGAAAATCTGTTGGGTATTCTTCTTCTTTCCTCCCAATCCTCCATCTTGCTGGAAATCTCGAACCATGATGCTGTTTCTTCTTCCCCATTTTTTTCTTCCTACTTGAGTACCTTGTCACGGCTTTCCCCCTGTTTTTTCTTCTTCTCCAGTCGACCAATCCACAGTCTCTGACCTATGTTGCTGCTTGAGTTCGACCGTGCAGTTGCTGCTCAACCTGTGATGCTGGTTTTTCAATTTAAATTTTATGCTTCTACTGCCAGTTATGCTACTATGTTTATGTCGCCATTTGCTGCTGTTTTTATTTAAACTTCATTAGATGTTGTTGTTGTTGCTATATGCCTATTGAATGTTGAAATGAGATTTATTATTGTTGTAGGGTGGGTTTGAATTATTTTTTGTTCCTGTCTTCTTGATAATTGTGGGTATGCATTTGTTTGACTCTTAGAATGTTAATATTATTTTTTCACTTTCTAGTTTTAGGCATTGCCATTTTTTAGATAAATTTTATATAAGATGCGCCTTGCTTTAGTCAGGCGTGTGCCTTGAATGTGCGCCTTGTGCCTAGGCCCTAGGACCCCTTTGCGCCTTAGTGCGCCTTGTGCCTAGGCCCTAGGACCCCTTTGCGCCCTAGTGCGCCTTGTGCTTTTGACAACTGTGGTTTGGATCACTTGTTAAGGTGGCTTTTCTATCATGAGTTGACTACGTTCTTAAGGTAGATATACATGTAGATAACTGCGTCAACATCTAAACCATCTAAAATATCAATAATATGTAGATAAACGTAGATATATACACATTTACCAACAATACTTTATTACGTTGATTTTATACATTTATAAATGAGACTCATATACAGTGAAATTAAAAAAATAAAAGGGTTTCCGGGATATTATAAATGATGCTAAATATAATGGATGAAGTGAATTTTCTATCACCCATTAAGATTTTAAAAATGGAGGGGGTTTCGTAGAAGAGGAGTTTCATAGAAGTGCCCCTGTACCTGTGTGTATATATAATATATATGTATATATATATATACATATATGAGATCCGATCATGTGTAGAATATGGTGCAGTCCATTGTAAAATGGGCCCCACATATATTAGATTGCAATGAAACTTTATACAGTCATTTATCCATATAAAAATCATACTTTAGACGGTTTAGATGTTGAAAATATCACTTTAAACTTGATATTTACATTAAACTATTTTATTATGTTGGTTTTGCACCATTTTAAGATGGAGATTGTACACATGTTAGATTTGAATGAAAATTGATATGCTAATAAAGTGAACAATTCTAAATACAATGGGTGGGATGGATTTCCCATTCATGATCAAGTGGGGCCCACAGTGCATGGACTGCACATTGCAGCCGCATGCACCAGAACATTTTCCTATATATATGAGATCTGATCATGTGCAGACGGATTGTACCATATTACAGTGCAGTCCGTTGTAAAATGGGGACCACACATATTAGATTGCAATGAAACTTTATACAATCATTTATTCATATAAAAATCATACTTTAGACGGTTTAGATGTTGAAAATACTACTTTAAACTTGATATTTACGTTAAACTATTTTATTATGTTGGTTTTGCACCATTTTAAGATTGGGACCATACACGTTGGATTTGAATGAAAATTGGTACGCTACTAAAGTGAATAATTCTAAATACAATGGGTGAGGTGTTTTTACATTCATGATTAACTGGGGCCTAGAGTGCATGGACTATACTGTGCAATTGCGTGCACTGGAACATTTTCCTTATATATATATGTATTAAAGCAAATGTGGCCCACCAACACCTCTACTTAAGATGATTTTTTGAACAATGTCAATAGTTGGTTTTTGATTTTCATGATTGAAATGAGCCCTATCCATGGGGTTACAGCAAAAAATTCAGTGTGACCCAGGTTACTCCACAGTAGGGCCCTCCTGAGAGTTGATAATTTGATTCGGCGAGCTTGAACCCATCAAAATCTAAATTCACAAGTTGTTCTAAGAAGGAACAAAGGAATTTGTTTTGCAAACTTGCAATAGAGCATATTTTTGCACACATGACAAATCATTAAACATGTATTCTATCAGTGTTGTATTTTGTAGAGCTAATAAGATATCGTAATACGGAATGCTCTGGAGACTCATTAACATGGTAGGCTGGATTTGTTTACTATTTCAATCTCAATTTAGCTAGCAATTCACAGCAATCTGTGAGCACTTTGTCAGCTACTTGTTAAGTGTTTTGCAGGAAAAGTACCCAGCAATGGCCTTTTGCAGCTTTTTCAACTGTTGAAGCAAATATAAAGCATATATGCCAGTTATATATAAAAGCATGCAGCTAGAATCCTTATTGAGGCATTTAGGACAGAAAATTAGCTACGTTTAAAATATATTGATGTGAGACATTAATCGTCAGGTCAACTGGCCACCGGGCATGGCCCCAAACAAACAAGCACCTCTTCTAAGCATCTTTGGAATAGAATGCAGTTGTTGGAAGTCTTGGTACTACATGGATGGCAGAATCCTTTGGCTACAGAAACTAGCAAAGGTAGACATGCAAAGTCTTGACACATTATGGCAGTTAGGTGATAGATTCCTACCCAGGTGGTGTATGACATGCTTAGTACACTCGAACTATAATTTTGTACTCAACACAAACATTGACTTAGAAATATAAAAAGGAACCATAGGCAGGGTGTGAAGGATCTAATCAGTGTTATCAAACCCGGTCCGGTTGGTCTTACCTGTTCAACTGAGAACTGGTTGCCCATTTGATTCAAAGCTAAAAAACCGGCAAACTCATTTGAACTGCGACCAACCGTTACAACCGGTTAGTTGGGTTCACCTAGTTTGTAAAAATCCACGAAGAGACTGCATGCAGCCCCACACTCTTACCCATTTATTGCTGGGAAGTCTTGCTAGTGGGTTTATGTGTCAGGCAGCAGCTTTATGAAAAATTAGTGATTTCTCTCTCCAGATTTGTGTAGCTTCAGATAATTGCCTAATGCAATGAAATTTAAACCAAAAATTAAATATATCAAGGATTGGGTTCGAACAAAAACATTAAATATATCAAGCATTAATTATCAACAAAAATGTTCCATTATATAATGTAATTACTTCAATAAAATTTTTAAACATACCAAATAAAGGATATAAAGGAAGCTTTGAAAATATCCATGCATTTAGAACAAAATTTAAATAATAATTAATCAGATGCTTAAATAATAAATTAAAATTTATGCCAAATGCATAGATGCTTTGTGATTAATTAGATAGGCTTTATTATTTAGAATCTATTAGGAAAGAGTGAAAAAAAAGTCGATAAAATGTTATTGAAAAACTTTTAAAAATGGAAAAACGATATAATATGGCCTTTAATTTTCATTTTTAATTTCATTATATATGGTTTAATTTATAATGTCAGTTAATCTTGTTAATTGTTTTGACTTAATATGTTATATTTCTTCTTAGGGTTTGTTTGGGACGTGATAAAACTTTTGGATGGAAGTTTTTGTCATAAAAGTTTTCGAAATGAGAGAAAATATGTGGTATCATAGAGATAATAATGAGGAGTAAAGAGGATAAAGTTAAAGTAGATAGGTTAGTTGTATGAATAGTTATATAGAAATGATTGAAAAGTAGGGTAGTCGTATAGGAAGATGTGAAGAAATAATGAAAAAAAAAGGTAGTTGTAGAGAGTAAAAAGTTTCAGATTGAAAAGTTTTTAGTTTGAAATTTTTTTATTGTAAACAAACACCTTTAAGGTGTATTTGGCAATGAGTATAAAATGTCAAGTTAAAACTTTTCAATCTAAAACTTTTCACTCCCCATAATTACTATATTTTTTAATAATTTTTTCACATTTTCCAATACAACTACCATACTTTTCAATCATTTTTACACAATTACCTATACAACTACCCTATCTATTTTAACTTTATCTTCTTTACTCCTCATCATTACCCCTATCATATCACATCATTTGACAACTTTTACTCTTCAAAATTTTTCAGCAAAAGTTTTATCCATTCCCAAACACACCCTTAGTTAATTTATCTTTGAAAAAATTCTATTATTCTTTTGTACATATTTTGCAATTAATGATATATTCTAAATTTAAAAATAATGGTCGGAATCACAAATATAAACATTTATCAATACATAAATAATAAAAATAATGATATATTTATAACATCATAAATATGTAAGAGTCGTGATACAGTGCACTTGGGTGTGAAATCCCATTTTTTAATATTATTTATACAACTTTTAATTTAGGCGTATTTAACATGTATATCAATTTTTAGCATTTTTGAATACTTTTAGATTTTTTTAAATCAGTGGCATTTTCGTAATTTATGAATTAAAAAATGCCACTGATTTTAAAAAATAAAAAAAGAATATCTAAAATTCTTCAAAAATGATAGAAATTGATACACATGTTAAATACATGTAGATAACAATTGTATAAAAAAATTTAAAAAAATAAAAAGGTGAAATGCACCTCGGTGCATTTAGTCAGGCGCCAATATATAATTTTGACATCACCAGTTCAACCCGGTTTTCTAAAATGGTTAAACCGGTTCAAACCAGACCAATTCCTTTACCGGTTTAATCACTGGTTCAGTTTTGATCACATTGGATCTAATCCCTATTTGCTTTATTCAAAATTGCTGTTATCCTTATCATTTTCCATGGGTGACATAATCATCCGAATGCACGTGTTGGGACCAAAGCCTCGGCAATCTGATGTTCGTTTGTGCTGTAGGAGATCCCACTGACATGGAGATAATTGTGTAGGATCTAAAAAATTTATATAGCTAACACGATTATTTAAACATCTTAGACAAAAAGTCAAGTAGCTTATCCACTATATGCTTGATCATGCTAGTTATATCATGTGAGCATCAAGTCTGGCATTTCAGTTTTCAAAATGAGCATGTGAAGCTGGATAAATGCTTAAATAGCAGAAGGCCTTGAACACAGAGATCAAACTACCATTATCTTTGTCAAAATGACATTACAGTTTTCAAAGTGAGCATGTGAAGCTGGATGAGCACTTTAATAGTGGAAGGCCTTAAACTCAAAGATCAGACTACTATTCTGGTCACTGAAGCTATTGGCATAGACGATAAATTCAAGAGAGTAAAACTTCATAGTAAAAACAAAATGTTGGAAATATATTTTATTAATTCAATTGCTGTTAAAAATCATATGCTTTTTTATATAGAGACAAACATAGAAATGGTATATAAAATGACTTATAAGTTACAAGGGATTCATGAATCAGATCCACTGACATTGTATCAGACACTGTGGATGCATTGAATGAATTGCTTGAGTGAAAAAAGAAAATTTTATGCTTTAAATACAGGTCTCATTGATTTGAAAATGTGCATAAGTTACTCTCTCACTAATTCCTTATACTTTTTATGTGGAATCTTGTTATTCCTTTCTTGTTCATCTTCTTGCTTGGTGATTTTCTAAAAGATAGTATATTATTCTATTTTTCTCTAGTTCATCTCCCAGGCCCTTGTTGGTGATTATTTCTGGTAATATATTTTCTCCAGTGTGTATCATGGCTAACCTAGCAAGTGAATGTGGCTTAATTTTACATTAGAGTAACCCTCCTGATAGACCCCAGATAGTGGACAGATTGAATGTTGCACATGTATGAACAGTGAATGTCATTCCCAGGCTTGGGTACTTCATGGAACCCAACTTTTTCCACTTGAGAACTAAGTTACAAGGATTAGGATTTACATTTTTGTATGCAGAATGGTGTTCAGAGAGAATAGAAATATCACCCCCCCTCCACACACTTCTTGTGTGGTTAATTGGGTTTAAATAAGCCAATGTCCCTGTGTGTCCTTGGTATTTTTTGTAAGGGAACTCAGTACTCTTCCCTGGTTCATCTACTTGGAAATTATCAATCTGGTATTGTTGTATTCTGCTTCTTCATCTACCAGGAATTGCTTGGCCATTTCTACAGGATAACGCATCTTCTCCTGCATGAATCATGAGTCATGACACGCCGAACAAGTGGATGTGGCTTATTTTTACATATGATAACACTTCAGATAGAACCCTCCCATGTATGTAGGTTGGACAGGCTGTCTAGTAAATGCAGCCCAATTGGATTCACTTGGGGTCTCATTGTAAACTCTGCCCATGGTCATCATTGTCTAGTTTATTTAACTGATTAAAACAATTAACATGATTATTCCACTCATTGTCATTCTTGCTCTTTTGACTTCCTACAAATTGTTGCAATAAGCTTTTAGTATTGTTTTGTGCAGGCAGAGTAGGGAAAACATCTCTTGTGTTGCGGTATGTAAATAATGTATTCTCTGAGAAACAACAAGCAACCGTGCAAGCTTCGTATCTTTCAAAGCGCCTTTCTATTGAAGGTGTGCCTATTACTCTATCTATCTGGGTGCGTTACCTCTTCTTCTCTAGCTATGTTTGACTTGAACTTGCAATTCATTGATTTGTCATAATATTCATATTTGTTCTCTAATCTCATGAGTCAAATTGATGGACAATGTGTTTAGTCTTTATTAGGCTCTGTTTTGATTTTAAAATGTTTTATTTGCAATTTGTATTATTTTTAGGATTTGATATATTTAGTTTGACAGACCGAATTATTTATTTCAATTTGGGTTTGTTGGTGCATATCCCAATAGATTGAAATTGCATAGGATTTGTGTAGGTTTTTCTAATATTGTCTAATAGTGCTGCTCTGTATTTAGGGAAAATAAAGAGTTTATGCATGAGGGATCGAAGTGAGACTTCTTTGGTTATTCTTCTCTGGCTGCATTTCCTTTAATTTGTCTGAATTTCCTTCCCTTTCTCTCCTTTTGTGCATGCCCATTGACAGGATTTTCCTTTTTCTTCCATAATATTTTCTTTTTCATTGATTTAGGGCATCTTATCTTTCATCATGAAGTTTCCTAAATTCATGATACATAATACAATTAAACTTGTGTTAAATTAGAATTTAGGGTTTATTTGATTTATTGTTTTTTTAATTTTTTGTTTAGGGTGTGTTTGGGAAGATGTAGAAGTAGCAGAAAGTGGGAATGGAAAAAAAATTTGAAAAGCGAGACAGCGATTTGATATAATAGGGGTGAGCATGCATAAATGAGAATTTTAAGGTGGACGAGTAGTAAAACAAGAAGAAAATAAAAATAGAAGTGAAGTAATCTTAGATGATCCAAAGGTGAAACCAATATAAAAGGATGGAAAGTGGACTAAGGTGGTTTGAACATGCTAAATGGATGCCTGAAATGACACTAGTTAGGAAAACTGGCTTTATTTAAATAAAGGCTGTAAGAGAATAAGAGGAAGCACCCCAAAAAAAAAGGTAGAAGTGATTAATAAAGATATGAAGACATTAGGGGTTATTAAGAGCATGGTTCATATTGTAAAGAAAAGCACAACAAGATCCATGCAGCTGATCCCCATAGGTGGAAACAACTTATGATGATGATGATGTTTAAGAACATATGGCGACATTTACATATTATTTTATAGGACGCGAGGTAGTCATTTAAAATGGAATCATGTAGTCTGGTCTACTATGAATTATTATCTCATTATAAGAAACTTGAACAGCATGTGGTTCATAGTTCATACCTTCACATTCTCTCTATTGTTGAGGCTTTTTGTTATTGAGAACCTTTAACAACTTGGCAATTTCATTTTTTCCAATGTTATTTATGGAATTCTTTTTGAATAATGTTTCTATTGGTTTCATTAGGTGTATTAGTGACTACTAAACTACATTGTTCACTGTGAGATAATGCAGGATACAGCTGGACAGGAGCGATTTCATGCTTTGGGTCCCATATACTATCGTGATGCTGATGGTACATGTTACTCTCAAGTTTGTATGTGCATGCCTGTGTTATGTCGTGTGCATCTGTGTGAGTTATATTTTTCAATGAGACGAAAATTAGGGTCCATTCTGTATCGAGGAAAAAATGAGAGGCAAATTATAGGGAATTTTTTTTTTAAAATTTAAGAGAATGATGTGATGTGATGGTTAATGATTAAAAGTAAAGATAATAAAGATAAAATAGATAGAATAGTTGTATGTAAATACAAAAAAAATGATTTGAATGTAGAGATAATAATAGAAAAAGTATGGTAGTTAGGTAGTTAAGATGTCACATCGCATCTAAAGGGGTGTAAAAATCTGGGAAAATTTTTATTCCCCTTTTCTTTATTACTATATAGAGGATGTGTTTGGTTGGAGGTAAAACTTTTGATGAAAAGTTTTTGGAGTAGAAGTTGTCAAATCAATAGAAAGTGATGTGATATAATAGGAGTAATGATGAGGAGTAAAGAGAATAAAGTTAAAATAGATAGGTTGGTTGTATGGGTAGTTGTGTAGAAATGATTGAAAAGTAGGGTAGTTTGTATAGAAAAATGTGAAAAAATAATTAAAAAATAGAATAATTATGGAGAGTGAAAAGTTTTAGATTGAAAAGTTTTAGTTGACACTTTTTTGCCCTAAACAAACACACCCAGAGACTTTTATATACTGTATATTTTTCCAAATTTTAAACTTTTATACTTTGTATTCATGATGACAAAATTCAAACACTTTGGAAACTTTTATACAATATATTTTCTAAATTTAGACTTTTAAATACTCTATAGCCTATATTTATGATGACAAAATTCAAACATTTTCGAAACTTTTTTCCAAAATATAAACTTTCGTATGCCATATATATTTTCCAAATCTTAAACTTTTATATACTCTATAGCGTATTTTATGACCAGCAAAATTCAAATACTTCAGTAAGTTTTATATGATATATTCTCCAAATTTTAAACTTTTGTATACTATATATTTTCCTAGGCTGGCTTTAAGGAACATTCTGTGGCTATATGATCAAAGGCTCTACTAGTGTGATTTGCAAACATTCATTACACATGACAACATGATATTCATTTAGTTAATGGATAATCATACAAATAATATGTAGAAATTTAAAACCTACATTATTTGTTTGCATAAAAAATTTGTTGTGGATTTTCATAGTTGACACAAATTGAGTTATGTGTTTGCATAAAAAATTTGTTGTGGATTTTCATAGTTGACACAAATTGAGTTATGTGGTGATAAACAATTTTACTAGACTGGACGACCATTGTTATTTTGTAAGGAATATAAAATGAACAAAATGCATATTCTTATATATCTTACTTTTTAAAAAATATTTTTTAGAATTTTTGTGCCTCAGGAAAACACCTTGATTCTAGCTGGTATTGCATGTGGATTTCCTTACCTAATGTGAACTCTATACTTATTCATTGCAACCACGGTGCTCAGTTATTGGTTTGCTTCTCATAATGAGTGTCTGCAGCAGCCCTCCTTGTATATGATATCACAGACAACGACACATTTATACGTGTGAGGAATTGGGTGAAGGAGCTGCAACAAATGGCGCCTAAGAGCATTATTTTGTCAATAGCTGCAAACAAAAGTGATTTGGTGAGGTCAAGAAAGTATGATCTTCAAGAGGCTGAAAGGTGACTTTTCCTATATTGAAGCATTGATTTAGGACTTGCATTTTGTCACTGGATTTTTAATCTCTGTACCATTACATTTATATTTTCTAGATGGAGCTTCACAATGTGATGAATTTGCATTTTGCTCCTACTTTAGTAACTTAAAAGCTGATTCACAATGCCAAAGATGTGCAACTTTTAAATTAAATGGGATTCTTTCTATATTGATGGGGTTTTATCCAATATGGCAGAAGCTGTCCTTTATCATAAGTTCCTATTGAAATCTAGCTCAAACCAAACATTAGGTGGCTTGACTTCACATGATTTCAAAGGTTATGCCAAATTCATTAAGGAATAAGAGATTCATAATGGTAAACAGTAGACAGAGAACCAAAGGGTTGTTCTCTAAGTGGAAGGCATGCTGAAGATTCTTCTTTGGTACTCTGTCTGCAGACCTTATGTTGAAAGATGACAATCATGAATTATTATTGGTCCCTGCTTTGGTTTTGTCAATGAATTAACTTGGACTTAGTTGTCATTCTTTGTATCTGCAACCAAATGTGAATTTGGCCATTTCAAATTGATCATGTTCCACTCTCTTAGTGAAGTGGCGGCTTCCTTGGTGCATATTGTATTGGACCCTTGTAATTCATGGAGTTATAATGTTCACAAACCTCCACAGTTTAGATTCTTGCTTATCCAACAGAGTACTATTTCATTGGAATGTTTGAAATTTTGAATCATACTTAAATTAGGAGCACCATGGACATAGGTGATTGAAATCTAGTTTGGTCATATACAAATTTGATTCTGAATGTTGCCACTTCTATATGTTTTCTGATATATGCTTTAACTAGCAATGCATGTTATTACTGCAGCTATGCAGCAGCGATAGGAGCAAATATTTTTGTAACATCTGCCAAATCGGGGTCTGGAATAGATGAAGCTTTTCTGGATACTGCTACCCGTAAGTCATAAAATATACATAAGCACCGTTCTTCTATTAAACTAAATCATATATTTATTCCATCTGTTTTATGATCTTGGGTCAAAGACATTTATATATTCAAAGTCAAACTAGTGGGATATCCATTTTTGAAGTTTGAGTACAGCTGATGTCAAGGCTTGTGTGTTACATGTATCTTCCTTTACGGTGTATGCTGTCAATGATATTGTTGGTAATCATTGGACCAATTAGCCATATAATTACAGTATGGAATCATGCTTTCACAAACAGTTAAAACATAACAAAGCCTTCTCTATGACCAATATGGAGATTGGCCGGCTGATTCTGGTGCAGAAATTGGATATTCTGGGAGGGTATGCAACTTTTTTCCCAGCGTGCTTGTTGAGTTGGACTGTTTCGAGCACAATATGGCTGCCTAAAAAAAAAAGAAGAAAAAAATGAAATGACAAAGATGAAAAAAGCCAACTTCTTGCTCCTACCTCACTTTGAATTTTTCTCATGTGTCATACTTATGGCTGCTTCTTGCAAACAAGATTCCACACTGCTATCCTGCAAACTTAAGGTAATTGCTTTCTTAAAACTAGGGGCTCGTCCTGAACCTCTATGATCTTCTTTTAAAGGGCTAATATTGTCAGAATCTATGGAATTCAAAGTCCATGGATATCCTTGGCCAAAGTTGGTGATGTCTTTAGGTTCTTAGGAATGATTCCCAAACACTCGCATGCGCACAATATTACATTGCAGTGAAACATGATGGAACATTGATATGTCAGGATACTTCGTTTCCCTTTCGAACACTGTATGTTGATGACTATCTGGTGGTCATCCATCTCCAGCATATTTCTTATGAAAGATTGGAATGTAGCTACAGGCCACAAAATATATAAATTTTATTTGCAAGATCCAGGGATTGAAATTTGACCCTCTAGTTTTGCATAATTGAAAATTAAACCTTGCGTTTTGGATATTTGCAAAGTGTGTCCTGCAAATTTTCTTTTTGCAAAACCTTGTCAATAATGGATCATTAACAGCAGGGGTCTATTCTGCAAAAAATGTAAATTAGACCCTGTTAGATTGCTTTTTTTTTTTTTTTTTGCAAAATAGACCGTCATTCAAGGACTGTAACAACAGACGGAGCCTATTTTGGGGGAAAAATATGCAAATATTGTATGGTCCAACTTGCAAAAATACCGAGGTATTACTTGCAGTGAAAGAGCTTTTATAGTATAAGTAATAACAATTTGTAATCCCTTTGTCAATATACAATATGTTAACTTTGTCAACTTACATTTAAGAAATCAAGATTAATTTCACTTCTTATTATTTATGAAAAATGATATTTTGAAGGGCTCTGCTTTTATGTATCTGGGTTACCCTGGAGTTTTTCGTAACCCCTTCTATTTTGGCCCCCCTTGATGATGATGTAAAATTCGCTTTGCCCAGTGCATTTAGGATCATCTGTTTAACTAGGAGATCAAGTTCTTTTAACAAATGAAAAATGTTCATGGGATCCATTTGGAAAATGTATAAAATGAACATAATAATATTATTTGATTTATATATCAATTTCAAAGCTATATTTTCAACATTTGAACTGTCTAAAACATTATTCCTATGTGGATAAATGGTTTTATAAAACTATTATTAGAGTCTAATATGTTTATGAATGGATTTAAGTATTTTTCATAATTTACATATAAATGCATATGTTTTTAAGCAAACATGGTCCCCTTGCATCTCTGATAAAGATGATTTTTGGTACTATGATAAAATTAATGATGTTGAGCAATATGAAGGGTTAGTTTTTGATTGTATCATTAAAATGGGCTCCATCCATTGGATTATATAAAAAGCTTTGACCCTGTTTTGTTTTTGAAAATATAAAGAGTTTGAGAGACTTATAACTGAGTTTTTAGTAATTATATTATGAGTAATGCTTCATTGTGAAAAGTGTTCACTTCAACCCAAACGTGGAAATGCTTGGTTTGAACCTTATTAACGGCTTGTTTAGATCTTGGAATTTGGAAATAGAAAGATGGTTGAAAAACTTTGACCCTATTTTGATTTTTGAAAAAATATAAAGTTTGATAGACTTATTGTTCTTTAGTGATTATTTATAAGTAATGATGCATAGGGAAAATTTTTCACTTCATCCCAAATATGGGAATGCTTCATTTGAGCCTCATTAAGTGGTGGAATTTGGAGTTAGAAAGGAAATGAAATTTAGAAAAGTAGGGTTACTATGACAGGTATATGTCTAATCATATTTTGGGAAATGGAAAAAAAAATATAATAATGGGAAAAGAATTAAGGTCTTCATGTATTGGAAAATGGGAGTTTGCATGGGAAAAGGAGAAGGTCTAAAATTTTCCAAGATAGAAATCCAAATTGCAAGTAGCCAAACAGGGTTATCCAAGATAGAAATCCAAATTGCAAGTAGCCAAACAGGGTTATTTGGTGAAATCCAAACCGCACATTATGTCTGATATATCATATTTAGTTATGAAATATAAAAATTTCGCATTATGTCTGATATATCTTGCTTAGTTAGGAAAATGAAAATTTTCACCTTGAAATATACCATAATATATATAAATATGTTGAAACTTTCACCTCAAGTGTGATGTACGTATGTGTCTTTTTCTAAGCAATTTCTCTACTAGGAAATTATATATATTTTGCAAATTGGACCATGTAAGTGTGCCTATTTTGCACAAAAGCAACCATACAGGGTCTAATTTCCAAATATGCAAATTGTAGGGTCTAATTTCCAATTATGCAAAGTTGAGTGTCTAATTAAAAGAAAAACCCAGAGAATGTATTATGTAATTTTTTCCTGGTGTGGAAGCTTATTAGGGATGGCACTGCATATTAATTGAGACACCTTCATGCATTGTCCTTGCATCAGTTGACCTGGTGTTTGATTTTTCTTAGTGGGATTTTGGGAAGTCCGATCCTATAACTTTGCCTAATTGCAAATCATACCTTCTAGTATAGTATTTGTAAACCATCTAACTTTGAAATTATTACAAAATAAAGCCTGACGGTAATGTTTGTTAGAAAGATATCAAAAAGATTGAACATGTCTTTAAGCCATTTTTGCATAGGAAAATTCGCAAACATTTACATTAGAGTTTATTTTGTAATAGTTAGAAACTTAGGAACTCTGTTTGCAAGTTCCCAAGCCACGGGGTCTAATTTCCTATTAGTCAAAGGTGCAGAGTCGATTTTGCAGAGCCCTTTCTGCCAGTAGTGATGTTGTCTGCAAGTGCAACCAGTGGCATAAACTTCAATGCTTCTGATTAAAGCTACTGAATTGATGATACTAGCTCTTTTCCCCAGGTGTATTGCAAAACAAAAAAAGCAGTGCCCAAGGATTTTCTCAAACTCCACCAAGGAAAGGGATGCTCATTGTTGATGATGAACCTGAAATGGAACCACAGCCAAAATGTTGCTCATAACATATGAAGCACAGGAGATTCAGGTTATCATGCCACTTCCCTTTTTTGCATATTTTAGTGCATTTGTACTCTCATGAGGAATTGTAAATGTGGCTGCCTAAGCACATGCCAGATGATCCAGAAATGGTTGCTGTCACAGTGAGAAAGAGCCTTTATACCACAAACCAGATGGTTGCCGCAATGGCATTAATCCATCATTGGCCTAAATTCAACAGAATAAGCTAATTATTAATTTTATGATTTTCTGATATTTGTCATCATCTATTTATCCTCCTACATGGACATGAATTTCGTAAACCTATTCATTTGAATGCTTCCGAACTTTCTTGACATAGTTGCCTGTCCTCTTGTTACAGGTCAGAGTCAAATGCTTTTTATCTAACTCAGCATTATCAAAACTGAACCATAAGTTAAACCATCTTTACATCCACTTCAGTTCCGACTGTTTGACCTTTGGTTCAAACTGTTTTGAACTTTGACATGATTGAAATATTATTGAGATCTAATAATTTTACTAATTTAGATTTATTTAACAAACTATATTAATTATATAATTGTTTATGTAAAAACTGTATATAAAGGTAAGCTAAACACACACACACACACACATATATATATATGAGCTCTACTTCTATGTAACCGGGTTATATAAAAGTGATTTCATGTAACCCTTTTTCATTTTTTAGATGTTGATGATTGATACAGAATCCAATCCATTCATTATATTTATCATTTTTTGTTTAGCTAGGAGACAGTTTTATCCAAATCAAATGTGGGCATGAGCCACATTGCTTAAAAATGGTTATAACTGTATATTCATGTGTAAATTAGGGAAAATACTTAGATCCATTGTATATATTGTAAAATGTAATGATACTTTATAGAATTATTTAACTACATAGTAGTGATATTTTTAATGGTTTAGATGTTAGAATACTAATTAAAAATTGATATTTAGTATTAAATCATTTTATTATATTGATTTTATCCATTTATAGATGGGTCCATATATAGTGATATTAAATAAATAAAAGGGTTTTCATAATAATATAAAGGATGCTAAATATAATCGATGGAGTGTTTCCATCAATCATCAAAATATTAAAAACGGAAGGATTACACAGAAGAGGGATCTCATAAAAGCATTCCCATGTACAGTATGTCATGCATTTGCTTAACTTACAATATTCATTTTTAATTTTAATTTTATTTTTTGTAAACATATTTTCCTTGGTGTTTTTAATTCATATACCAAGTTTTGCCATTTTATAATTTTTTTTTTGATTTAAAAAGTTACGTGTTTTAAGGGGTGAAAAATGACTTGTATGCCCCTAAAATTGATGATTTTTGGAAGTCAAAAATAAATGTGTAAAAGTATTATAAAATGTAAAAACTTGATATATGAATTAAATACACTTAAGAAAACATGTTTATAAAGAAAAATAAAAAATAAATTAAATTAAATTTAAAAAGTAAATATTGTAAATTAAGCATATATAGAGAGATCTCATCTTGTATATTTACTTGTACCATACTTACGATACATTTAGCTCAAGATGTGCTCGTATATGTACTTAAATATATTAATAATTTATACAGTCATTTATCCATGTATAAATTATATTATAGATAATTTACATGTTGACAAAACAACTTTAAAATTGTTATTTACATTAAGCTATTTTATTATGTTGATTTTGTACTATTTTTAGATGAGGTTGTGTAACCCCCTTGATTTTTAAGATGACGATGTTTGGTGCAAAATGTTGGACAATTCAAGAACAATATACATATAGAATGATCATAGCAGAAATGAGAATGCTAAGGTGGATGAGTGATCAAACAAAAAAAGAGAAAATTAGAAATGAAGTAATCTAAGAAAATCTAAAAGTGAGGCCATAGGTGATGAAATGAGGGAAAACAAATTAAGATAGTTTCGTCATGTTAAATAGAAGCTTGAAATGACAATGATTAAAAGGAGAGAGTTTATCTAAGTAGATGATGATAGGAAAATGAGAGAAGACCGAAAAAAAACATGGATAGAAGTAATTAGATAAGATATGAAAATGTTAAAAATTACTGAAAATTTAATCTCGAATCGTCAAGAGTGGTAATAGAATCCATGCAACTGACTCTATCGAGGTGGAAAATGGCTTATAATGAGGATGATGATTGATGCAAAATCATATCCATTAATTATACTTAACATCATTTCCTTAGCTAAGACACTAAGTTTCATCCAAATCAAATTTGTACATGCGCCACTTTTGCTCTAGATGTATTCATATGTAAATTAGGAACAATGCTTAGATATATTCAAATATATATTAGAATATAATAAAACTTTCTAGAATCATTTATCCACATATTAATGATATATTAGATGATTTAGATATTGAAAATACAACTTAAAATTGTTTTTAGTGTTAAATTATTTTATTACATTGATTTTACACATTGTAAATGGAGCTTATATATGGTGATACTAAACAAATGAGAGAGTTTCCATGTTAATATAAATAATGTTAGATATAATAGATGGAGTGGATTTTTCATTAACTATCAAGATATTAAATATATAAATGAAGTCTCATAGAATCAAATTATATAAGAAAAACTATCTATTGGTAAGATATTCTATAGATGATGTATTTATAAATTTTTTTTTTAAAAAAAAGAAAAAACATATCTATACATGCCATGGATGTTCATCAGTTTCTGCAACTCATTTTCACACATCAATATAAAAACCATAGAATCGTATGCCAATCGGACCGCCTTTTATATAGTTGACGGTCCAACCAGTCCGACCGTGTGGTTGACGGTCCAACCAGTCCGACCGTGCTGCCCGCTCTAGTTTTCAAAACACTGATCTAACTCATGCAGTCATAGATCAATAAGAAAACTGTGTGAAGGACATCTTGCGACTGTTCTACTGTCATCCTGTCCATACATTTCAGAGTTTGAAGGGGTACTGGATTCTCTTTCAGATAGGCCCTGAAAGGCAGGCTGACATGCTAACAAATGTCTAATTCCCTAATTTATCCATCAAAAAAAAAAAAAAAAAAAGAACTTCAGCTGTCACTGCATGCTGTTATGGAACATTGTCGAACTACTTTTTCCTGTTTCTTGGGCACAATTTTATCTGATTCAGTTCAACACTACAAATTCTTTGGAAGACCAAAAACATCATGTGTCTCGGAAATCATTGAACCATGACAATCATTCACATCTCGTTATGTTTGAAGCAAAAGAGTCGCACATATTTTTATATTTAGATCCTGCATTTCTGCAACTACATCACCTATATGTCCTGTTTGACACCAGTGAACCAGTAGTATGTCAGCAAATTGTTGAAGCTCGAACGGTATGGGTGTCTATTCATTAGGCTAATGCAGATGAACACATACATGCCCACCCATGCTCCTACACACATCATAGTTCTTTTGAAATGTCTAGCAATCTTAAATGATCAGCTGGGCTGATTATTAGTCTGTTTGCCAATCATTATTATCTGAACACTTGGTAGCCATATGATCCATAACACGTAATTTTATTTTTATGCCTGAACACCCATGAGCCTACGTACATGCAAGTTCTTTTTAAAATGTCTAGGAATCTTAATGACCTGCTGAGCTAATTGTTAATCTTTTTGTCAATCATTATTGTCTGAACACTACGTAGCCATGTGATCCATGACAACATAATATTAGGCATGCATTTGGATTGTTTTGTGCTGATCCTTTTTTACTGCTTTATTAATATCATTACTCTTTATCTGATTAGCAAATTAGTGCCTACTCCATATTTGTTGCAGATAGTAAAGGGGGAGTCGCAATTTAACAGAAGGGATAATTCTGACTTTTGCCACATTTGCACATAGACCTGGAGGCCATCTCTGCAAACAGATTAAACACTAAGATGACTAAATACAGAAGAAGCAAGATGCTTTTAAATGGATTGACATGTGATGATTAAAGCACCCTTTGGTTCGATACTATTGATTCTGCTCCTTTTCTAGATGTATAATATTATTTTGGTCTCTTTGGATGTATCATTCAAAATACTATCACTGATTAAAGGAAACGGGCCACAAAATTTCCTACTCTTGCTGCAGCAAGATGCATATCCTTGAGAAGTACAGTAGTTAACGGTCCCAAGTATGTGCAGACTAGGGGTTGATTGAATCTTTTAAAACGTTTTGGGTTTCAAAAATGATGACTAGTTGGAATTGGCTTTGGTGCACCCAATGCAATACACAAATTATTTTACTTTTTGAATATATTTTTGTAGGCTCAAGCACGAATGTCTAATACGTCTATACATATACGTATATATTAGAAATATTCGGGAGCAGACGCCCGCATTGTAATTTATGGTGCAGTTGCTTTAAAATGGCCTCTACATAATCATAAAATTATTGTATTTAGAATTATGTATTTTATTACCATATCAATTTTCATCCTAATTAGATGTGCATGGATTCCATCTTAAGAAGGTACAAATTCAATATAAAAAATCACTTTAAAATTGTTATTTATATCGAATTATTTTATTATGTTGCATTTGTTCCATTTTCAGATGGGGACCGTAAGCATATCCATGCGAGGACGACTTAAAACCCAAACTCCCCTAAACTTCATCTGTTTGACCTTTTTCATTTCTCTTCATCGCCCCCTCCAAAGCCCTAAGAAACCCTAGCCCCAATCTCCCAAAACCTCCATCAATTCTTCCATTTCCACCTCTAATCTCTTCTTCTCTTTCTTCCTCGTCATTCTCTCTACCTCTCTCCATCTTCTTTCTCTTCTCCTAAACCCTCCCATCTTCTCTAATTTGACTTCTTCCTTCCCTCCACCTTATTTTCTATCCATTCTCTTTCCTTTCCTTGCTATTTTTCTCTTGTACTCTTTCTTTTCCTCCTTTCTTCTTCCCATATGATCGACTATAAGAATGGGTATGATGACCTTGAGAAATTCCATGAATAAGCCACAAAACTTAATGAATTTTAATCAACTTAATCCCATGAGAATAGGTTGTTAAGAAAATTAAAGTACGTTTTGTAGATTTCAAGAGAAGGTGCAAGGATAAATTAGGATTTGTTTTTTTTTAACAAATAATATCCGGTTTAAATAATTATACAACTACTTATTGCAAAAGGCACATGTAAAGCCTTAGACCTTAGGTATTCGCATCCTTGTTTTCTAATATCCATTTTAGTTTTTAATTTTATTTTCTCCTGCCACTTTTCTACTTTTTATTCAATTTTGTTCACTTTATTCTCTTAATATTTTATAAGAAAATGTTTAAAAAGAAAAATTTATAGTCCTAAATTCCCTATGAATTGATAATTTATATACTATAACCTATAACCAGTGCACTTGTGGTGAGATTGCAAACGAATATTTTGGCAGCATTGCCGAGGAATTGGGCTTTACTTTGCATTTTGTTATTAAACACTTTCTTTTTCCTTTTCTCTATCTATTTTCTTCTTTCTTCTTTATCTATCTTTCTTATTTTCTTATTTTCTTTTTTGAACCTAGTAGTTGTTTTGTCCTATCTGTGTATGAACCTGCATACTTGGAGTTTTGCAAAACAATTAGCAGAAATTTTTTTTGCTGCTGACCCTAAAATTGAATGATCTTTCAAGAGAAGAGTTCACGAGTACAAAAAATAGCAATCCTCGCAAGAAATCATAGGGCACCACACCAATCAAGTCCCACCATAATAAGAGCTGGAGGAAGGCCAGGCTGAGAATAATGCCCCTCCAAGAAGGGTAACTCTCTACGATTGGAACTGCCCAAATCCTCAAGGATTTCGATCATGCATATTGGAATCAGAAATTGTTGTAAGAAACTTCAAACTCAAATCAAGACTTATCTAGATGGTCCAAAAAGATCAATTTGCAGGATTACCATTTGAAAACTCCAACGTACACACTAAGTTCCTGCAGTTGAGCAATACAATAAAGGTCCAAGGAATTTTGCGTGAGGTAATCCATTTCCAACTCTTCCCATTTTCTCTTCATGACAGGGCTAGCAAGTGGTTCTTTTCTATACCACCTGACATCTTCAATACATGGGATGAGCTCTCTACTGCCTTCCTGGAAAAATTCTTTTCACCTATTAAGACCAAGAAGATCAGAGATGAAATTAATCAGTTTGTCCAAGAAGACGGCGAAACCCTCTTTCATGTGCGGGAAAGATACCACAGATCGAGGCGCGTCGTGCGAGATCTGTGGCGCATCACACTACACGTCCGAGTGTAGCTTTGCCATCTAAGACACCACGAGCGAGCAAGCCAATGCACTTAACAACCAGTACAACACTCGCATATATAGTAATTCATATTCAAATACCTACAACCCTAGATGGAGAAACCACCCCAATTTCTCATGGATAAACCAGTTAAATATCTAAGAAATATCCAAGAAAACCTCTCAACCCATCATCATATCAAACTCAACCTGCTTTACTCCCATCACCTCCGGCACAAACTTCTAATCCCTTGCTTGATAAATTACTCGAATGACTAGACCAAATGCAAACCCATATTAATTTGCTTCAAGACCAAATTACCCAACAAGCCACCGCCTCATCCCATAGAGAATGGGGCGAACTTCCCAACCAGCATGAAGTAAACCCTAAGGAACAAGTGTAGGTACAAAAGCAAGAAGAGGTCGAACAGGTATAAAAGCATCACAAATTGACATTGAAAATGAGGTCGAACAGGTACAAAAGCAAGACGTGGAGCCATAACCTGAACCAGTGGTGGAGAAACTATATATCTCGCCGCCTTATCAACCTCCTTTTCCCTTCCCTCAAAGGCAAAGATAGGCCAAACTTCGAAAGCAGTTCAAAAAATTTATTTCAACACTTAAAAGCCTGTCAATAAGCGTTCCATTCATTGACGTGATCTCTCAGATGCATTTATACAAATTTCCTAAAAGAGATGTTGTCCAACGAAAGAAAGCTTGAGGAGCATAGAACTATTGCACTCATTGAGGAGTGTAGTGTCATCTTACAAAACAAGCTACCTAAAAAGCTTAAAGATCCCGGGAGTTTCTCCATTCCTTATGCTATTGGGAATATTCAAATAATCAAGGCGCTATGCAATCTCGGAGCCAACGCGAGTCTGATTCTTCTCTCCATCTGTAAAAAGCTGAACATGGAAGATTCAAAACCCACCTCAATATCACTCCAACTTGTCGATTGATCAATCAAATTTTCAGTTGGCATTCTTGAAAATGTACCTCTGAAAGTTGGCAAACTGTTCATTCCTGTTGACTTTGTAGTCCTCAACATAGAGGAAGACTGCCAAATCCACATCATTCTTGGACGATTTTTCCTAGCCATTGCTGAAGCCGTCATTAATGTCAAGAATGGTCAACTTTCTTTAATAATTGGAGACGAAAAAGTGGAGTTCAACCTCTCTGAAGCCACAAAGCACCCATCAACTGACAACTCTTGCTTGCGAGTTGATGTCATTGACCCTTTTTCGATTGAAGAAAAAGGTGATCCAATGGAGGTTTGTATCATTGAAGTACAACATTTGAAAATGTCAATCCTGAACTTTCTGCTTGTATAGCCATCTTAGACAAAGACCCTCCTATTGCAAATTGTGAGAAACTGGACTTGGATGCCAATTCTCCGAACTCGACACAACCAAAGGAAGAAGCACCAAAGGTAGAATTCAAACCATTTCCTAAAAATCTTAGGTATGCGTTTCTCAACCCAAATTCTACTATTTAGTCATAATCAATGCTAATCTTTTTGAATCTTAATAAGATAAACTTTTAACTGAACTAAGAAAGCATAGGAAAGCAATTGGTTGCTGCATTAATGATCTACTTGGTATTAGCCCTTCTCTATGCATGCACATGATTCTTATGAAGGACAATTGTAAGACAAGCATTGAACCTCAAAAGCATTTGAACTTGAACATGGAGGTGGTGAAAAAGAAAATTTTAAAACTGCTTGATGCTGACATCATATACCTAATTTTTGATAGCAGCTGGGTGAGCCCAGTACATATGGTACCCAAGAAAGGAGGTATGACTGTCGTAAAAAATGATAAAAATGAACTTATACCAATGGAGACAATCATAGGTTGGCAAATGTGCATTGATTACTGCAAACTAAACATTGCAACCCGAAAGGATCATTTTCCTTTGTCTTTCATTGACTAAATGCTTGAATGACTTGCAAACCACTCTTGCTTTTGCTATTTAGATGGGTACTCCAGCTACGTTCAAATTCCTATTTACTCTTAGGATCAAGAGAAAACGACTTTTACATGTCCATATGACACTTTTGGTCCTTACAATGCAACTGCTACTTTTTGATGATGCATGATGACCATATTCTCCGATTATATTGAAAATATAATAAAAGTATTCATGGATGATTTATCTGTTTATGGCTTTACTTTTGACTATTATCTAACTAACCTGTCTAAATTTTTGCAGAGGTGCGAAGAAACCAACTTGGTCTTGAATTAGGAAAAGCACCATTTCATGGTACAGGAAGGAATTGTTCCGGGACATTTAGTTTCAAACAAGTGCATAGAAGTTTACCGAGTGAAAATTAAAGTAATTGAAAAACTACCGTCACCTAATCCGGTAAAAGGAATTCGAAGTTTTTTGGGACATGTCAATTTCTACGAATGTTTTATTAAATTTTTTTCTAAAATTGTTAAGCCATTAACTAACCTACTCAATTAAGATGTAAAATTCAATTTCTCTGATGACTGTCTGAAGTCATTTTGTAGGTTAAAAAAAGCTTTGACCACTGGCCCAATTATACAACTACCCGACTGGAGTTTATCATTTAAAATCATGTGTGATGCAAGTGACCATGCAATCGTGGCTGTTCTAGGACAAAAGAAAGACAAGAAACCAGTGATGATCTACTATGTAAGCAAAACTCTAGATGATGCCTAAGTCAATTATGCCACGATTGAAAAAGAATTATTAGCCTTTTTTTTGCTATTGATAAATTTTTCTCTTATCTTGTAGGTTCAAAAGTGATTATTTACACAGACCTTGCAACAATTCGTTACTTGCATACCAAGAAGGATGCTAAACTAATGTTGATATGCTGGATCTTGCTGCTACAAGAATTTGATCTTGAAATTCGAGACAAGAAAGGCATGGAGCATGTGGTAGCCGATCATCTGTTCAGACTCTACTATCAACTAAAGAAATTGAGCTAACAAAAGATGACTAGATCAATGAAAATTTTCCTGATGAATTTCTACTTGCATTGAAGGAAGTACCAATGCCATAGTATGGAGATATTGTAAAATTATGCCGCTAGATTTCAGTTACTAGAAAAAGTAAAGGTTCCTGGTGGACGTGAAACACTATATTTGGGAGGATCCGTACCTTTACAAAGATGCGGAGACAGTCTGATTTTCCGATGCATTCCACACGAGAAAGTACAAAGCATTTTGCTTCATTGCTTGTAACGCCCCATTGCCTAGATATTCTCAATGGCTAGTGAATGGATATCATACAATCTAAGAAAAATTCGGTAGCATCTTTCCATAATATATAAGAGGTGATATGAAATACAAGACCTATTATTCATAAGTATTTCAATTTTATTTCAAAATGTAACATTCAACTCTACATTTATACCCTTGTATCTTTATATTACAAAGATATCTACGTAGTAGGAAAATCATTGAAATTTATACTTACACAACAAGCAAACTAAAAGATCATATATATGTATTCACATAGATTGTAATTAAGTTCAAAATACTAAATAAAATATATTTGTTAAAGTTGAATCTGACAGAGTAATTATTTACATATACTAATATCAAAAAGAGCATAAATTCCAAAATAACTGTGGTCAAAGACAATAATCTAATGGTCTCCAGGATTAGGTCCTTTACTTGTCCCACCTTGAGGTTCCTCACCTAGCCTGTGATTTAAAAGGCAAAATAACAAACCATGTAAGTCTAAATAGACTTAGTAAGTAGATAGTAGTTAG
Source organism: Annona cherimola (assembly GCA_030490835.1). Classification (NCBI taxonomy): domain Eukaryota; kingdom Viridiplantae; phylum Streptophyta; class Magnoliopsida; order Magnoliales; family Annonaceae; genus Annona; species Annona cherimola. The sequence goes on from CM059975.1 coordinate 60,618,279, forward strand.
CACAAAGTGAAAATAAGTAAAATTCTAGATGCACATATCATGATCAATACAAGGCATATGTGTCCAACATCGACTCCTAAGAACGTATGCATATAACGATGTATATGTTGGTCCCGAGTTGATGACAATTACCCAAGAGGGGAGGGGTGAATTAGGTATTTAAAAATTTAAAACTTTAATTAGAGATTTTACCCCGGTTTAGTTTAATCCCCTTTAATGAAACAAATAGAAAGCAATAAGATAATGAAAGCGGAAATGAAAAATAGTAAATAAGATTTATAGAGGTTCGGGCAACCTTCCCTACTCCACTCTTCTAAGCTCACACTCCCTTGTGACTTAGGTTCCACTATGTATTCCGCGAATAAAACTAGAGTCTCCACTCTCTTCTAGATTCTAGCTTTAGGGGGCATATACAATCAGAGCCTCTGCTCTCTTCTAGATTCTAGCTCTAGGGGGCGTGTACAACAAGCAACACAAGCAGGCGATGAGTTACACTCCAATCACAACCCTACTTGCTATATCTTGGTTTGAAACACCAAACTCAAACCAAGCACCAAAATCAAATAACAAGATGAAGTAAAAGAAATCTACACTTTACAGATTTGTGTAGGCAGTTTTAGCTCAAGGAAGAAATCGTAGAAGCGACGAATCGTTCAGTGTTGAAGCAAACAACAACTTTGAAGCTTGTTCTTTCTTTGAAAGTGTATAAATCACTCAATTGTAGAGAAAAGTGGATTGAAACTCTTAGTAGCACTTCTTTCCTCTTTTTCAGCTCTTACTTGTGTGTTTCCACGTTTACTTGAGTGTCTATATATAGAGGAGGGAGAATTTTGAACGTTATAGAGGTGGTCGGTGCGCAATAAATGTTCCAACGTTCAAAAATTCGAACGTTATTTTTTCAAGTCGCAGGTGGAGTCGACTTCGTGTGCGACTTCACCCAAGTCGCATTCTGGAGTTGACTTCGGGTGCGACTTCAGCTATGCTTCAATTTCCAAGTCTGTCTTTCGGATCGACTTGGTCTGAGACTTGGCCCCAAGTCGATCTTGGAGTCAACTTCGGGTGCGACTTGGCTTCTTTCCCTTCCAAGTCTGCTTAATCCTTCTTGAGATGTCTCTTGCTTGTTTAACTTCTTCTTCATAAGTGTTCTTCTTTTGATTTTCAATACTTGGAGTTCATTTGTATAAAAGTTCTTTAGCTTTATGTCTAGAAAGCTTGAATCTCTATATGCATGAACAAGAACAATATATATATATATTTCGATTAGAATACTTGAATTCATATATTTTGCTTGCTTTGGACTTGGATTAATCTTCATATATTCCAAGTCGAATATTTAAGCTTTGTTTCAAGTCGACTTAGCCTTCGACTTGACTTCTGAAAATCTGCACTGTGAACCTGAAGTTGATGCTGGAGTCGACTTGGCCTGCGACTTCACCCAAGTCGCAAGTGGAGTTGACTTCGTCTGCGACTTCGAGAATTCTTGCTCCTAATTTCAACTCTGGACAGAGGACGTCTTTTGAAGTCAAAGATGGAGTCGACTTGGCCCAAGTCGATGTCTGAGTCGACGTGAGTTGCGACTTGACCTGTTCTGTTTTGTATTTTTCACTTTTATAACTTTAAACATTGCACAAAACATATTAGTAGCTAAGACTTTACTCAAATTATGTTGTTAATCATCAAACATGCTTTGGATATTTTGCAATTGATTTCAACATTTTTTTCCAACAATCTCCCCCTTTTTGATGATTGACAAAATCAATTTGAGTTTATACGATTCATCATGTCATTTTACCGTTTTGACATTTTTAGGATAATTATAAGTCATTTTGCTTTTGAGCTTTGTGAAATTGTCATTTGTATTTGCATATGATATTTCAAATAATTGTAATTATTCCACCATTGCAAAGCATAACATTAGTATTCAGAGCAAAACATAATGAGTCAGAGCATAATTCAGATAAGCTTTGCAAGAAGTAATCGGAGAAAAAATTTTTCATAAGCAAGCTTTTCATATAATAAAAAAAGTTCATACAAGTTTGAAATGCAAATGAAGCATATATACAAGCAACCCAACCCAAAATCCTAAAAATCTAACTCCAAAACTCAACTATTCTCCCCCTTTTTGTCAATCGAGCAAATAGGGATTGACTAGTAGAGATTTGGCGAACAGGAACGAAGATACCAGATATGGAATTTGAGTAGGTCGGATAGGCCGGACATGAGCTGATGAATAAAATGATGAAACAGGTACGGGTGTAGGATCCCTCCGAACTGATCCGGTATCGAACGGATCCAGTTCAGGTATGGGCTGATTACGATGATGCCCGGATGCCAGATGATATCGAATGGTCCGTAGCTCCCGATCCATATGATCTTGGCGTGAATGCATATCTGTCATCGCATTTAGGACCCCGGTAATTTGACTAGTTAGTCTGTCCTCTAACTGCTCAAGATGAACTTGGATTGCGTTCACTGAGGTGTCCCATGATGGAGGATGTGGTGCGAGATCTGGAATCTCAGAACCATGGGGTGAACACGACCTGTGCGATGCCGGTGCCTCATGATCATCTCGTGGTGGAGCAGGTTGCTCCTCTGGAGGTGACGGGCTGCTCCCCTTGTCCCTGTGCATCCCCGGCTTCTTCTTGTGCTGGTACACCCTTTCTTTCTTGAATCCTTTCAGCTTTGAGCTGCTCCATGTTTATTTTCATTCTCTGGAGCAAAGCTTTGTTGATGGCATTTGTGGACTTTAGAACCTCGAACGGCTCGCCATCGATGTCCACCTTTAAATACTCTAGGATCCTCGTGATCCATGTCCCATACGGTAGAACTCCTCGTGGGTTGTCCTTCCATGAGGCCAATGCTTCCAAGAATAGTCGCGGTAGGCTGACCTTGACCCGATTCGCGACTTTCCAGAGGATTCCTGCCTCCTGGAGGTTTAGTTGGTTTCTACCGCCACCCTTTGGATAAATGTAGTGAGCTATCAGTAGGCGTAGAACTCGAAGTCTTGGAGACAAATCCATGTAATGCAGGAATTTGATCCCTGGATGATATTTGTCGCTCCGGGTAAGCTGATTGTACATTTGATCTAATGTAAGATCTGCAGGGAGCCGTTCTTCTTCAAAAGGAACTTGCAAGATTCGTCCGACTTGCATAAGTGCCTGGTTTAAACTTGGAGTTCCTCTGGTACTTAGGAACATCTTGATTCCTTTGACATAAGTACAGTAGTACTGATCATCCCATAGATAGTAAAAGATCCTAGTCAGATCGGGATATATTCTGTCATCCATTTTCAATAAACTAGTCCAGCCTTGGTAGTCCAGCAATTCTTCAATCTCAAACTCATAGTCACTTAGGAATTTAAAGTCTATGATCTTGGGAATGAATACCTTTCGCTCATAGAACGATTTGTAGAACCTACTGTGTTGAATTTCCGTTCTGAAGTACGTTGTTGGCATCTTCAACACCTGAGCCTTGGTAGCTGGAGTTCCTTTCCTTTTAACTCCAGTATCCGTGCTTCTGGTAGTCTGGCTTTCCGCACCCTGAGCAGCCGTGGTCGATGGGGTTGCAGCTTGGAATCGAACCCTACGGCTAGTAGAGGTCGAAGGCTCTTCTCGAGCTTGCTTTGAGGGGGTTCGTTGCCTTCTAGGTACGTCCTCCTCAGTTTAGGAGCTAGATGGTCTGGGGATAGGCTTTAACGATGGTTTAGACACTGCAAACTTTGGCAATCTAGCTTTGGGTGCCATTGATTTGGTGTTTGAAATGGGATATTCAAATGGGATTTTTGAGAGAGAGCTTAACTGAAATGGGAACTAACTGAAATGGGAATTTTGAAAAGGAGTCTAATAATGGAAGGTTCCAAAAATGGAAGTTAGAGTTTGTGGAAGTAGAAAGAAAAGAACAGTTAGAAGAGAAAGAGAGATGTGAGATGGAGAGATGAATTGGCCGGATTTGCCGGAGAAGAAAGAAGAAGGAAATGCAAGTTCTGTCGGAGAAAAAGGAAGTCGCTGGAGAGGGGAAAGAAAAGAGAAAACGCAGGAGAGAAATAGCAGAGAAAATGGGAGAGAGCCCGGATCTGCCGGAGAGGAAGAAGAGAGATAGAGAAAGGGAGGTGCTGCCGTGGGAGAAGTGATTAGGAAGAAAAGAGAGAAGAAAGAAGAAAAGAGGGAAGAATTCCGACGGTCACGCGTGGAGTCGACTTCGCCATGCCCAAGTCAACTTCAGTGGAGTCGACTTGGTGGCCTCGGAGTCGACTTGGTTTATCGACTTGGACTTTTCTAAGTCTATTTTTCCATCTAATTATTCCTAATTTAACTCAATCATCCCCATATCATTTCTGATTTTGTAAAATGGTTCCTTTGCTAAAGGTTTGGTGAATATATCAGCAATTTGATCATCAGTTTTCACATATTCCAAACAAACATCATGATTTTCAACATGTTCGTGGATGAAATGATGTCTTATATCTATATGTTTGGTTCTAGAGTGTAATACTGGATTTTTAGTTAAACAAATTGCACTTGTATTGTCTCATTTAATTGGAACGTTATAATAATCAATACCATAGTCTTTCAATTGTTGTTTCATCCAAAGTAGTTGGGCACAACAACTCCCGGTGGCTATATATTCTTCTTCAGCCGTAGATAGAGAAACAATAGTTTGTTTCCTTGAATACCATGAAACTAACATGTTTCCAAGGAATTGACATGTTCCACTAGTACTCTTTCTATCTACTTTATAACCGGCAAAATCTGCATCCGAGTAGTCGATTAAATCAAAAGTTGACCCCTTTGGATACCATAGTCCAAGATTAGTGGTATTTATTAAATATTTAAAAATTCTTTTTACAGCCAATAAATGTGATTCTTTAGGACATGCTTGGAATCTAGAACACATACAAACACTGAAAAGAATATCCGGTCTAGAAGCAGTTAGACACAACAATGATCCTATCATACTTCTATAAAGCTTTTGATCGATACATTTACCGTTTTCGTCCGTGTCAATTTTGATTGTTGAACTCATTGGAGTATTTGCTCCCTTGCTAGTTTGCATTCCAAATTTCTTTAACATTTCTTTGATATACTTGGACTGATTTATGAATATTCTTTCGGCTAGTTGCTTAATTTGCAGTCCAAGGAAGAAATTTAATTCTCCCATCATGCTCATCTTGAATTCGCTCTACATAATCTTAGAAAATTCTTGGCACAAAGTTTCGTCAGTAACACCAAATATTATATCATCTACATAAATTTGCACAATTAAGATATTTTTGGTTTTATACTTGATGAATAAGGTAGTGTCAACCTTTCCTCTTTGGAATTCATGATCAACGAAAAATCTATTTAACCTTTCATACCAAGCTCGTGGAGCTTGTTTTAGTCCATATAATGCTTTGGTTAATTTATAAATATATTTTGATTAATCCTTTTCTTCAAATCCAAGGGGTTGTTCAACATATACTTCTTCATTCAAGTATTCATTCAAAAATGCGCTTTTCACATCCATTTGAAACAATTTGAAATTCATGTGAGAAGCAAATGCTAGTAAAATGCGTATGACTTCTAATCTAGCCACGGGTGCATATGATTCTTCAAAATCAATCCCGTCTTCCTGGGAATACCCTTTGGTTACTAGTCTAGCTTTGTTTCTTATTACAAGTCCGCTTTCGTTCAATTTATTCCTAAATACCCATTTGGTACCAATAATGGTATAATCATTTGGTCTAGGAACTAAATGCCATACATTATTTCTTTTAAATTGATTTAGCTATTCTTGCATTGCAATCACCCAGTTTTCATCATTAAGAGCTTATTCAATAGTGGTTGGTTCAATCTTTGACACAAATGCATATTGTCCACAAATATTTTGTTTTGATTTCCTAGTTTTTACTCCTTCATAAATATTTCCAATGACTTGCTCAATTGGATGGACATTTTTGAATTTCAAATCAATTGTAGGTTTGTAGGAATTATTACCTTCACTTACCTTTTTCTCCATGGAATTTTCTGACTTGAGCTCGGTTTCTTCTTGTTGATCTTGTTGTTTGGCTTTTAATTTGTTCAATGTGTCATCTGCATCACTAAGTTCATCTTCATTTCTCGGAGTTTGGTTAATTTCATCAAAAACAATATGTATTGATTCCTCTACTGTTTGATTTCTTTTGTTGAAAATTCTATATGCTTTGCTATTTGATGAATAACCAAGAAAAATTGCTTCATCACTTTTGGCATCTAATTTTTTCAAATTTGTTTTTCCATTATTTAGCACATAACAAGTACATCTAAAAGTATGGAAATATGATATGTTTAGTTTTTTGCCTTTCCAAAGTTCATATGGGATCTTTTTCAATATTGCTCTAATGGTAACTCGATTTAGTACATGACAAGCTGTACTTACAGCTTCACCCCAAAATCTTTTGGATAATTTACTCTCGTTTAGCATAGTTTTAGCCATTTCTTGTATTGTCCGATTTTTCCTTTCAACAACTCCGTTTTGTTGAGGAGTTCTTGGTGCAGAAAATGTATGGTGAATTCCTTTTTCATTGCAAAATTCTATGAATCGATTATTTTCAAATTCACCACCATGATCACTTCTAATGGAAATAATCGAACTTTGTTTTTCATTTTGTACCAAATTTGAAAACGTGACAAACATAGAAAATGCTTCATCTTTGCTAGCTAAGAGTATAATCCAAGTAAATCTTGAAAAATCATCAACAATTACATATACGTACTTTTTCCCACTAAGAGTTAAAATGTTCGATAGCCCATAAAGATCCATATGTAATAATTCAAGTGGTCTAGTTGTTGAAATTTCCTTTCTGGTGAAAAATGGCATTTTGGGTTGTTTAGATAGTTGACAAGCTTTGCAAATCTTATTCTTGTCATATTTGAGCTTTGGTAACCTTTGTACTAGATTCTTTTTCCATAATGTTTTAATATTTGACATATTTATATGTCCAAGCCTTGTATGCCATATCCATGGATCATTTTCTATGGCTATTAGACATTTTCCCTCTAGTTCATCAAGGCAAACCAAATATACATTTCCATGTCTTTTGCCACTAAATACTATGTGTTCATCATAAAAAACATTGCATATAGAAGATTCAAATACAACTTTATATCCTTTATCACATAGTTGACTAATACTCATTAGGTTATGTTTGAGTCCTTTTACAAATAGTACATCATCAATACATGCATTAGAAATACCATAAATATTTCCTTTACCTTTTATTTTACCTTTTTCATTATTTTCAAAGGCTACTGTTCCTTCTTTGCAAGGTTTGATCTTATGGAACAGTCCTTTTTCTCCTGTCATATGTCTTGAGTAGCCACTATCCATAAACCATATGTTATTGGCCTTAGCTTTAAGACAACCTGCAAAAATTAAGTCAAGTGGAGCTCATCCTTTTGGTACCCATTTTATGGGTCCATTTGGGTTAGTTAACCATTGGAGTCTATGTTGATCTACCTTTGAACCTATAAATCCAATGCTTTTCGGCATCCAAACCAATTTTGCACCAAGGTTTTGTAATTTTCTCAATTCGCACTGATAAACCTTGTGTCCCATATTGTTGCAAAAATTACAAGCTCCCGGGAGTCTAGAAACGGGAAGCCATTTGGTAATTTGTTCCCCGGTTGGTCTTTTAGTCCAAACTATTTGATTTATCTTCGGTTTAGTATAAATAGGTTTGGTGTTGTTTCTCGGAGCATTAGATTTCTCTTGCTCAAATGTATTATACCCAAGTCCTTTCTTACAAGTTTGGGTTGTCATTTTCAAGAACATTTTCACATTTTCTCCTGGATTAGAAAACTTGACAAGCGATTCATTTAATGATTCGTTTTCCCTTTTGAGTTTCTCTAACTCAATTTCCAAGGTATTCTTTTCACTTTTTAATTTATCTATCTTTTCAGCAAGTTTACCATTCACAATTATTACTGCATCACATTGTCTTTTCTTTATTGTAAACTTATTTCCTAATTTCTTTATTTTCTCATATAATGAATCATAGGCTTGTTGAAGTTTTTCCAATTCAGCACATTTGAGGCATTCATTTGTAGAAGAGAAAATTGAAAAAGATTTTTGTTTGGAGGTTACCTCTTGACTACTTGTGCAGGTCGTTGAAGTAGCTTGATCCTCCAAGATTTCCGTGGCTGCAAAACATATGTTGGAATTTGCTATGCAACAAATTCTTGCGCAATCTGCTTCACATTCTTCACTTGAAGAGCTACATGTTGTAGATTCCTCTTCATTTACGTACATGCCTCTTCCTTTGTTTCTTTGAAATTTTCTGTTGTCGCCTCGATCTTTTCTTTGCTCCTTTGCTTTATTTTCTTCAGGCGTTGGGCATTGGGCTTGCATATGTCCCGAACCACCACACCGGTAACATTTTGTTGATTCTTTCTTTTTCTCTTTAGAATTTCTTTCTTTAAAGTTTCTGAAATTTCTACCTTTCCTTACAAATTTTCTGAACCGTTTATAAGTAAGGCAATTTCATCATCGTTTTGTGATGATGAGATGGTGTCATCCGAGTCTTGTGCATCTTTCAAGGCGATGACTCTTTTGCCTTTGTGGTGATCCTCGTTTCTTTTCTTGATTAGCTCATGTGACATTAGCGAGCTAATAAGATCTTCCAATTTCAACTTTTTTAGGTCCTTGGCTTCTTCTATTGCCTTGATTTTTGGAGTCCATGATTCGGGTAGTGCCCTCAGAATCTTCATGACCTGCTCAGATTCAGAAATTATTTTTCCTAGCCCTTTCAAGGCGTTAGTAATCTTGAAAAATCTAGCAAACATTTCAGAAATATTTTCTGTTTCTAACATTCTAAAGTTTTCCAATTCTCCAATCAAAATATTTCTTCTTGTCCATTAGACTTGAGAAGTTCCTTCATAGATAGATGTTAGTGTATCCCATATCTCTTTGGCGGTTAAATAAGAGGATACTCTATCATATTCGGAAGCAGTAAGAGCACAAAATAATGAATTCATAGCCTTGGTGTTGCTCTTTACAATTTTCACTTCCTCATCGGTCCATTTGAAAGCTCTTTCATCAATAGGCAAAGTCATACCGTCTTGGATTACAATCCAAGAGTCCATATCTGTACCCATGATGAGTTGTTTCATACGTAGCTTCCAATATCCAAAATTGTTCCCATCAAACAACGGTGGCCTAGTAAAGGATTGGCCTTCGGCAAATGCGGGAACGGAAGTGGATTGAGATGCTATATCAAAAGATCTCTTTGGTAAAACTCAAAGACCTGCTCTGATACCACTTGTTGGTCCCGAGTTGGTGGCAATTACCCAATAGGGGAGGAGTGAATTAGGTATTTAAAAATTTAAAACTTTAATTAGAGATTTCACCCCGGTTTAGTTTAATCCCCTTTAATGAAACAAATAGAAAGCAATAAGATAATGAAAGTGAAAATGAAAAATAATAGACAAGATTTATAGTGGTTTGGGCAACCTTCCCTACTCCACTCTTCCAAGCTCACACTCCCTTGTGACTTAGGTTCCACTATCTATTCCGCGAATACAACTAGAGTCTCCACTCTCTTCTAGATTCTAGCTCTAGGGGGCATATACAACCAGAGCCTCCGCTCTCTTCTAGATTCTAGCTCTAGGGGGCGTGTACAACAAGCAACACAAGTAGGGGATGAGTTACACTCCAATCACAACCCTACATGCTATATCTTGATTTGAAACACCAAACTCAAACCAAGCACCAAAATCAAATAACAAGATGAAGTAAAAGAAATCTACACTTTACAGATTTGTGTAGGTAGTTTTAGCTCAAGGAAGAAATCGTAGAAGCGACGAATCGTTCAGTGTTGAAGCAAACAACAACTTTGAAGCTTGTTCTTTCTTTGAAAGTGTATAAATCACTCAATTGTAGAGAAAAGTGGATTGAAACTCTTAGTAGCACTTCTTTCCTCTTTTTCAGCTCTTACTTGTGTGTTTCCACGTTTACTTGAGTGTCTATATATAGAGGAGGGAGAAATTTGAACGTTATAGAGGTGGTTGGCGCGCAATAAATGTTCCAACGTTCAAAAATTCGAACGTTATTTTTCCAAGTCGCAGGTGGAGTCGACTTCGTGTGCAACTTCACCCAAGTTGCATTCTGGAGTCGACTTCGGGTGCGACTTCAGCTATGCTTCAGTTTCAAAGTCTGTCTTCCGGGTCGACTTGGTCTGAGACTTGGCCCCAAGTTGATCTTGGAGTCGACTTCAGGTGCGACTTGACTTCTTTCCCTTGCCAAGTCTGCTTAATCCTTCTTGAGATGTCTCTTGCTTGTTTAACTTCTTCTTCATAAGTGTTATTCTTTTGATTTTCAATACTTGGAGTTCATTTGTATAAAAGTTCTTTAGCTTTATGTCTAGAAAGCTTGAATCTCTATATGCATGAACAAGATCAATATATATATATATATTTCATTTAGAATACTTGAATTTATATATTTTGCTTGCTTTGGACTTGGATTAATCTTCATATATTCCAAGTCGAATATTTAAGTCGACTTGGTCTTCAACTTGACTCAAGTCTTGTTTCAATTCGACTTAGCCTTCGAATTGACTTCTGAAAATCTATACTGTGAACCTGAAGTCGATGCTGGAGTCGACTTGGCCTGCGCCTTCACCTAAGTCGTAAATGGAGTCGACTTCATCTGCAACTTCGAGAATTCTTGCTCCTAATTTCAACTCTGGACAGAGGACGTCTTTTGAAGTCGAAGATTGAGTTGACTTGAGAAATTGACTTGGTCCAAGTCGATGTCTGAGTCGACGTAAGTTGAGACTTGACCTGTTCTGTTTTGTATTTTTCACTTTTATAACCTTAAATATTGCACAAAACATATTAGTAGCTAAGACTTTACTCAAATTGTGTTGTTAATCATCAAAACACATGCTTTGGATATTTTGCAATTGATTTCAACAATTGTTTCCAACAGTATAAAGAAAAGGACACAAATAATCCTCTACTCATGTCAATCAAGGGAACAACCTTCTCCTCATGTCAATCAGGGGTCATGAACAACTCTTTTACTTCAACTCATCTTAAATATTACATCATACATGACAAACAAGAATAAATGTCACAAACCATACACACAACATCAACAAAATTTACATGGTTTACTTTAAATTCAATATACCAACTGTCACACGAGCATTTCACCAAACGCATGATAGGTGCAAAAGGAGAACCTCTAGTTCATCCTCTCGTTTTAGCCCAATCTAGTAACTTCACATTTTAATGATGTAAAAACTACTAACGAGTCATTTATTTCAAAAAAATCACACATTAACGACAGATTCCCCATAAACCCTACTAAACCTAAACAATTATGAACCCTACGCCCCAAACCACAACGTTGTTGGACACTGTACCTTTCCACCAACCTTATATCAGGTTTAATACAAGATTTCATCACTAAATCGGGAAGGAGTGATATCTACTTACCTCAATTGTGACTTCGCCCAAATACAACAAACCTAGACTCGGATCTCCGAAATTTCGAGCTTCCTTGAGGTGAATCAGGTGTGAAACCCCAACTTATGTAGGACTCAATGGTATGCATTGAACATATATATTTGATTTATATGTGATTTAAATGAATTTTGAATGGTTTATGGATGATTTTATGATTTAATGATATTTTGCAATTAGGGTTTAATTAAGAATAATGATTAAAAATTTAATCGCCGAAGCCCAAAGTGAGTCGGCAGGACCCGAGGGACTTAATGAGGATTTAAAGGTGGCAAGATGTCATGAATAATCATGTTAATAATCATGAATAATTTAGGGAGATTAAAGTGTAATTATGGAATTAAGATAAAAAAAATGATAGAAAATTCATAACTTGACGCCTACAAGACGGATTTCGATGAAATTTGACAGGTAAGCTCAAGACGGTGGGCCCAATCTTATGAATAGATTGGATTAAGGAAATCATGATGGTATTAGGGTGATAATTAATTATTTTTATCCCAAATCCAAAAAGATAAATTCAAGTGGTTGTAAGTGGAGTTAGAAACGTCGATTTGAGATGAAATTTGAAATGATGGAATAAAATTATGAAATCTATGATATGAATGGAATGGATTAAGCTAATTATCATGAGAAGTTGCTTTCTTGGAGAGCAAGTAAGTGGTTGACTTGTCTCAAGAGAGGGGACGTGACTTTAATGCAAAGTCAAAGTTTGTTATAACTTTGATTATGTGGATTTTTGAGCACTTGTTGGTCCCGAGTTGATGGTAATTACCCAAGAGGGGAGGGGTGAATTAGGTATTTTAAATTTTAAACTTTAATTAGAGATTTTACCCCTGTTTAGTTTAATCTCCTTTAATGAAACAAATAGAAAACAATAAGATAATGAAAGCGAAAATGAAAAATAGTAGACAAGATTTATAGTGGTTTGGGCAACCTTCCCTACTCCACTCTTCCAAGCTCACACTCCCTTGTGACTTGGGTTCCATTATGTATTCCGTGAATACAACTAGAGTCTCTACTCTCTTCTAGATTTTAGCTCTAGGGAACATATACAACCAGAGCCTCCGCTCTCTTCTAGATTCTAGCTCTAGGGGGCATATACAATAAGCAGCACAAGTAGGTGATGAGTTACACTCCAAACACAATCCTACTTTGTTATATCTTGATTTGAAACACCAAACTCAAACCAAGCACCAAAATCAAATAAAAAGATGAAATAAAAGAAATCTACACTTTACAGATTTGTGTTGGCAGTTTTAGCTCGAGGAAGAATTCATAGAAGCGACGAATCGTTCAGTGTTTAAGCAAACAACAACTTTGAAGCTTGTTCTTCCTTTGAAAGTGTATAGATCACTCAATTGTAGAGAAAAGTGGATTGAAACTCTTAGTAGCACTTCTTTCCTCTTTTTTAGCTCTTACTTGTGTATTTTCACGTTTGCTTGAGTGTCTATATATAGAGGAGGGAGAATTTTGAACGTTATAGAGGTGGTCGGTGAGTAATAAATGTTCCAACGTTCAAAAATTCAAACATTATTTCTCCAAGTCATAAGTGGAGTCGACTTTGTGTGCGACTTCACCCAAGTCGCATGCTGGAGTCGACTTCGGGTGTGACTTCGGCTATGCTTCATTTGTTCAAGTTCTTCCTCAGGTCGACTTGGCCTTGGACTGACCCAAGTAGATGTGGATTCGACTTCAGGTGCGACTTTGGATGCTTCAGTTTCCAAGTCTGTCTTCTGGGTCGACTTGGTCTGAGACTTGACCCAAGTCGATCTTGGAGTCGACTTCGGGTGCAACTTGAACTTGTTACTTTTCCAACTTAGTTTAAATTTCCTTGAAATATCCTTTGCTTGCTTAACTTCTTCAACATAAGTGTTTCTTCTTTGATTTTCATAATTTCTTGGCATAGATATTTTTTTAGCTTTTTGTCCAAAGTTCTTGAAAACTTGAATCTTGCTATGTATGAACAAATTCAATGTTTATGGATTGATTGAAATGGATGAATTCATGCATCTCGCTTGCTTTGGACTTGGATTGATCTTCATATGCTCCAAGTCGAATATTTAAGTCGACTTGGTCTTCAACTTGACTCAAGTTTGATATTAAGTCGACTTGGCCTTCGACTTGACTTCTGAAATCTTGTCCTGTCTTACTGAAGTCGATGCTGGAGTCGACTTGGCCCGCGACTTCACCCAAGTCGCAGATGGAGTCGACTTCGTCTGTGACTTCGGCACATTTTGATCTCCAATTTCAACGCTGGACATATTTTGTCACTTGAAGTCGCTAATGGAGTCGACTTGGGGATCGACTTCGACTAAGTCGATGTTGGAGTCAACCTGGAGATCGACTTGACCTGCTATACTTCATATTTTTCATTTTTATAACTAAAACAATGCACAAAATACATTAGTAGTTAAAACTTACTCAAATTATGTTGTTAATCATCAAAACACATGCTTTGGATATTTTGCATTTGATTTTTAATAATTGTTTTCAACAACCTCCCCCTTTTTGATGATCGACAAAATCAATTTGAGTTTATACAATTCATCATGTCATTTTATCATTTTGACATTTTTAGGATAATCATAAGTCATTTTTCTTTTGAGCTTTGTGAAATTGTCATTTGTATTTGCATATGATAATCATAATTATTCAACCATTGCAAAGCATAACATTAGTGATCAGAGCAAAACATAAAAAGTCAGAGCATAATTCAGATAAACTTTGCAAGAAGTAATTGGAGCACTAATAAAAATTTTTATAAGCAAGCTTTTCATATAATCAAAAAGTTCATACAAGTTTGAAATGCAAATGAAACCTATATACAAGCAACCCAACCCAAAATCCTAAAAATCTAACTCCAACTCAAAATCCTAAAAATCTAACTCCAAAACTCAACTATTCTCCCCCTTTTTGTCAATCAAGCAAATAGGGATCGACTAGTAGAGATTTAGCGAACAAGAACGCAGATATCGGATATGGAATTTGAGTAGGTTGGATAGGCCAGACATGAGCTGACGAATAAAATGATGAAACAGGTGCTGGTGTAAGATTTTTGCAAACTGATCCGGTATCAAACAGATCTAGTTCTGGGATGGGCTGATCTCGATGGTGCCCGGATGCTAGATGGTATCGAATGGTCCACAGTTCCCAATCCATACGATCTTGACGGGAATGCATATCCATAATAGTCGTAAGAACCTCTGAGATTTGACTAGTCAACCAGTTTTCCACTTGCTCTAAATGCTCTCGGAGTTCATGCACTGTCGTCTCCCAAGATGATGGTTGTAGTGCGGGATCTGGGATCTCTGAGCCATGAGGCGAATAAGATCTGTGTGAGGCAGGTGATGCTGGTGCCTCATGAACATCCTGAGGTGGAGCAGGCTGCTCCTCTGGAGGTGACGGGGGCTGCTCCCCCTGTCCCTGTGCATCCCTGGCTTCATCTTGAGCCGGTGCGCCCATTTCTTCTTGAATCCTAAGCTGATTCACGTTTATCTTCATTCTTTGAATCAGTGCTTTATTGATTGCATTCATCGTCTTTAACACTTCGAATGGCTCTCCTTCGATATCAACTCCAAAATTTTCTAGGATCTTAGTGATCCAAGTGCCATAAGGAAAAACCCCTCGTGGGTTGTCTTTCCTAGAACTCAGTGCTTCGATGAATAATCATGGGAGGCTCACTTTGACCCGGTTTACTATTTTCCATAAGATTCCTGCCTCCTGTGGATTTAGCTAGTTCCTTCCGCCACCCTTTGGATAGATGTAGTGGACGATGAGTAGGTGTAGGACCCGTAGCCTAGGGGATAAGTCCATATAGTGCAGGAACTTGATCCCGGGATGATATTTATTACTCCGAGTGAGCTGATTGTAGATCTGATCAAGTGTAAGATCTGCTGGGAGTGGCTCATCCTCATGTGGAACTTCTAGAATTTGCCCTATGTTCATAATTGCCTGATCCAGACTTGGGGTTACACCAATGCCAAAGAACATATCAACTCCCTTTACAAAGGTACCAAAATATTCTTCATCCCATAAGTAATAAAAGATCCTGGTCAGATCAGGATAAACCCTTTCATCTTCTTTCAGTAGTTTGGTCCATCCTTGAAAATCTAACAACTCTTCAATATCAGATTCATAATCGTTAAGGAACTTGAAGTCAATGATCTTTGGGATGAATACCTTCCGGTCATAGAAGGATTTGTAAAACCGGCTGTGCTGCAGTTCTGTTTTGAAGTATGTGGTCCGCATCTTCAAGACTTGGGCTTTAGCAGCCGTGGCTCCCTTCTTTCTGGCCCCAGATTGCGTGCTTTGAGAGGTCTGAGGTTGTTCTTCCCTGGCAGCCGTTGTTGACGGAGTCCTGGCTTGGAAACGAACTCTGCGGCCTATGAAAGTAGATGGTTCTTCCCGGGCACACTTTGAGGGGGTCTGTTGTCTTCTTGGGACCTCTTCTTCATGTTGGGAACTAGATGGTCTAAGGATAGGCTTTAATGATGGTTTGGACACTGCTAGCTTAGGCAATTGGGATTTAGGAGCCATTTTGTAATGAGATAGTGATTTGTGACTGGATATTCAAATGGGAATTTTGAGAGGGAGTCTGAAAATGGCAGGTTCCAAAAATGGAAGTTAGAGTTTGTGTAAGTAGAAAGAAAAGAACAGTTGGAAGGGAAAGAGAGATGTGAGATAGAGAGATGAATTGACTGGATATGTTTGCCGGAGAAGAAAGAAGAAGGTAATGCAAGATCTGTCGGAGAAAAAAGCAAGTTGCTGGAGAGGGGAAAGAAAAGAGAAAACGTAGGAGAGAGATAGGAGAGAAAATGGGAGAGAGCCCGGATCTGGCGGAGAGGAAGAAGAGAGAGAAAGGGAGATGCTGCCGCGGGAGGAGAAATGAGGAGGAAGAAAGAAGAGAAGAAAGAAAAGGGAGAGGAGAAGTCTGACGGTCGCGCGCGGAGTCGACTTCGCCATGCCCAAGTCGACTTCCCCGGAGTCGACTTGGCTTATCAACTTGGACTTTTTCTAAGTCCAATTTTCCCATCTAATAATTCCTAATTTAACTCAATCATCTTTATATCATTTCTAATTTTGTAAAATGATTCTTTTGCTAATGGTTTAGTAAAAATATCAGCAATTTGATCCTTGGATCTCACATATTCCAAACAAACATCATGATTTTCAACATGTTCACGGATGAAATGATGTCTTACATCTATATGTTTGGTTCTAGAGTGTAATACTGGATTTTTAGTTAAACAAATTGCACTTGTATTATCACATTTAATTGGAATATTATAATAATCAATGCCATAATATTTTAATTGTTGTTTCATCCAAAATAATTGGGCACAACAGCTCCCGACGGCTATATATTTGGCTTCCGCCGTAGATAGAGTAACACTAGTTTGTTTCCTTGAATACCATGAAACCAACATGTTTCCAAGGAATTGACATGTTCCACTAGTACTATTCTATCTACTTTATAACCGGCAAAATCCGTATCCGAGTAGCCGATTAAATCAAAAGTTGACCCCTTTGGATACCATAGTCCAAGATTAGTGGTATATATCAAATATTTAAAAATTCTTTTTACGACCAATAAATGTGATTCTTTAGAACATGCTTGGAATCTAGAACGCATACAAACACTGAAAAGAATATCCAGTCTAGAATCAGTTAAATACAACAATGATCCTATCATACTTCTATAGTGCTTTTGATCGATACATTTACCGTTTTCGTTCGTGTCGATCTTGATTGTTGAACTCATTGGAGTATTTGCTCCCTTGCTAGTTTGCAATCTAAATTTCTTTAACATTTCGTTGATATACATGGACTGGTTTATGAATATTCCTTCGGCTAGTTTCTTGATTTGCAGTCCAAGGAAGAAATTTTATTCTCCCATCATGTGTTGGAAATATGTGAAAAATAAGCCAAGTCTATGTTTCGATGATTAACAAATCAATTTGAGTAAGTTTTGGTTACTAACATGTTTGTGAAAATGACTTAAGGTTATAAATTTGAAGATTATAAAGCATGGCAAGTCAAGTCGATTTCCAAGTCGACTCAGGCTTCGACTTAGGCAAAGTCGATCCCCAAGTCGACTCAAGAAGCGACTTCAAGGCGTCATTCCCTTCTAGAGTTGAAATCGAGAACGAGAACTGCCGAAGTCGCATCCCAAGTCGACTCCGCTTGCGACTTGAGGTGAAGTCGCAGACCAAGTCGACTCTAGTCGCGACTTGGTGGCGTCATTTCTGTCCAGAGTTGAAACCGAGAACAAGGGCTGGTGAAGTCGCATCCCAAGTCGACTCCGCATGCGACTTGGGTGAAGTCGCAGATCAAGTCGACTCCGACTTCGACTTCAATACGGAAACATGCAGATCAAGATATATGGTAGATTCAAGAGTTTCAAAAGAAGATGAAGGTAAAAGACAACTCAAAGACTCAAGACTCAAGACATGAAGTCAAACGTGAGAATTATAAAGAGTCTCAAAGGAAGAACAACCAAACAATGAAGGAATTCAAGCAAGCAATGCATTCCAAGATTCAAGTACTCAAGAACTCAAGAAAAGGAATCCAAGGTATTTTATGTAAAGAGATATAAGGGAGAACATTCAATATGAAGAAAATTTAATGATCAAAGTCATCTCTGAAGATTTCAAGTTCATCAGGCAAGTTGCCGAGGTGAAGTCGCACCCGAAGTCGACTCCACCTGCGACTTGGGTCAAGTCGAAGACCAAGTCGACCCAGACTGGAACTTGAAGAAGTTGCGAACAGGCGAAGTCGCACCCGAAGTCGACTCCATCTGCGACTTGGGCGAAGTCGCACCCGAAGTCGACTCCACCTGCGACTTGGGCCACTTGGGTCGCAACGGTCGGAAAATTTTTGAACGTTGGCGCATTAAATGCGCGCCACCTACCTCCAAACGTTCGGATTCCCTCCACAATTATAAAAGGTATTCAATATGAACGAGGAGGGTAGCTGAGAATTCATTAAGTGAGCATAACTCCCATCTTTAAGAGCATCAAGTGATCAAGCCAATCTTTAGTAGAAGAACCTTGTTTCAAACTGCCAAGAGCTGCTTGCTGAATCTCTACGCCTACACTACAAGTTATTCTCTGCGCCAAATCTGCGTCTACACAACAGTAACGTGTAGAAATTTTCTTTTGTTATTTCTTGTTGTATTGAACTTGATTTAGTTTGGGTAACTAAGATCAAGTGTAAGCAAAGTAGTGTGTGATTGGAGTGGAACTCGTCACCTACTTGTGTTGTGGTTGTATATGCCCCCTAGAGCTAGAATCTAGAAGAGAGTGGAGACTCTAGTTGTATTCGCGGAATACATAGTGGAACCCAAGTCACAAGGGGTGTGAGCTTGGAAGAGTGGAGTAGGGAGGTTGCCCGAACTACTATAAAATCTTGTGTGTTCATTTTTGTTTCTGCTCTTTACATTATTGCTCTTATTTTGTTTCTTTATAAAGGGGACTAGATTAATCCGGGGTAAAGTTTCTGTTTAAGTTGTAAATTTTTAATTACCCAATTCACCCCTCCCCTCTTGGGTAATTGCCATTAACTCGGGACCAACAAGTGGTATCAGAGCAGGTCTTTGAGTTATACCAAAGGGATCTTTTAATATGGCATCTCAATCGACTTCCGTTCCTGCATTTGCCGAAGGCCAATCTTTTACTAGGCCACCATTGTTTGATGTGAACAATTTCGGCTATTAGAAGCTTCGTATGAAGCAACTCATCATGGTTACAGATTTGGATTCTTGGATTGCAATCCAAGACGGTGTAACCTTGCCTATTGATGAAAGAGCTTCCAAATGGACCGATGAGGAAGTGAAAACTGTTAAAAGCAACGCCATGGCTATGAATTCTTTATTTTGTGCTCTTACCGCTTCCGAATATGATAGAGTATCCTCTTATTTAACTGCAAAAGAGATATGGGATACACTAACATCTATTTATGAAGGAACTTCTCAAGTCCAAGGGACAAGAAGAAATATTTTGATTGGAGAATTGGAAAACTTTAGAATGCTAGAAACAGAAAATATTTCTGAAATGTTTGCTAGATTCTCTAAAATTACTAATGCTTTGAAAGGTCTTGAAAAAGCAATTTCTGAATCGGAGCAGGTCATGAAGATTCCAAGGGCGCTACTCGAATCATGGACTCCGAAAATTACTGCAATAGAAGAAGCAAAGGACTTGAACACATTGAAGCTAGAAGACCTTATTAGCTCACTAATGTCACATGAGCTAATCAAGAAAAGAAATGAAGATCACCACAAAGGAAAAAGAGCAATTGCACTAATAGTCACCCATATCTCGGATGAATCAACCTCATCATCTCACAATGACGATGAAGACATTGCTCTACTCACACGCAGATTTTGAAAGTTTGTGAGAAATGAAAAGAACTTCAAAGACTTCAAAGAGAGATCACGAAAAGAGAAGAAGAAGGAGGCTACCAAGTGCTATAGATGCGGCGGTACGGGACATATGCAAGCTCAATGTCCTACACCGGAAGAGAGATCAAAGGATCAACAAGAAAGAAAGGAAAGATATGAAAGCCGAAAATTTCAAAGGCCAAAGGGAAGAGGAATGTACATGAATGAAGAAACTTCATCAACAAGTAGCTCCTCAACCGATGATTTTGAAGCGGCAAATTGTGCAAGAATATGCTGCATGGCACGGATTGAGCAAGAAGAAGATTTGTTGTGTTTGAACACAATGAAAGTTTTGGAAGAACAAACTACTTCAACAAAGTGCACAAGTAATGAAGAGGTAACTTCCAAATTTTGTCATTCTCAATCTACTTATTCTTCTTTTCAAGAATGTCTCAAATGTTCTGAATTAGAAGAATTACAACATGCATATGATTCATTATATGAGGAAATCAAAAAGCTAGGAAATAAGTTATCGTTAAAGAGACAACAATGTAACTCCATTATTATTGTAAATGGAACACTAGCTGAAAGTACATTAAAATTGAAAGATGAAAATGAATTGCTTTTGAAAGAAGTAGAGAAATTGAAAAAGGAGAATGAATCCTTAAATGAATCATTAGCTAAATTCTCTAATCCAGGAGAAAATGTAAAAATATTTCTGAACATGACCTCACAAACAAATAAAAGAGGTCTTGGATACGCCACATTTGAGCAAAGAAAAAGTGGCAAATCGAATGTGCCAATACTTGGGAAAAATCAAACCAAAACTGCACCTATCCACAAGCCCAAAGGGAAACATACTACGTGGACTAGAAGGCCAATTGTTGAATCAATACATACTTGGAGGCCTACTCCTAGATTACCAATGGCTTGCAATTTCTGCAATAAGATGAGTCATAAAGTCCATAAATGTAATTTTAAGAAATTATATGACCATGGCGTAAAATTAGTTTGGGTTCCAAGAAACGCAAGATTTGGGCTTTCAAAGATAGAACAATAAAGATTAAATCAATTTACTAACCCAAATGGACCCATAAAATGGGTACCAAAGAGATAAGATTTATTTGTTCATTTTTCAGATATGTTTCAAGGCAAAGGCAAACAACATTTGGTTCATGGATAGTGGTTGTTCAAGGCATATGACCGGTGAAAGAAGTTTATTTCATAAACTCAAGCCTTGCAACGATGGAACTGTTGCTTTTGGAAATAATGAGAAAGGTAAAATCAAAGGTAAAGAAAACATTTATAGTATTTCAAATGCATTTATGGAAGATGTATTATTTGTTGAAGGACTCAAGCATAATTTAATGAGTATTAGCCAATTATGTGACAAAGGATACAAGGTTGTGTTTGAATCATCTATATGTAATGTATTTGATGGAGAACATATCATGTTTAGCGGAAAGAGATATGGAAATGTATATTTGGTTTCACTGGATGAACTAGATGGTCAATGTCTAATGGCCATTGACAATGATCCATGGGTTTGGCATAAGAAGCTTGGGCATATAAACATGACAAATATAAAGACTCTATGGAAAAAGAGTTTGGTAGAAGGATTGCCTAAATTGAAATATGACAAAGATAAAATTTGCAAGGCATGTCAATTGTCAAAACAACCTAAAATGCCTTTCTCTACCAAAAAGGAGATTTCCACCACTAGGCCACTTGAATTGCTACACATGGATCTATATGGGCCATCCAATATTTTAACCATTGGTGGAAAGAAGTATGTGTTTGTAATAGTTGATGATTTTTCAAGATTCACATGGGTAATTCTCTTAGCTAGCAAAGATGAAGCCTTCTCTATGTTTGCAACTTTTGTAAACTTGGTGCAAAATGAAAAAAATGTACTATTATGACCATTAGAAGTGATCATGGTGGTGAGTTTAAAAATAAACGATTCATAGAATTATGTAATGAAAAAGAAATTCATCACACATTTTCTGCACCAAGAACACCACAACAAAATGGAGTGGTTGAAAGGAAAAATAGAACTATACAAGAGATGGCTAGAACAATGCTAAATGAGAGTAAATTATCCAAGAAATTTTGGGGTGAAGCTGTAAGTACAGCTTGTCATGTGTTGAACCGAGTTACCATTAGAGCAATCTTGAAAATGACCCCATATGAGCTATGGAAAGGTAGAAAACTAAATATTTTATATTTTCATGCTTTCGGTTGCACATGTTATGTTTTGAACAATGGAAAAAACCAACTTGGGAAAATTGGATGCTAAAAGTGATGAGGCAATATTCCTTGGTTACTCATCAAATAGCAAAACATATAGAGTCTTCAATAAAAGAAATCAAGTTGTAGAAGAATCAATACATGTTGTCTTTGATGAAACTAATCCTTGCTTCAAAAGAAAAGATGATTTAAGTGATGCAGATGATATAACAAATAGCCTTGAAAAACTGCATGTGGAAAAGCAAGAAGAATCCATGGAGGAAAGGGTAAGTGAAGGTAATAATTCCTATAAATCTCCAACTGATTTAAAGTTCAAACATGCCCATCCAATTGAGCAAGTTATAGGGAATGTGTATGAAGGTGTAAAAACTAGAAGGTCAAAACAAAACATTTGTGGACAATACGCCTTTGTATCCAAAATTGAATCATCCACTATTGATCAAGCTCTTGATGATGAAAACTGGATCATAGCAATGCAAGAAGAGCTAAATCAATTTGAAAGAAACCAAGTTTGGCATCTTGTTCCAAGACCAAAAGATTGTACTATCATTGGCACAAAGTGGGTCTTTAGGAACAAATTAGATGAAAGTGGACTTGTAGTGAGAAACAAAGCCAGACTTGTGGCAAAGGGATACTGACAAGAAGAAGGAATAGATTTTGAGGAATCCTATGCCCTGGTTGCTAGATTAGAGGCCATTCGCATCTTACTAGCTTTTGCATCTCACATGAACTTTAAATTGTTTCAAATGGATGTTAAAAGTGCATTTTTAAATGGATATATAAATGAAGAGGTGTATGTTAAACAACCACCTGGATTTGAGGAGAAAGATCAATCTAAATTTGTATACAAATTAACCAAAGCATTATATGGATTAAAACAAGCTCCAAGAGCTTGGTATGAGAGATTAAGCAAATTTTTGATTGATCATGACTTTCAAAAGGGAAAGGTAGACACCACTTTGTTTATCAAATACAAAGAAAAAGATATATTAATTATTCAAATTTATGTTGATGACATTATTTTTGGTGCTACTAATGAGATTCTTTGTCAAGAATTTTCTGAGCTTATGCAGAAAGAATTTGAGATGAGTATGATGGGGGAGCTGAATTTCTTCCTTGGACTACAAATCAAGCAACTAAATGAAGGGATTTTCATCAACCAGTGCAAGTATATCAAAGAAATGTTGAAGAAGTTTGGCATGGAAAACAGCAAAGGGGCAAACACGCCTATGAGCTCAACAATTAAAATTGACAAAGATGAGAAAGGTAAATTAGTCGATCTAAAATTATATAGAAGCATGATAGGTTCTTTATTATATTTAACTGCTTCTAGACCTGATATATTTTTTAGTGTGTGTATGTGCTCTAGATTTCAATCATGTCCAAAAGAATCACACTTGGTAGCTGTAAAAAGAATTTTCAGATACTTAGTAGATACTACCAACATAGGACTTTGGTATCCAAAAGGCTCTAATTTTGATCTAATCGGCTACTCCGATGCAGATTTTGCTGGTTACAAAATAGATAGAAAAAGCACTAGTGGAACATGTCAATTTCTTGGGAACATGTTGGTTTCATGGTTTTCAAGAAAACAAACTAGCGTTGCTCTATCTACGGCGGAAGCCGAATACATTGTCGCCGGGAGCTGTTGTGCCCAATTGCTTTGGATGAAACAACAACTTAGGGACTATGGCATGGATTTTAAAGATATACCTATTAAATGTGATAATACAAGTGCCATATGTTTAACTAAAAATCCAATATTGTATTCTAGAACCAAACATATAGACCTTAGACATCATTTTATTAGAGAACATGTAGAAAATCATGATATATATTTGGAATATGTAAGAACAGAGGATCAAATTGCAGATATATTCACCAAACCTCTTGCAAAAGAATCATTTTATAAAATTAGAAATGATATGGGAATGCTTGAACTAACTTAGCAAAGCACAAACTGAGGGGGAGCAACCCCACCATTCTCAAAAATTTTACCCACTCTATCTCAATTTTTTGATACATTGACAAAAAGGGGGAGAAGAGATCGGGATTTGAGTCTAAGTGGTTTTAAGAAGAGATCGGGATTTGAGTCTAAATTTTTATGATTGGTTTTAAGTTTTTGTTTGAATGCTTTTAACTTGATTGTTTGCATGAGTATGATAAAACTTCAAAATGCAAAACTACCATATTTCAAAGACATTGAAAGGTATACACTCAAATCAGTTTTGTCAATCATCAAAAAGGGGGAGATTGTTGGAAATATGTGGAAAATAAGCCAAGTCTATGTTTCGATGATTAACAAATCAATTTGAGTAAGTTTTGGTTACTAACATGTTTGTGAAAATGACTTAAGGTTATAAATTTGAAGATTATAAAGCATGGTAAGTCAAGTCGATTTCCAAGTCGACTCAGGCTTCGACTTAGGCCAAGTCGATCCCCAAGTCGACTCAAGAAGCGACTTCAAGGCGTCATTCCCTTCTAGAGTTGAAATCGAGAACGAGAACTGCCGAAGTCGCATCCCAAGTCGACTCCGCTTGCGACTTGAGGTGAAGTCGCAGACCAATTCGACTCCAGTCGCGACTTGGTGGCGTCATTTCTGTCCAGAGTTGAAACCGAGAACAAGGGCTGCCGAAGTCGCATCCCAAGTCGACTCCGCATGCGACTTGGGTGAAGTCGCAGATCAAGTCGACTCCGACTTCGACTTCAATACGGAAACATACAGATCAAGATATATGGTAGATTCAAGAGTTTCAAAAGAAGATGAAGGTAAAAGACAACTCAAAGACTCAAGACTCAAGACATCAAGTCAAACGTGAGAATTATAAAGAGTCTCAAAGGAAGAACAACCAAACAATGAAGGAATTCAAGCAAGCAATGCATTCCAAGATTCAAGTACTCAAGAACTCAAGAAAAGGAATCCAAGGTATTTTATGTAAAGAGATATAAGGGAGAACATTCAATATGAAGAAAATCGAAAATCTAATGATCAAAGTCATCTCTGAAGATTTCAAGTTCATCAGGCAAGCTGCCGAGGTGAAGTCGCCCCCGAAGTCGACTCCACCTGCGACTTGGGTCAAGTCGAAGACCAAGTCGACCCAGACTGGAACTTGAAGAAGTTGCGAACAGGCGAAGTCGCACCCGAAGTCGACTCCATCTGCGACTTGGGTGAAGTCGCACCCGAAGTCGACTCTACCTGCGACTTGGGCCACTTGGGTCGCAACGGTCGGAAAATTTTCGAACGTTGGCGCATTAAATGCGCGCCACCTACCTCCAAACGTTCGGATTCCCTCCACAATTATAAAAGGCATTCAATATGAACGAGGAGGGTAGCTGAGAATTCATTAAGTGAGCATAACTCCCATCTTTAAGAGCATCAAGTGATCAAGCCAATCTTTAGTAGAAGAACCTTGCTTCAAACTGCCAAGAGCTGCTTGCTGAATCTCTACGCCTACACTACAAGTTATTCTCTGCGCCAAATCTGCGTCTACACAACAGTAACGTGTAGAAATTTTCTTTTGTTATTTCTTGTTGTATTGAACTTGATTTAGTTTGGGTAACTAAGATCAAGTGTAAGCAAAGTAGTGTGTGATTGGAGTGGAACTCGTCACCTACTTGTGCTGTGGTTGTATATGCCCCATAGAGCTAGAATCTAGAAGAGAGCGGAGACTCTGGTTGTATATGCCCCCTAGAGCTAGAATCTAGAAGAGAGTGGAGACTCTAGTTGTATTCGCGGAATACATAGTGGAACCCAAGTCACAAGGGGTGTGGGCTTGGAAGAGTGGAGTAGGGAGGTTGCCCGAACCACTATAAAATCTTGTGTGTTCATTTTTGTTTCTGCTCTTTACATTATTG
This sequence comes from Annona cherimola, assembly GCA_030490835.1. NCBI lineage: Eukaryota > Viridiplantae > Streptophyta > Magnoliopsida > Magnoliales > Annonaceae > Annona > Annona cherimola. The sequence goes on from CM059975.1 coordinate 60,644,250, forward strand.
CTCTTATTTTGTTTCTTCATAAAGGGGACTAGATTAATCCGGGGTAAAGTTTCTGTTTAAGTTGTAAATTTTTAATTACCCAATTCACCCCTCCCCTCTTGGGTACTTGCTATTAACTCGGGACCAACATCATGCTCATCTCGAATTCGCTCTGCATAATCTTAGAAAATTCTTGACACAGAGTTTCGTCAGTAGCACCAAATATTATATCATCTACATAAATTTGCACAATTAAAATATTTTTGATTTTATACTTGATGAATAAGGTAGTGTCAACCTTTCCTCTTTGAAATTCATGATCAATCAAAAATCTATTTAACCTTTCATACCAAGCTCGTGGAGCTTTTTTTAGTCCATTTAATGGTTAATTTATAAACATATTTTGATTGATCCTTTTCTTCAAATCCAGGGGGTTGTTCAACATATACTTCTTCATTCAAGTATCCATTCAAAAATGCGTTTTCACATCCATTTGAAACAATTTGAAATTTATGTGAGAAGCAAATGCTAGTAAAATGTGTTTGACTTCTAATCTAGCCACGGGTGTATATGATTCTTCAAAATCAATCCCTTCTTCTTGGGAATACCCTTTGGCTACTAGTCTAGCTTTGTTTCTTATTACAAGTCCGCTTCCGCCCAATTTGTTCCTAAATACTCATTTGGTACCACTAATGGTGCAATCATTGGGTCTAGGAATTAAATGCCATACATTATTTCTTTCAAATTGATTTAACTCTTCTTGCATTACAATAACCCATTTTTCATCATTAAGAGCTTGTTCAATAGTGGTTGGTTCAATTTTTGACACGAATGCATATTGTCCACAAATATTTTGGATTGATCTTCATATGCTCCAAGTCGAATATTTAAGTCGAATTGGTCTTCAACTTGACTCAAGTTTGATATTAAGTCAACTTGGCCTTCGACTTGACTTCTGAAATCTTGTCCTGTCTAACTGAAGTCGATGCTGGAGTCGACTTGGCCTGCGACTTCACGCAAGCCGCAGATGGAGTCGTTTTCGTCTGCGACTTCGGCACACTTTGATCCCCAATTTCAATGCTGGACATATTTTGTCACTTGAAGTCGCTAATGGAGTCGACTTGGGGATCGACTTCGCCTAAGTTGATGTTGGAGTCGACTTGGAGATCGACTTAACCTGTTATACTTCATATTTTTCATTTTTATAACTAAAACAATACACAAAATGCATTAGTAGTTAAAACTTACTCAAATTATGTTGTTAATGATCAAAACACATGCTTCAGATATTTTACATTTGATTTTCAACAATTGTTTTCAACAATTTTTGGAAATAAAAAAAATAAGAAAATGAGGGTAAAAGATGTAGCATGATCTTAGGAATTAAATGTATGGATTTTAGGAGGATTTTTCTAGCCACAAAAATCCAAAAATCCTACCCTAGCTAGCTTGGACGTCCATGGCTCCATGTGAGCTAGAAATTGATTTAAAAATTCTGAAAAATATGAAAATGCTTGGATAATCATGTCAAGTGTTAACGGATAATTATAAACATTATCCTCACTCCAAATGAGGTGGAAAATGATAATTAAAAGTCAAACAATATAAATATAGAGAGAGAAGGTGTGTGAACGTCCAAGGGTTTTCTTGCTTAGCAAGAAAGCAAAAATTTTCTAACTCCCAGCCCCTTGAACGTGCCAAGCAGAGGAAAGCCAAGGGAAAATCAAGGAAAAATAGGAAGAAAGAAAGAGGAGAAGTGGAGGAAAGCAAGCCTTTCAATTTTGGATTGAATTCCCTCAAGTTCAAGTAAGTATTCACCTAAGTTAAATTGTGAAATTTCAAGTTTTTCAAGCTCAAAGTTTGGGCTATGAAATGATATAATTATGAACCCTAAGTAAAGGGTTAATAAGCATATGAAAAGGGTACTAAGTGTTAAACAAGTTAAGGGAACGAATCCTTGAAGTTGAGCATGCTAAGAATGGTTTAGGGTTGAATTACCCCATGATACCTTGCTGGAATTTTACGAAATCCCCAAATAAGTTGCTGTTTTAATCATGTTTTAAGTTTAAATTACGCTAGCTGATTCCATGATTAATATATGTTGAGTTTGGTTTAATTTAAGAACCCTAAAAGGGGGAAATCTCGATATGATGAGATGATGCATGTTTAACCCAATTTTGATGGAATTAAAGAATGAATGGAACCTATTAAATTATGTATGTTTGAAAGGGTAAAATACCCTAGACGTAGAGCACATGGAAGTCCATATATGGTGCTGAAATTTTTTTTATAAAAATCTGTTTTCATGGATATAAAAAGGGGGACGTCCAAATGGTGCAAGAAGTGATTGAAAATGTGATGAGAAGTTGCTGTTTTGAGAAACTTGAATTATTAGCTTTAATTTCATGAGAATGACATCAATAAAGTGTATGAAAAGGATGCCCAAGTGTTGGGATTAAATTGATGAAAAAAAAACTATTTTGGAGGAATGTCTTAATGGGGACGTTTCAACGTTGGAAAGTCAAGTGAGAAGTGCTGTTTTGGAATTATATGATTAAGGGATATTAATCCTATGATTATACCCTAATCCATGTGTTAATTAAGTATTTTAATCAAGCTTAATAAGAGGGTAAGTTGCTGTTTAGGAAAATTTTCCATAACACATATTATATGTGTCTTTAAGAGGGTTTAAGTGCAAGATATGAATTATGGAAATGGGTAATGAGTTAATGTGATTAGCTAAAATGCCAAAAATGGATGGAAATATGTTGAGATGTGCAAACAAGGTGATGTTTTGATAATATTTGTTAATCTAAAAAATTTGGGATTGATATATGAAGCCTAAACTCATAAATATGTGCCTAAAATGAGCACTAATGAAAGAAATGTGAAAAATGGATAATTGAATGATAAATGAAGGATAATGAAATTTCATTAAGATAAATGAAAGGTGATGATATGTTTGAAAGCTATCCTAAGTAAGGATACTAAGAATGAAAAGAATGGATAATATGCTACACAAGTTGCGTTGTTATGTATAAACATCCGACTTGTAAAACAAGTAGGTTATATAAGTCAATGAAAAATATATGGGTTGGAAAACTACATTATGTGAAAGCATATGAGATTGTATGTATAAATGCAATGTAATTTTATGTGTATAGGCAAGGGCAAAGAGAAAATCACGAGGAAAATTGAAGTGTCTCAGGTAAGCAAGTGAACTTTCTAAAATGCTATTTTCTTTCCATGTGATTAATATGATGAAATATTTATGATTATGTTTTGACGAATGGGCAAGCACAAGTTTTGAAAATGACAGCTTTAATGCAAAGCTACAAGTTTTGGAAAATGATGACTTTAATGAAAAGCCTCAAGGTTTGCTTTATGAGAAGCAAGCAACGATTTTAAGATAAGAATTTATCACAAGTATTGCCTTGGATTGACAATGCTTTATGTTAATAAATTGAGAAATTTGCTTATGAGTAAGCAAGTTCTCCACGATAATGTTTTCAAAGGATTTCACGTTTTATGTTGATGGTTTTTGAGAATTTTCTTTTAAGCAAGCAAGTTCTTTATGATGTTGTTTTAAAAGTACTTTATAAGAAAAAAGGGAGTTTTACCTTTTTTCACAAAACAACATTTGTGAATAAGTTTCGAATTATTATTTTTACAACAATTTGTGATAATTAATTATGTCTATGAAAGAAAAAGAAAAAGAAGATATGATTTATAGAAAAATATTAATTTTTCTATGTCAGGATAATTAAATATAAATAATGATTTGGACATAGTCCATATGTTTTGAAACGATATTCAAAAAGTTTTGATTTCCTTTGGATAAGGAAATCTATGATGAAAATATCTTGAAAAATGTTTATACGGATGTGTTGAATGGGATTTAAGGATGACCCACCTAATACGTGATTTCATAAAATGGTTTGATTTCGGGTTGCTAAAATGACATACAAAAGACTGTGCAAATCCCTCTTTATATAAAAATGGTAAGATAGATATGCGAACAATAATTTGATTTTAAAGTGATTGAGAAGGGGGTGGTATAATTACATAACTTTTGTAAGCAAAAATACCTGAAATAGAAACCAAGAAAATATTAGAGAAATATATGGTTTATTTTTGGAAATCCAAAAGTCTTGAAATTCTTTTATTATAAGGGCTTTTAAGATGTATTGTTTCTCAAACATTTCAAATGTTTATTAAAATATTTTACTCAAAATTTTTCTAAAAGAATTTAAGGAAGGTCATCCTAAAACTAGATTTCAAATGATAACTTGTTAAAGTGGGTACGCTCGCTTTACAAGTTGACACGGACTGGGTCTGTGATGTGCTTTTTTTTCAAAATGATTTGTTTTAAAAAGACACAGACTTCGGTCTGTGATGTGCTTTTTTTTTCAAAATGATTTATTTTAAAAAGACACAGACTTCGGTCTGTGATGTTTTTAAGTTATGGATGCAGACTGAGGTCTGTGATCCCGATTTTAAAGGATACGGGCTGCGGTCTGTAATACTTTAAACCAAACGGACTGCGGTCCATCATAATAATGTATGGTGCACTAGTACAAGGAATAGGCCGGGTGTAGAGCATGGTTGGGATGACCAGGGCCCACTCTACATAAGGCCAAGTCGCTAAGGGATGGCAGGAGTGCCAGCGGCGTCCTCCCTGAGATGGGAGCAAGATAACGGAACAGCCGCCTGACTAGCATGCTGTTAAGGATTCTCTTCCAAAAAGTAGCATGATCATTTGCTAAGTGTCACTACTGGATGGAGAGAAATTTATTTGCTTATGTTTTTCTTTCGAAAAGTCCAAAGATTGAGATATAAAAGTATGTTTTATGAAAGTTACCCTAAAGGAATTTTTATTAAATGGTTACCCTATAAGAAAGGGTGTTTTACACAAAAGTGTAAATAATAGGAATAAAAGGAAAATATTTTTATGCAAATGCATTTATGAAAATGGTTTATGTATTTTATTTTCCTTGTTTGCTATAAACAAGCCCCAAGACGGAAATTATGAAATGAATTTATGTGAAACTTGGTTTGGACATAGGAATGTCCATTTCTAAAGAGCCTAAATGAAAAGTGTTTAGAACATGTGTGAAACCCTAAGCAATGTAGAACTCATATGTATGCCTTGATCATGTATATGATATTTATTTGAGAATTATTGAATTATAAAGGTTTTATATGATTTTCCTAATTATTGTAATTAGTATTATGGATTAGTAATAATAATGTGAATGATCATTTTGAGCTAAAATGAGACAATGTGATTAGAGCACATTGTTGTTGACGTAAACGTGCAAATACATTATGGATAATCATTTTCCATTATTTAATATGAATTATGGGAATTATTATGATAATTGATAAGTTTAATGAAAAAACATTAAAAAATTCATAGCTCAACGCTTATAAGGCGGATTCAAGTGAAATTTGAAATGAAAATTTATAATATTGGGCTTGGTATTATGGAATTAATGGGTTATGAAAATTCTTGATGAAATGAGAGTTATAATTTATTGATCATATTTCAATTTTAACCGTTAACTTTAAACGACTATAATCGGAGTTAGAAAACTCGGATTGAGATGAAATTTGAAACGGTTGAATGAAATTATGAGATATTTATTTTGGATGGCTTAGATCAAGCATGAAATGTTAGGAAAAATCCTGCATTGAAAATGGTGAGTATGGTTGACTAATGCACCTCAAAAGTACCTTTTCATTAATGCTAGAGTACAAAGCATAATGACTTGAAATTAATGGGAATTGAGGTGGAAATTGTAAGCCATTTCTAGGGTATTTTGTTTATTTATTTAAAATGCAAAAAATATGAGAATTATCCAGCCATTAAATGCATATGATGATGGAGCTACAAAGCAAACAACCTAGCATAGGTGGTGTGGCAACATGGGACGTCCAAGGAGGCTGCTATGCTGCATATTTTTCAAATTTTAAATTTTAAAATATGTGAAAATGTGGCTGAGATGCAGGTACATAAAATGTGCATGAAATTATGAAGATTTCCAGTAATAAAAAAATAATAAAATGCAGATGCATGAAGCTGAAACGTGGACAGTATATAGGGATGGAAAACGTGATTTGATATGCTAAGTTGCTACAGTTTTTGTTAAATTTATTTACACAAAATTAATATATGAATTAAGGGGTAATTAAGTGTACAATTTACCCTTAAATTAGGGTTGAAAAAAATGAAAAATGGATGGAAAATCTGGACAGCAAGGGACATGATTTGGCAACAGTTTGAACGGCTATGGATTAAAGTGATTTTGTGGATTTTTGAAAATGGTAAAAACCATTTTACTTGGATGGGAATTTTCCAACGTATGAAGAGGGATAAGGGCCCATTTATTATGTGGAAAATGCAGGGGAATGTGGAGCCTATAGCTGGAAAAATTCTAGCTCATATAAACCCATGCACGTCACTTGAGAGAAGGGGTTGGAAATTTGCTAAGTGTTGAGATTTTCACCCAAGAAAACCTGCAGCAGATCACATCCATTTTGCCAGCCAAGGAAGAAGGAAAATTAAGGGAAAAAGGAAGAAAATTTGAGAAGAAAAGAATCTCAACGGATTAGGGTTTGATTTAACACAAATTCAAGTAAGTATACGTGTTGTTTGAGTTAATTATTTTGAGTTTTTAAACTCCAAAATGGGAATATAGAAGGGATACTTAAAGGATCTGTAAAATGGTGATTTAACATGCTTTTTAATGAATATTTAATGGGTATTAGGTTTCATATATGAATTTTCATGCTTAAGTTGATGAAAGTGAAGTTATGCATGTGTATTAAGTGGAAAATCCAAGTTGGCAAACCCTAAATCTCCAAGACAAGTTGTTGTCTTGGTTTGATGATGTGATTAGGTTATGAATCATGTATTCATGTAAATATGATGGTTTATGCTTAAATGATGAATTTTTGAAGTTATGAAATGCAAAGTGATGATTTTGACCTAATTTCCATGTTTCTATGCTAAAAATGCTATGAAAATGGGTTTGCAAGTTTTATGCATGTTATGTAGGGTAAAATACCCTAGGTTTAAGGTATTATGGATGCCCAAAAATATTTAGGAAAAGAATCCCTAAAACGGATTTTTATAGATTTTATGAAAATATGTCTAACCGATGTGAAATGGGACTCAAAACCTGTAGGCAATTTGCTGTTTTGAGAAATGATAATTTATGGATGTTATATATGTGTTAAATCCCTAAATATGGATTAGGAAAAATGGATTTATATGCTGAAATTTCGGAATTTTATGACTGCATAGGGTTATGTATCAAAAGACACGTTAAATGGGTGAAAAAACGGGTTCCAAACTTGCTGTTTTGGAAACCTATGTGAATAGATTTAAATCCCATGAAAATAACCTAAATGCAGTGGTAATTAAGGGTAATTAACCCGCTGAAATATGGATTAAATTTCTGAGTTAGAAAATGTGATGAAATGCATTATGTATATGTTGCTAAATAGGCTTATGTGAATGATACATGTGAATAGGTGATGAATGACTTATGAAAAGTGATTTTATGCAAAAGTGCATGAAAATAAGATGAATTCCATGTTTATATATCTGTTTAAGATTTTATAATATTAATTCCAAAATTTTGGACTTGATTTATGAAGCTAAGGCAATGATATGTGTATAGGTAAAACATCCATGCGTGTATTTTGGAAAAATGGATAAATGGAAAATTGAGGTTAATAAACCTATGTATGATGGATATTAAATGAATTTTGTGAAATTGAAATGAATACCCTATGTATGGGGTTATATAAGTCATGTTATGTGGTAGCCGAAGAAATGTGTAAAAATAAGCTATATATGTGTATGACGACTTATGAAGTCAAATAAATGATGTATGTATATGGAATGGGTTGGAAAACTAAATGAAATATGAGAAAAAGAAATATATGAAAAATCATATTATTCTCATGTAGGAAAAGGCAAAGAAAAAGCTGTGACGGAAAGCTAAGGAATTCAGGTAAGCAAGTAAATTTTCGAAAGGATTTTTATTTTTCTAAATTGTTTACATAAATGCAATTCTTGCTTTAACTTGTTTGATGAAACTATGGAAATTGTTTCTAATATTTTTGAGGATGGCCATCCCTTAGCAAAATGGTATTGAAATGATGTTTTACTTCAAATGCAATATTATGAAATTTTTCTTTGATAAATGCTATGGAAAAATGATGTGATTCTATGTTTCTGATTGAAAAATTATGCTAGCATGTTAAAGATGGATTTATGCAAAAGTTCATGTACACAGGATACTAGGTCCACTTGAAGGGTATAAGCAGACCGATTGTCCCCCCTTAGTGTGGCCAAGTCGCTTAAAACAGGCACAAGGCCGGCGGTGCCCTCTCTGAAATGGGAGATAACGTGATGGATGGTTGCCTGGCTAGCTTCCATCCTAAGGGAAAAATGATTTATAGGTTCATGTTTTCATATGGCATTATGCATATGGTACTCGTGATGGGTACAAGATTTCATGTTTTTAAGATATACCTTTAGACAAGGTATAAGTTGTTGTCCAAGATAATTTTAAACACAAAATGTTACCTGAAATGATTTGCCTGTAAAATGCAAATAGCTTGCTTATTGAGTTTCGACTCACGATTTTGTTTTCCAAACCCAAAGACAGGTGAAGGATAGGACATGGCGAATGAGTAAATACAAGCTTAAGGAAACAATGGAAAATTTTAAGAATTTTTATGTCATGAAAACTCATGTGAAATAATTGTAAATTATATGAAGTGTTTTATATTGATGTTGATGATATATACATGCAATGACATCTGATTTAGGCAAAAATTGAAACGTTGCTTGAAAATCATGTTGTGTATATGTGCTGAATGGATTTGAAATGGCCTGGTTATGAATGAGTTGGAAATGATTTAGTTATGGTTGAGATGAAAATATGGGAAATCAAATTCATATGAGAATATATTAAATTGGTTAAACACCGTTAAAACCCGCCGTGTGACAGGGCAACAATCCTGATCACGTTTACCAATTAACATGATCCCGAGGTAAGGCTCAGGATATGACGCTCGGTTTGGGGTGCCACAACATGAGAATGTCCTTCTTTGCCAAAGGATTTATGAGAAAAATGTTTTGGACTTAAAATGTCCACTGGCAAAAAAATAGTTTTATGTAAATGTCTTGGAACATTGAAAATGTTCACTCAAGACAAAAGGAAATTAATTAAAGAGGGCAAAACATGGATGTTTTGCCTTAATAAGCCCCGACATTATATACATCTTACACCAGGTGACTTGTCATTCTCATGTAGAGAATTATTTGCACTATCCCTTTAAAAACATCATTTCAAATCCATGCTTTCATTTTCAATCCATGTATAAAAATGCAATGCATTCATTCACATATAACATTCCTTTGCCTCCACCTCTGGGGAGGATGCCGTCGGCACACAGCCCATACGACTAGGCAATAGTGAAGGGGGACCCTCTAATCCGCTTTCTACCTCCACTAAAGCCTCTTCCTTGTGCCTCCACCTCTTGAGAGGACGCCGCTGGCACACAGTCCTTGCGACTTGGCAATGGTGAAGAGGGATCCCTGATCCTACTTCTTCCACCAAAGCCTCTTCATTATACATCATACATGTGCACATGTCCATGAACATCACATGATTCAATATGTCGGCATGACTTTTCATAAAAACTCATAAACATTCATCATTTCAAAACATTATATGAATGACAGCCCTTAAACACATTTCATAAATACTGGAGAATAAAACATATTTTCAAAAGGGTTTGCTTGCTTACAAATCATCATTTTCAAAAGGATTGCTTGCTTACCTCCTTAGTCTGTGTCCTCCACCTTTTCCTTTCCTTTTCCTATATAAGGAAAAATGATATTTTATCTATATCATTTTATGTCTTAGTTTATTTCCCATGCATGCTTTATAATCATCCATTACCTCATTTCTATAGAGGTTAATCCTATAAGTATACCTGGTAATTACCTCCTTAGATGAATTTTTATCCATAAATCCTTTAAAAATTCCATCCATATGTCCTCATAAATATATAAAAGTAAATCTCAATTTTTTTCCCAAAATACGCTGTTCACTGTTCACAATTACTGTTTATGTCACTGTAGCAGATTACTGTTCACAGCAACGTGGGTTACTGTTCATGGGTTCCAAAAATAAAAAATACCATGACATAGCTTATGATTCGTATATCATGAAAAATTTCATACATTTTGAATTTATCATCATTTACTTGGCTAAATAAATCATTTTCTCAATATACTACAAATCAACATAAATTCACTTAAGCATAATCCTTAATTCCAAAAATCATGAGATTAATATATCATCATTACAACATCATATTTATCATAATAATATATTCCAAATCATCATTTATCAAATTTGGAGAATTATTTACACATATAATACGTGATTTTCCCGAATGCTCTTTCTTCACTCCAAATTTTCGATGTTTTGGCATAATTCTACTTTGGCATTATAACCATACTTATTTTCTCATGCTTAGGAATTATCTAAGCATGATTTTACCCTACTTAACATCCAAAAGAAATGTGGAAAGAATTCCCTTACCTGAAGTAGAAAATCTCTTTTCCAACTTGCTATTTCTCTCTCTAACCTCCTCTTTCTCTCTTAAAACGAATTTGGGGGTGGAAAAATGAGCTCTTGCTCAAGCTTGGGAGTGCCTTGGACGTTCTCACCTTGCCCCTATTTATAGTTTTGATTTTTCATCAATTTGGAATTTACCCCCCCTTTCTTGAGGTATTAAATTGTAAAGGTATTTTTTTCTAATTTCCAAAAGGTTCTTTGAGCCATGTGAAACCACCCTAGCTACTGTTCACGCCTCCCCTATGGCAGCCCTATTTTTTTTATAATTTTTTGATTTATTAAAATTAATTATTTTAGGCTAATTCAATCTCAGCCATTGATTTTTGTTGATGATGGATTTGGACCATTAGATTTGGCCCCAAATGTCCATGCATGTCCACATCCTAGCTGCTCCTTGCAGATATGCATTTAAGTTTTTTATTTTTAATCAATTAAAAATAATCCACAAGTCAAATTATAATTAATGAAAAGTGGGCTACCTTTTTTATCTTCAAATGACGTTTAATCTTAACCTTTGATTCATGATTTTTGATTAATATTGGACCATTCATCATGTCCATCATCATATTTTGGCCATCCATAAAAAATTTCATCTCAATCCGATGTCCGGATTGCAAGATATGAATTTTTCTTCATTTTCTCTAAAAATTCCACTAAAAATTCGAAAATACTAAATAAATCAAAATGTGGCTATTTTGTCCTTTTGTGGGAAGCTTTCTTTTTTGTCTTTTTTTGATTAATTTAATCCAAAGTGATTAACTTAACATATTCCTTAATCCCACGTTTACTATTCACGTGCACTATTCATGTGCACTATTCATCTGAATTTACATTCCATAATTAATTATTTTAACATCTATTCCCACATATTTCATATTCATGAATGTAAATTTTCCAAATATATTACCTAGGGTTTACAACCCTAGGGTTTTATACATGTGTCTAAGGTCGGGGTTTCACACACAAGCTGGTTAAAAATATCCTAAAATGGGGACATAGCTTGGAACCTGCACATGAAGAGAAGGGGGGAGGAAATTTCCTAAAATTTGCTAAGTCTTGAGCAAGCTTGAGCACGTCCAAAGCCAGCAAGGGGAAGGAGAAATGGAGAAGAAAAAGTGGAAGAAAAAGGAGAAGAAAAAGAAACATAAGTTGGATTCAAGTTAGGTTCAAATCCAAGTAAGTTAAACCTAAGTTTTGAATCAATTGAATTAAGTTTTCTCTCTCAATTCATGAGCCATGAATATGGTTCATAAAGAGTTCTTAAAGGCTAAGTTATGATTCCTTAATATGAGTATTGAATGATTTTTGAAAGATTTAAATGAGATTAAGAGTTTAAGAGAGTGAAAATGGAAGTTTAAGTTGAATTTTTAGATGAAACTTAGAAATTCTCAAAACCCTAAACCAAGTTGTTGTATGATTTAAGCATGTTTATTTGGATGTAATTCAAATTCTTTTGGATTACACATGTTGATCTAAGCATTTGTTAATGATTTTAGCAAATATGGAACTTAGGGTTTCAAGAAATGCCCGATTTTTCCATTTTTGAGTTAAAAATGATACAAGGAAGTGCTTAAATTATTTATGGATGAATTGTAGGGTAAAGTATTCTAAGTTAAGGACCCTTTCGATGGCCTAAGTGGGCTGGATGAGTTTGCCCTAAATTTGATTTTTTAGGGTATGTATATGGGATATCTAAATGGGGGCCAAAATGGGTTCTTTTCATATGATTTTTGTTGCTGTTTGTAATGAAATGATTTATGAATATTATATAGGGTAAAATACCCTAGGATTTAGGTACTTTGAGCGTCTAAAATGGTTTAAAAATATTTTCCCTAAATCTAATTTTATGGATATATGTATGGACACGTCAAAACGGGTCAAATGGATACCCTAAATGTATGAGAATGTTGCTGTTATGGAAGCAAAAAAATTATGAATTTTAAATATGTGATAATAACCTAAATTTGGGTAAAGAAAAGTATGTTTAGTTGCTGAAAATTATGTCTTAAAAATATATTATGATTTAAGTCTTGAAAGAGGCGTTGAAAGGATAAAAAATGGGTCTTAACATGGCTGTTTTGGAACCTAGTGATAAATAGATTAAAAATCAAAAATTAAACCCTAAAGTATATTAATTAAGGTATTTAATGATGATGAAAATGGGTGTAAGTTGTTTTGTTGAAAAATTTTAAGAAACACATAATATATGTGTTGTATGTTGAACGTATGTAGAGCATATGTATGAATGGATGATATGTGACTTATGTGAGATTGCTAAAATGCAAAATATGCATGAATATGTGATGAAATACATAAGGATGTTGCTGAATGATTAATGTTTGATTATCTCAATTTATGAGATTTATTTATGAATATTAAAACGTCACTTATATACTTAGAATAAGCATTAACGTAGGAAAAATGGAAAATAGATGAAAAATGAATAATGGGAGATATATATTCCCAAATGATGAATTATGAATAAATGTTATGTTTTTACCCTAAATATGAGATTAAAACATAATATGGAATGAATTGTTGGTCCCGAGTTAATGACAATTACCCAAGAGGGGATGGGTGAATTGGGTATTTAAAATTTTTCGCTTTAAACAGAAACTTTACCCCGGATTAATTCAGTCCCCTTTAATGAAACAAATGGAAAGCAATAAGATAATGAAAGAAGAAATAAAAATCAGTGGACAAGATTTTATAGTGGTTCGGGCAACCTTCCCTACTCCACTCTTCCAAGCTCACGCTCCTTGTGACTTGGGTTCCACTATGTATTCGACGAATACAACTAGAGCCTTCGCTCTCTTCTAGATTCCAGCTCTAGGGGGCATATACAACTAGAGCCTCCGCTCTCTTCTAGATTCTAGCTCTAGGAGGCATATACAAAACTTAGCACAAGTAGGTGACGAGTCTCACTCCAGTCACAACACTACTTTGCTATCACTTGGTTTGAAATACCAATATCAAACCAAGCATCAAAACCGAATAACAAATTGAAAAGAAAAGGATCTACACTTTACAGTTTGTGTAGGCAAGTTTCAGCTCGAGGAAGAACTTGTAGAAGTGACGATTTGATCGATGTTGGAGTATGGAGCAAGTTGAAGCTCGTTATTCCTTTGTATAGATCACTCAAGACTAGGAAAATGGAAATTTGAACTTAGTATCTTCTGTTTCTGCTCTTTTCTATATACTTTCACGTTCACTTGAGTGTCTATATATAATGGAATGAGAGATTTGAACGTTAGAGAGTTGGTTGGCGCATAATAAATGCGCCAACATTCAAATTTTCGAACGCTACGACCGAAGTCGTGGGTGGAGTCGACTTCGGGTGCGACTTCAGATGTAAACAGGCTGCTCAAGTTCCTCCTTAGGTCGACTTGGTCTTGGACTTGATCCAAGTCGCATGTGGAGTCGACTTCGGGTGCGACTTCGGATTTCTACAATTTCCAAGTCTCTTCTTCAGGTCGAGTCAGACTTGGACTTGACCCAAGTCCCTGTTGGAGTCGACTTCGGTGTGACTTCATTTCCAATGCTTGCTTGACGATCTTGAATTTCTTCGGTCGCTTGATTTTCTTCATAATAATTGTTCTTTTGTTAATTTATATTACTTGACACTTAGTATGATCATCCTATCTTGAAAACATTTGGTTCTATGTCTTGAAATCTCAGATTCTTGGATCTTAGAGTTCATGAAGATGTCCAAGTGATATTTCTTGATTTAAAATGATGAATTCATGAAACTTTGCTTGTTTAAGTCTTGATCTATCTTCATTTGATCCAAGTTGATTGTTTGGGTCGACTTGGTCTTCAACTTCACTTAAGTCGAACGTTAAGTCAACTTGGTTTGCGACTTTGCTCTTCTAATTCTGTGCTGGTCAGTTGAAGTTGATGCTGGAGTCGACTTGGTCTGCAACTTCACCTAAGTCGCATGTGGAGTCGACTTCATTTGCGACTTCAACAACTCTTTATCCCCAATTTCAACGCTGGACAAAAATTGGCCTTTGAAGTCGATGTTGGAGTCGACTTGGGGATCGACTTGGCCTAAGTCGATGATTGAGTCGACTTGGGAATCGACTTGACCTGTTATGCTTCATATTTTTCATTTTTATATCCTTAAACATTGCACAAAACATATTAATAGCCAAAAATTACTCAAATTGAGTTGTTAATCATCAAAACATATACTTTGGGTATTTTGCCTTTGATTTCATTACTTTTTCCAACAATCTCCCCCTTTTTGATGATTGACAAAACCGATTTGAGTAGACACCTCTCGATATCTTTAAAACATACCATTTTATCCTGTTTTGACATTTTTAGGATAATTATAGGTCATTTTCCTTTTGAACTTAATGAAATTGACATACGTATTCCATTTCAACATTTGCATATTTCATTTTCAATGATTTCTTAAATAAGTCACAAGTTAAATATTGCACATAAACATTCGATCAACCATTTCAATTTCATAATAGAACATAAACAGAGCATATAATAAACTTTTCATAGGTAAACAGAACATAAAAAAACTTTTCATATATGATCAAAAATATTTCATACAAGTATCAAAAGCAAATTAAAACCTACATACAAGCTACCCAACCCAAAATTCTAAAAGCTAAAAACAAACTCAACTATTCTCCCCCTTTTGTCAATAGATCAAATAGGGGTCGACTTGCTGAGATTTTGCATATAGAAATGCCGATATAGGATAGGGCGTGGATTGAAGAGGAGGAGTGGGTCGGATGGGTCTAACATGGGCTGAGGAATAGAAAGCTGATACGAGGCCTGGAGTCGGATCTCGGCGCACTGACCCGGTGTCAAATGGATCCAATTCGGGTATTGGTTGGTTTTTGTTACTTCCGGATGCCAAGTGAGACCGTATCATTCTTAGCTCTCGATCCATGCGGTCCTGTCTCGAGTGCATGTCCATGATAGCGGTTAGGACCCCGACAATCTGAGACGTCAAGCGATCCTCGATCTGCTCTAAGTGCTCCCGGATCGCGTTGACCGAGTTGTCCTAAGATGGTGGCCGAGGAGCGGGGTCTGGGATCTCGGATCCTTGTGGTGAACAAGATCCATGTGATAGCGGTGAAACGGGCTCCTCGGGAGCATCCTGTGGTGGAGCGGGTTGCTCCTCTAGTGATGGCGGGGGCTGCTCCCCCTGAACCTGTGCTCCTCCGGCTTCTTCTGGAGCCGGTACACCCATCCTTTCTTGGATCCGCTCTGCCCTGAACTGATCCATGTTTATTTTCATCCATTGTAGTAGAGCCTTGTTTATTGCATTCGTTGGCTTTAATACTTCAAACGGCTCTACATCAATGTCCACTTGATAGAACTCAAGGATCTTAGTGATCCATGTCCCATAAGGCAACACCCCTCGTGGGTTGTCCTTTCTAGAGGCAAGGGCTGTAAGGAAGAGTTGCAGGATACTGACTTTGACTCTATTAGCGACTTTCCAAAGGATTTCTGCCTCCTGTGGGTTAACCTGATTTTTGCCTCCTCCTTTGGGGTAGATACAGTGGGCAATCAGCAACCTTAGGACTCTCAGCATAGGGGATAAATCCATGTAATGTAAAAAATTGACCCTAGGGTGATATTTGTTGCTCCTGGTGAGCTGATTATACATTTGGGTGAGAGACAGATCTGCAGGTAGTTGTTCATCATCATAAGGGACCTCTAGGATTCGTCCCACCTTCCTAATAGCTTGATCTAGGCTTGGGACCCCTTTTTTTCCCAAAAACATTTCGACTACTTGCACAAATGTACTGAAGTATTGATCATCCCACAAATAATAGAAAATCCTAGTTAAGTCAGGATATACCCTATCATCTGCCTTTAACAACCTCGTCCAACCTTGGAAATCCAGTAGCTCCTCGATTTCAAACTCATAATCGCTTAAAAATTTGAAATCTATGATCTTGGGTATGAAAATCTTATGCTCATAGAAGCTTTTATAAAATCGGCTATGCTGTAACTCGGTCTTGAAATAAGTAGTTGTTATTTTCAAGACCTGACCTTTCGTAGCTGGGGTTCCCTTTGTTTTGGCCCCTACATCTGAACTTCCAGATGTCTGAGTTTCTTCTCCCCTTTGGGCTATTGTAGATTGAGTCTCGGCCTGAAATCGAACCCGACAGCCAGTGGAAGTTAATGGTTCTTCCCGGGCACGCTTTGAGGGAGTCCGTTGTCTCTTGGGAAATTCCTCCTCGTTTTGGGAGCCAGATGGTCTGGGAACAGGCCTTTGACTTGGTTTAGACACAGCCAATTTGGGCAGTCTAGATTTAGGTGCCATTGGATTTGGTTAAATGGGATTTTTCAAATGAGATTGAAAGTTTGGGAGAAAGACAGTGAGTTGAGAGAGTTGGAAAGAAAGGGAAAAATAGAGAGAAAAGGAGAGAGTGGCAAGAGCCGACTAAGAGAGATAAGCTTGAGAGAGAGAGAACAGAGAGGGATGGAGAGAGTGAAAAACGGAGAGGGAGAAGGATTTGGTGCAAGAGGGAGAAAAACAGAGAGAGAAACAGATTGAGAGAAAGGAAAAACCAAGTGGGAGAGAGACGAGAATGGGAATCCGAGAGAGAGAGAGAGAGTGAGAGAGAGACGAAGACCTCGAGAGAGAGAGCGAGAGAGAGAGAGAGAGAAATCGAGAGGGAAAAATGGAAACTAGAGAGCGGAGATGAAATGACGAGAGAGACAGGGAGCTCGAGTGGGTAAGGAAGAGAGGGAGAAGGTGATTAGGAGAGAGGAAAGAGAGGTCGAGAGAGTGCTGGAGAGATAGAGAGAGCAATGGAGAGAGGGAATCCGAGAACCAGAGGAGATAGAGAGAACTACGGCGCCGGGAAGAGGTGAATGAAGAAGAAAGAAAAGAAGGAAGATGGGAAGCCCGACGGTCGTGCTCCTGAAGTCGACTTACCCTAGCCGAAGTCGACTTCGCCCCTGATGCGGAGTCGACTTCGCCTACCTGGAGTCGACTTCGCCAAAGTCGACTTGGGACTTCCGGAGTCAACTTGACCTATCGACTTGGACATTTCTAAGTCTATTTCTCCTATTTTATTATTTCTAATTTAATTCAATCCTCCCCATATCATTTCTAATTTTGTAAAAAGATTCTTTTGCTAAAGGTTTGGTGAATATATCAGCAATCTGATCCTCAGTTTTCACATATTCTAAACAAACATCATGATTTTCAATATGTTCACAAATAAAATAATGTCTTACATCTGTATGTTTAGTTCTAGAATGCAATACTAGATTTTTAGTCAAAGAAATTGAACTTGTATTATCACATCTAATTGGAATATTATAATAATCAATACCATAATCTTTAAGTTGTTGTTTCATCCAAAGTAGTTTGGCACAACAGCTCCCGACGGCTATATATTCGGCTTCCGCCGTAGATAAAGCAACACTAGTTTGTTTCCTTGAATACCATGAAACAACCATGTTACCAAGGAATTGACATGTTCTACTAGTACTTTTTCTATCTACTTTGTATTCGGCAAAATTTGCATCTGAGTAGCCAATTAAATTAAAAGTTGACCACTTTGGATACCATAGTCCAACATTAGTGGTATTTATCAAATATTTAAAAATTCTTTTTACAACCATTAAATGTGATTCTTTAGGACATGATTAGAATCTAGAACACATGCAAACACTGAATAGAATATCGGGTCTAGAAGCAGTTAAATATAACAATGAACCTATCATACTTCTGTATAGCTTTTGTTCGACACATTTATCGTTTTCATCCGTGTCGATCTTGATTGTTGAACTCATTAGAGTGTTTGCTCCCTTGCTAGTCTGCATTTCGAATTTCTTTAGCATTTCTTTGATATACTTGGACTGATTTATAAATATCTCTTCAGCTTATTGTTTAGTTTGCAGTCCAAGGAAGAAATTTAATTCTCCCATCATGCTCATTTCGATTTCGCTCTGCATTGTCTTAGAAAATTCTTGGCACAGAGTTTCATCAGTAGCACCAAATATTATATCATCTACATAAATTTGAACAATTAAAATATTTTTGCTTTTATACTTGATGAATAATGTAGTATCAACCTTTCCTCTTTGAAATTCATGATCAATCAAAAATTTGTTCAACCTTTCACACCAAGCTCGTGGAGCTTGTTTTAGTCCATATAATGCTTCGGTTAATTTGTAAACATAATTTGATTGATCCTTTTCTTCAAATCCCGGAGGTTGTTCAACATATACTTCTTCATTCAAGTATCCATTCAAAAATGCACTTTTTACATCCATTTGAAACAATTTGAAATCCACGTGAGAAGCAAATGCCAGTAAAATATGTATGACTTCTAGTCTAGCCATAGGTGCATATGATTCTTCAAAATCAATCCCTTCTTCTTGGGAATACCCTTTGGCTACTAGTCTGGCTTTGTTTCTTATTACAAGTCCACTTTCGTCTAATTTATTCCTAAATACTCATTTGGTACCAATAATAGTGCAATCTTTGGGTTCAGGAACTAAATGTCATACATTGTTCCTTTCAAATTGATTTAGCTCTTCTTGCATTGTAATAACCCAATTTTCATCATTAAAAGTTTGATCAATAGTTGTTGGTTCAATTTTTGATACAAAAGCATATTGTCCACAAATATTTTGTTTTGACCTTCTAGTCTTTACTTGTTCATAGATATTGCCAATAACTTGCTCAATTGGATGGGCATTTTTGAATTTCAAATCATTTGGAGGTTTATAGGAATTATTACCTTCACATACCCTTTCCTCCGTGGAATTTTCTTGCTTAGGCTTGGTTTCCTCTTGTTGTTTTGCTTTTGAATTCTTCGATGTATCATCTGCATCACTTAATTCATCCTCCTTTTTCGGAGTTTGGTTAAGTTCATCAAAAACAACATGTATTGATTCCTCTACTATTTGATTTCTTTTGTTGAAAATTCTATATGCTTTGCTATTTGATGAATAACCAAGGAAAATTGCCTTATCACTTTTGGCATCTAATATTTTCAAATTTATTTTTCCATTGTTTAACACATAGCAAGTACATCCAAAAGTATGGAACTATGATATGCTTGGTTTTCTGCCTTTTCAAAGTTCAAATGGGGTTTTTTCAATATCGCTCTAATGGTAACTCTATTTAATGCATGACAAGCTGTACTTACAGCTTCACCCCAAAATCTTTTGGACAATTTACTCTCATTTAGCATAGTTCTAGCCATGTCTTATATTGTCCGATTTTTCCTTTCAACAACATTTTGTTGAGGAGTTCTTGGTGCAAAAAATGTATGGTGAATTCTTTTTTCATTGCAAAATTCTATGAATCGTTTATTTTCAAATTCACCACCATGATCACTTCTAATGAAAATAATTGA
The DNA here is from genome assembly GCA_030490835.1 of Annona cherimola. Classification (NCBI taxonomy): domain Eukaryota; kingdom Viridiplantae; phylum Streptophyta; class Magnoliopsida; order Magnoliales; family Annonaceae; genus Annona; species Annona cherimola. The sequence continues at coordinate 60,664,258 of CM059975.1, forward strand.
ACTTTGTTTTTCATTTTGCACCAAATTTGAAAACGTGACAAACATAGAAAATGTTTCATCTTTGCTAGCTAAGAGTATAATCTAAGTAAATCTTGAAAAATCGTCAATAATTACAAATACATATTTTTTCCCACCAAGAGTTAAAATGTCTGATGGCCCATAAAGATCCATATGCAATAATTCAAGTGGCCTAGTTATTGAAATTTCCTTTTTGGTGGTAAATGACATTTTGGGTTGTTTGGATAATTGACAAGCTTTACAAATCTTATCTTTGTCATATTTAAGCTTTGGTAACCCTTGTACTAAACTCTTTTTCCACAAGGTTTTAATATTTGACATATTTATATGTCCAAGCTTTGTATGCCATACCCATGGATCATTTTCTATGGCTATTAGACATTTTCTCTCAAGTTCATCTAGGCAAACCAAATATACATTTCCATGTCTTTTGCCGCTAAATACTATGTGATCATCATCAAATACGTTGCATATAGAGGATTTAAATACAACTTTATAACCTTTGTCACATAATTGACTAATACTCATTAAGTTGTATTTGAGTCCTTCAACAAACAATATGTCCTCAATACATGCATTTGAGATTCCATAAACATTTCCTTTACCTTTTATTTTACCTTTTTCATTATTTCAAAAGTAACTGTTCCTTCGTTGCACGGATTGATCTTATGGAACAGTTCTTTTTCTCTTGTCATGTGTCTTAAGCAGCCACTATCCATAAACCATATGTTATTAACTTTAGCTCTAAGACAAACCTGCAAAAATAACATCAAGTGAAGCTCATCCTTTTGGTACCCATTTTATGAATCCATTTGGGTTAGTTATCCATTGGAATCTACGTTGATCTTCCTTTGAAGCCATAAATCCAATGCTCTTGGGCATCCAAACCAATTTTGCACCAAGGTTTTGTAATTTTCTCAATTTGCATTGAAATGCCTTGTGTCTCATCTTGTTGCAAAAATTACAAGCTCATGGAAGTCTAGGAGTGGGAAGCCATTTGGTAATTGGTTCTCCAATTGGTCTTTTGGTCCATATCACATGATTTATCTTAGGTTTAGCATGAATGGATTTTGGTTTGTTTCTAAGGTTCCTTGGAGCATTAGATTTGCTATTTTCACCCTGCTCAAATGTAGTATACCCAAGTCCTTTCTTACAGCTTTTGGTGGTTATTTTCAAAAACATTTTGACGCTTTCTCTAGGATTAGAAAACTTAGCAAGCGATTCATTTAATAATTCATTTTCCTTTTTGAGTTTTTTTTATCTCATTTATCAAGGTATTCATTTCGCTTGTCAAATGATCAACTTTTTCTGCAAGTTTTGTGTTCACAATAGTTACTGTGTTAAATTGTCTTTTCTTTATTGTGAACTTATTTCCTAATTTCTTTATTTCCTCACATAATGAATCATAGGCTTATTGAAGTTCTTCTAATTCAGCACATTTGAGGCAATCATTTTTAGAAGAAAAATTGAAAAAGATTTTTATTTGGAGGTTACCTCTTGACTTCTTGCGCAGTTTGTTGAAGTCATTTGGTCCTCCAAAATTTTCGTCGTGCAAGACATATGTCGGAATTTGGCATGCAACAAATTCTTGCACAATCTGCTTCGTTTTCTTCACTTGAGGAACTGCATGTTGTGGATTCTTTCTCGTTTACATACATGCATCTTCCTTTGATTCTTTAAAATTTTTTGTTGTCGCCTCGATATTTCTTTTCTCTTTGCTCCTTTGCTTTGGTTTCCTCGGACGTTGGGCATTGGGCTTGCATATGCCCCGTACCGCCACATTGGAAATATTTTGTTATCTCTTTCTTTTTCTCTTTAGAATTTCTTTCTTTAAAGTTTCTGAAATTTCTTTCTTTCCTTACAAATTTTCTGAATCGTTTTGTAAGTAAGGTGATTTCATCGTCGTTTTGTGACGAAGAGGTGGAGTCATCCGAATCTTGTGTAGCTTTCAAGGCGATGGCTCTCTTGCCTTTGCGTTGCTCCTCATTTCTCCTTTTTATCAACTCATGTGACATGAGTGAGCTTATAAGGTCTTCAAGCCGCAGTGTATTGAGGTCTTTTGTTTCCTCAATAGTTGTGATCTTTGGAGTCCATGATTCGGGTAGCGCCCTTAAGATTTTCATCACCTGCTCAGATTCAGAAATTGTTTTTCCTAGACCTTTCAAGGCGTTAGTAATCTTAGAAAATCAAGCAAACATTTCAGAAATATTTTCTATTTCTAACATTGTAAAGCTTTCCAATTCTCCAATCAAAATATTTCTCCTTATCCCTAGGAGTTGAGAAGTTCCCTCATATATGGATGTCAATGTATCCCATATTTCTTTGGCGGTTTAGCATGATGATACTCTATCACATTCCGATGCCGTTAATGCACAAAAGAGGGAGTTCATGGCTTTCGCGTTGCTTTTAACAACTCTAACTTCCTCCTAAGACCATGTGGAGGCTCTTTCATCGGTAGGTAATACAACGCCATCTTGGATAGAAATCCAAGAATCAATATCTGTAGCCATGATTAATTATTTTATTTTCAACTTCCAATAGCCGAAGTTGGTCCCATCAAATAGAGATGGTCTAGTAAAAGACTGACCCTCGGCAAAAGGTGGGGTGAAAGTTGATTGGGATGCCATGTCAAAAGATATCTTTGGTTTAAACTCAAAGACCTGCTCTGATACCACTGGTTGGTCCCAAGTTAATGACAATTACCCAAGAGGGGAGGGGTGAATTGGGTATTTAAAATTTTTCGCTTTAAATAGAAACTTTACCCCGGATTAATTCAGTCCCCTTTAATGAAAAAAATAGAAAGCAATAAGATAATGAAAGCAGAAATAAAAATCAGTGGACAAGATTTTATAGTGGTTCGGGCAACCTTCCCTACTCCACTCTTCCAAGCTCACGCTCCTTGTGACGTGGGTTCCACTATGTATTACACGAATACAACTAGAGCCTTCGCTCTCTTCTAGATTCCAGCTCTAAGGGGCATATACAACTAGAGTCTCTGCTCTCTTCTAGATTCTAGCTCTAGGGGGCATATACAACACTTAGCACAAGTAGGTGATGAGTCTCACTCCAGTCACAACGCTACTTTGCTATCGCTTGGTTTGAAACGTCAATATCAAACCAAGCATCAAAACCAAATAACGAATTGAAAAGAAAAGGATTTACACTTTACAGTTTGTGTAGGCAAGTTTTAGCTCAATGAAGAACATGTAGAAGTGACGATTTGATCGACGTTGGAGTATGCAGCAAGTTGAAGCTCGTTCTTCCTTCAAAATGTGTATAGATCACTCAAGGCTAGGAAAATAGAATTTTTAACTTAGTATCTTCTGTTTCTGCTCTTTTCTATATACTTTCACATTCACTTGAGTGTCTATATGTAATGGAAAGAAAGATTTGAATGTTAGAGAGTTGGTTGGCGCGTAATAAATGCGCCAACGTTCAAATTTTCGAATGTTACGACCCAAGTCGCAGGTGGAGTCAACTTCGGGTGTGACTTCAACCAAGTCGCATGCTAGAGTCGACTTCGGGTGCGACTTCGGATGTAAACAGGCTGCTCAAGTTTCTCCTCAGGTCGACTTGTTCTTGGACTTGACCCAAGTCGCTACTGGAGTCGACTTCGAGTGCGACTTCAGATTTTTATAATTTCCAAGTCTCTTCTTCTGGTCGACTTGGACTTGGACTTGACCCAAGTCGCTGCTGAAGTCGACTTCGATGTGACTTCACTTCCAATGCTTGCTTAATGATCTTGAATTTCTTTGGTCGCTTGATTTTCTTCATAATAATTGTTCTTTTGCTAATTTATATTACTTGACACTTAGTATGATTATCCTATCTTGAAAACATTTGGTTCTATGTCTTGAAATCTCAGATTCTTAGATCTTGGAGTTCATGAAGATGTCGAAGTGATATTTCTTGATCCAAAATGATGAATTCATGCAACTTTGCTTGTTTAAGTCTTGATCTATCTTCATTTGATCCAAGTTGATTGTTTGGGTCGACTTGGTCTTTGACTTCACTCAAGTCGAACGTCAAGTCGACTTGATTTGCGACTTTTCTTTTCAAATCCTGTGCTGGTAAGTTGAAGTCGATGCTGGAGTCAACTTGGTCTGCGACTTCACTCAAGTCGCATGTTGAGTCGACTTCGTTTGCGACTTCGGCAGCTCTTGGTCCCCAATTTCAACACTGGACAAAAATTGGCCTTTGAAGTCGATGCTGGAGTCGACTTGGGGATCGACTTGGCCTAAGTCGATGCCTGAGTCGACTTGAGAATCGACTTGACCTGTCATGCCTCATATTTTTCATTTTTATATCCTTAAACATTTCACAAAATATATTAGTAGCCAAAACTTACTCAAATTGAGTTGTTAATCATTAAAACATTTACTTTGGGTATTTTGCCTTTGATTTCATTACTTGTTACCAACATGAATGATATAATATACAAGTGTATGTTGTGCATGTATGATCGACTTGAAAATCTGAGTTGATTATGTATGACATGGATTATGGGATTGAAAAACTAAGTGAGTGCAAGCAAATGAATTGTTATGAATGCATGACGAGCTGCATATATGTCAATTAAAATGCTCGCTATTTACGCAAGTATACGTGCCGTGTCAAGTAATAAAGAGTGAGTAAAGTATCGTTCCCACGAGGAATTGTTAACCGGAATTATTAATTAGTTTAATTGCTTTCGATGGGTAGAAAATTTTGAGTTTGTGATTTAAACTAAAGCTACGACTGCAAAAAGAAGTCAGAGTAGAGTTTACGAAACTACTGGATACTAGATACGGAGTTACTAATCAGGGATGACAGATGGATAGCTTGGAATCCTTGAATCTAAACTATATCGCATAGGTTCTTTATATTTATATTGTGTATGGATTTACTAGCCCAAGTTCATTAATCTCTATATATGTCTTCCAACATTATATAAAGTTAATCACACCCTACTTAATTGCTATGTTCCCATGCCATTAAATAAAGTGAAATTGATAAGTTTATAACTTGTTTAATGACTACATAGGGTTTAACGATATATTCCTATCCGTTAAACAATTCCCCTTAACCAAGAGGAAACCTATGCCTTGCACATGGATCTAGCAGAAATTTTCCTCTTCCAAGGATGAATCAAGCAATTAAATCATCTTACAAGGTAGCTAATCTTGTAAAAAGTATTAAATTCGCACATGCAAAGGTAAATCATACACAATCACATACAAAATCAAATATTCATTCTTGAAATTCAAAGAACAAAAAACATTATAGTTTAGAATTCAATTCATCCTAATTATCCATCTAAAGGAGGTTTAGTTTAAAGACATGATCTCAATATCCATTACATCCATATAAAAAGTACCCATGAAAGAAGAAAAAGAAAATTAGAAAGAAATAGAGAAAACTGTTTTCCGACGGTTCCACCAACGGGGTTGAATCCTCTCTTCAATCTGTGCTTTAATCGTGATTTCCTCTTTCTCTTACTGTGTAGTTCGTTTCTGGGCTCTCTCCTCCGTCTTGTCTCTCGTGCAAACCCCTAGGATCTATTTATAGAGTCCAATTGCGCAGCCTACACATTGAAATTTGTGCATATGGATGCGTATTGGCGCCTAGATGCCAACTCTCTATGTGCTGGGTAACTTGTAACTTTTCTGTAAACCCTAGGAGTTCATACCTTGGCGCCTAGCACCAACTCCCTCGACTTTCTTACGTTGGAGCTTTTCCTAGACACCCTGAGTGATCATGTCTGGTGCCTGGGCGCCCCTGGCTAGCACCTAAGCGCCAACTCCCTGGAAGCAGTATGACTTGTGGCTTCATAAACTCTGCTTTGTTGCTCTGCATGTTAGTAGGTGGTGCCTGGGCGCCAACTCACTGGAAGCCATGTGTTTTCTGAATTTTTCTAGAGTCCTGGCAAAGGCACGTAGGGTGGCGCCTAGGTTCCATCCACTTGCCTCGTGACTTGATCTCGATCTGCATTCCACTCACCCGCATGCCTTCATATGTCCTGTCCTTGCTGCAAAAGATGGAAAAACTAAATAAATGGACTAAAAATGCCTAATTAATGCTAAAAATGCCTAAAAACTAGATAATGATCCTAAAATGCGAGTTGAGTGGAAATTAAGCTAAATGAATGCAAACTAAGCTCAATCTCTCGGACTAACGCACAAATAAAGTCTGAAATGAGACATGATAACTTATATTTTTACGAGTTATCACACCCCCAAACTTAAATGTTGCTAGTCCTTGAGCAACATATGCAAACCTAATGAATGAATGAATGAATGAGTGCAAAAATCTGCTAACTCCGTTTGCTTCCGTTACGCTTTGATCAATCCACTTATCTTTTTCACAAAGTTAGGAACAATCTGACTTGAAAAATCCTCCATTACACAAAACAAGGCATGCCTTTTCATTCTCAAACCAAGTTACATGTGGGTGCCAAACTTTTCTAATACATGATCATAATTCAACATGTTAATCCTCCATAGGATCAGAAAACTGGTTAGAAAATTAATAAGAACAGGTAAACCAAGGTTTAAGCTGAATAAACTGGTTACAGAAATAGTAATAAGTCACTGGATTCAATTTCTAACAATTGCACATTCTTTTTTTCCCCAAACTTATTGCAAAAATTCTCCTCACCATATTTCAGAATATTTGGAGATATGTATTTTTTTTAGCTCCCCTCACCATATTTCAGGGTATCTAGGGAGAATTTTGATTTTAAAGCGTTATTACTGTGATTTTCCTTTACTTTTTACGCGAACCTTGCCATTTGTTGATGCAAAGTCCCGTTTACTCAGCTCAGGTCAACCACCCCCTTTTTACATTTTCTGATGCCTTGTTAGGGTACTGAACATGCTCGAATAATTCCTGTGAAGTAATACCATTTCTGAACCCATTAAAGTACTTGGTTAGCATTTATTTAATTCAGTTCTCATCATTTCAGTCTGGAAGATATACATGTAATCGAATTAGAATAATGTATTATGAAATTCCTTTTAATTCTTTCACATGTCAATTTCAACTTGCTTTTATACTTGGTTTTTAATCTGTAAAAAAATAAAAAGGTGAAATGCACCTCGGTGCATTTAGTCAGGCGCCAATATATAATTTTGACATCACCAGTTCAACCCGGTTTTCTAAAATGGTTAAACCGGTTCAAACCAGACCAATTCCTTTACCGGTTTAATCAATGGTTCAGTTTTGATCACATTGGATCTAATCCCTATTTGCTTTATTCAAAATTGCTGTTATCCTTATCATTTTCCATGGGTGACATAATCATCCGAATGCACGTGTTGGGACCAAAGCCTCGGCAATCTGATGTTCGTTTGTGTTGTAGGAGATCCCACTGACATGGAGAAAATTGTGTAGGATCTAAAAAAATTATATATCTAACACGATTATTTAAACATCTTAGACAAAAAGTCAAGTAGCTTATCCACTATATGCTTGATCATGCTAGTTATATCATGTGAGCATCAAGTCTGGCATTTCAGTTTTCAAAATGAGCATGTGAAGCTGGATAAATGCTTAAATAGCAGAAGGCCTTGAACACAGAGATCAAACTACCATTATCTTTGTCAAAATGACATTACAGTTTTCAAAGTGAGCATGTGAAGCTAGATGAGCACTTTAATAGTGGAAGGCCTTAAACTCAAAGATCAAACTACTATTCTGGTCACGGAAGCTATTGGCATAGACGATAAATTCAAGAGAGTAAAACTTCATAGCAAAAACAAAATGTTGGAGATATATTTTATTAATTCAATTACTGTTAAAAATCATATGCTTTTTTATATAGAGACAAACATAGAAATGGTATATAAAATGACTTATAAATTACAAGGGATTCATGAATCAGATCCACTGACATTGTATCAGACATTGTGGATGCATTGAATGAATTGCTTGAGTGAAAAAAGAAAATTTTATGCTTTAAATACAGGTCTCATTGATTTGAAAATGCGCATAAGTTACTCTCTCACTAATTCCTTATACTTTTTATATGGAATCTTGTTATTCCATTCTTGTTCGTCTTCTTGCTTGTGATTTTCTAAAAGATAGTATATTATTCTATTTTTCTCTAGTTCATCTCCCAGGCCCTTGTTGGTGATTATTTCTGGTAATATATTTTCCCTAGTGTGTATCATGGCTAACCTAGCAAGTGAATGTGGCTTAATTTTACATTAGAGTAACCCTCCTGATAGACCCCAGATAGTGGACAGATTGAATGTTGCACATGTATGAACAGTGAATGTCATTCCCAGGCTTGGGTACTTCATGGAACCCAACTTTTTCCACTTGAGAACTAAGTTACAAGGATTAGGATTTACATTTTTGTATGCAGAATGGTGTTCAGAGAGAATAGAAATATCACCCCCCCCTCCGCACACACTTCTTGTGTGGTTAATTGGGTTTAAATAAGCCAATGTCCCTATGTGTCCTTGGTATTTTTTGTAAGGGAACTCAGTACTCTTCCCTGGTTCATCTACTTGGAAATTATCAATCTGGTATTGTTGTATTTTGCTTCTTCATCTACCAGGAATTGCTTGGCCATTTCTACAGGATAACGCATCTTCTCCTGCATGAATCATGAGTCATGACACGCCGAACAAGTGGATGTGGCTTATTTTTACATATGATAACACTTCAGATAGAACCCTCCCATGTATGTAGGTTGGACAGGCTATCTAGTAAATGCAGCCCAATTGGATTCACTTGGGGTCTCATTGTAAACTCTACCCATGGTCATCATTGTCTAGTTTATTTAACTGATTAAAACAATTAACATGATTATTCCACTCATTGTCATTCTTGCTCTTTTGACTTCCTACAAATTGTTGCAATAAGCTTTTAGTATTGTTTTGTGCAGGCAGAGTAGGGAAAACATCTCTTGTGTTGCGGTATGTAAATAATGTATTCTCTGAGAAACAACAAGCAACCGTGCAAGCTTCGTATCTTTCAAAGCGCCTTTCTATTGAAGGTGTGCCTATTACTCTATCTATCTGGGTGCGTTACCTCTTCTTCTCTAGCTATGTTTGACTTGAACTTGCAATTCATTGATTTGTCATAATATTCATATTTGTTCTCTAATCTCATGAGTCAAATTGATGGACAATGTGTTTAGTCTTTATTAGGCTCTGTTTTGATTTTAAAATGTTTTATTTGCAATTTGTATTATTTTTAGGATTTGATATATTTAGTTTGACAGACTGAATTATTTATTTCAATTTGGGTTTGTTGGTGCATACCCAATAGATTGAAATTGCATAGGATTTGTGTTGGTTTTTCTAATATTGTCTAATAGTGCTGCTCTGTATTTAGGGCAAATAAAGAGTTTATGCATGAGGGATCGAAGTGAGACTTCTTTGGTTATTCTTCTCTGGCTACATTTCCTTTAATTTGTCTAAATTTCCTTCCCTTTCTCTCCTTTTGTGCATGCCCATTGACAGGATTTTCCTTTTTCTTCCATAATATTTTCTTTTTCATTGATTTAGGGCATCTTATCTTTCATCATGAAGTTTCCTAAACTCATGATACATAATACAATTAGACTTGTGTTAAATTAGAATTTAGGGTTTATTTGATTTATTGTTTTTTTAGCTTTTTGTTTAGGGTGTGTTTGGGAAGATGTAGAAGTAGCAGAAAGTGGGAATGGAAAAAAAAATTGAAAAGCGAGACAGCGATTTGATATAATAGGGGTGAGCATGCATAAATGAGAATTTTAAGGTGGACGAGTAGTAAAACAAGAAGAAAATGAAAATAGAAGTGAAGTATCTTAGATGATCTAAAGGTCAAACCAATATAAAAGGATGGAAAGTGGACTAAGGTGGTTTGAACATGCTAAATGGATGCCTGAAATGACACTAGTTAGGAAAACTGGCTTTATTTAAATAAAGGCTGTAAGAGAATAAGAGGAAGCACCCTAAAAAAAAAAGGTAGATGTGATTAATAAAGATATGAAGACATTAGGGGTTATTAAGAGCATGGTTTATATTGTAAAGAAAAGCACAACAAGATCCATGCCGCTGATGTCCATAGGTGGAAACAACTTATGATGATGATGATGTTTAAGAACATATGGTGACATTTACATATTATTTTATAGGATGCGAGGTAGTCATTTAAAATGGAATCATGTAGTCTGGTCTACTATGAATTATTATCTCATTATAAGAAACTTGAACAGCATGTGGTTCATAGTTCATACCTTCACATTTTCTCTATTGTTGAGGCTTTTTGTTATTGAGAACCTTTAGCAACTTGGCAATTTCATTTTTTCTAATGTTATTTATGGAATTCTTTTTGAATAATGTTTCTATTGGTTTCATTAGGTGTATTAGTGACTACTAAACTACATTATTCACTGTGAGATAATACAGGATACAGCTGGACAGGAGCGATTTCATGCTTTGGGTCCCATATACTATCGTGATGCTGATGGTACATGTTACTCTCAAGTTTGTATGTGCATGCCTGTGTTATGTCGTGTGCATCTGTGTGAGTTATATTCAATGAGATCGAAAATTAGGGTCCATTCTGTATCGAGGAAAAAATGAGAGGCAAATTATAGGGATTTTTTTTTTAAATTTTAAGAGAATGATGTGATGTGATGGTTAATGATTAAAAGTAAAGATAATAAAGATAAAATAGATAGAATAGTTGTATGTAAATACAAAAAAATGATTTGAATGTAGAGATAATAATAGAAAAAGTATGGTAGTTAGGTAGTTAAGATGTCACATCGCATCTAAAGGGGTGTAAAAATCTGGGAAAATTTTTATTCCCCTTTTCTTTATTACTATACAGATGGAGTGTTTCCATCAATCATCAAAATATTAAAAACAGAAGGATTACACAGAAGAGGGATCTCATAAAAGCATTCCCATGTACAGTATGTCATGCATTTGCTTAACTTACAATATTCATTTTTAATTTTAATTTTAGTTTTTGTAAACATATTTTCCTTGGTGTTTTTAATTCATATACCAAGTTTTGCCATTTTATAATTTTTTTTATTTTAAAAGTTACTTGTTTTAAGGGGTGAAAAATGACTTATATGCCCCTAAAATTGATGATTTATGGAAGTCAAAAATAAATGTGTAAAAGTATTATAAAATGTAAAAACTTGATATATGAATTAAATAACTTAGAAAAATAAAAAATTTAATTTAATTAAATTTAAAAAGTAAATATTGTAAATTAAGCATATATAGAGAGATCTCATCTTGTATATTTACTTGTACCATACTTACGATACATTTAGCTCAAGATGTGCTCGTATATGTACTTAAATATATTAATAATTTATACAGTCATTTATCCATGTATAAATTATATTATAGATAATTTACATGTTGACAAAACAACTTTAAAATTGTTATTTACATTAAGCTATTTTATTATGTTGATTTTGTACTATTTTTAGATGAGGTTGTGTAACCCCCTTGATTTTTAAGATGACGATGTTTGGTGCAAAATGTTGGACAATTCAAGAACAATATACATATAGAATGATCATAGCAGAAATGAGAATGCTAAGGTGGATGAGTGATCAAACAAAAAAAGAGAAAATTAGAAATGAAGTAATCTAAGAAAATCTAAAAGTGAGGCCATAGGTGATGAAATGAGGGAAAACAAATTAAGATAGTTTCGTCATGTTAAATAGAAGCTTGAAATGACAATGATTAAAAGGAGAGAGTTTATCTAAGTAGATGATGATAGGAAAATGAGAGAAGACCGAAAAAAAACATGGATAGAAGCAATTAGATAAGATATGAAAATGTTAAAAATTACTGAAAATTTAATCTCGAATCGTCAAGAGTGGTAATAGAATCCATGCAACTGACTCTATCGAGGTGGAAAATGGCTTATAATGAGGATGATGATTGATGCAAAATCATATCCATTAATTATACTTAACATCATTTCCTTAGCTAAGACACGAAGTTTCATCCAAATCAAATTTGTACATGCGCCACTTTTGCTCTAGATGTATTCATATGTAAATTAGGAACAATGCTTAGATATATTCAAATATATATTAGAATATAATAAAACTTTCTAAAATCATTTATCCACATATTAATGATATATTAGATGATTTAGATATTGAAAATACAACTTAAAATTGTTTTTAGTGTTAAATTATTTTATTACATTGATTTTACACATTGTAAATGGAGCTTATATATGGTGATACTAAACAAATGAGAGAGTTTCCATGTTAATATAAATAATGTTAAATATAATAGATGGAGTGGATTTTTCATTAACTATCAAGATATTAAAAATAAATAGGGCTATATAAATGAAGTCTCATAGAATCAAATATATAAGAAAGACTATCTATTGGTAAGATATTCTATAGATGATGTATTTATAAAAAAAATTTTAAAAAAAGAAAAAACATATCGATACATGCCATGGATGTTCATGAGTTTCTGCAACTCATTTTCACACATCAATATAAAAACCATAGAATCGTATGCCAATCGGACCGCCTTTTATATGGTTGACAGTCCAACCAGTCCGACCGTGCTGCCCGCTCTAGTTTTCAAAACACTGATCTAACTCATGCTGTGGCGCCCCAAACCGAGACGTCACTTCCTTACCTCAAGATCTTATCGATTGGTAAATGTGAATTAGGATTGTTGCCCTGATCACGCGGCGGGTTCTAAATTTGAAACTCGTCCAAATTTTTTTTCGATTTCTTCATCATCGTTTTCATCACATTCTGCATCACACATTCATATCTTTACATTTCACACCATTAATCATCAATCGTTTCTTTAAAATCAACATCATATATCATACAAGTGGCAATACACTTGTAATACATTTCATATTTCATTCATAGCATCTCATCATGCTTTTCTACAGTGAAAGTCTCTTTGACTAAATCATCACATTTTACATTCATACATCTATACATTCAATCATTGAATCATATAGAACTTAAAATGCTAATTAAGTTCACATACACATTAACATACCTTAGCATATCTATGCTTTCCCATTCCTTATAGCCACATGGCTTCCCTTACGTACCTTTTCTCCATTTCTTAGGTCCTCGACCCCTTGAGTCTCCCAGTACCTGTCTAAGGTTTGGAAAATAAAATGTTAGTGATAACTCAGTAAGCAAGCATTTTATCATTAGGGCAAGACTTCCTTGAAAACCTTTTTCATAAATATCTTGAACACCTTTTTCATGAGGACATTTATATGTCCCAAAACATTATCATAAAAAGAACATTATCATAAAATCCTTGTTCATAAGGACAGTTCCACGTCCTTGAACATTTTTCATAAACATTATTCTTAAAATCATTTACAAGCCACGTCTGAGCTTGTTAAGGCAAAACATATGTGTTTTACCCTCCTTAGTTAATTTCCTTTGATCTTAGATGACCATTTTTAATGTTCAAAGACCTTTACATAAAACCATCTTTTGCTACTAGACGTTTTACGTCCAAAACATTTTTTTCCATAAATCCTTTGGCAAGGGAGGACATTCTCATGTCTTAAAACATTATTTACATAAGCCTTTATCGGCAAAGGACATTTTTGTATCCAAAAAATTTTTTTCATCCTAAAATCCTTTAGCCAAGAGACATTTAATGTCTCAAAACATTTTTCACATAGTTTCCTTTGGCAATGGACATTCATATGTCCTAAAACACCTTTTATTAAAACACTTTGGCATTGGACATTCTCATGTCCATAAACACTTTTCATTTAGGCTCTTTAATAATGTACATTCTTATGTCCAAAAACAAGTTTGACATAAATCCTTTTCATAATCCCCGTCTTGGGGCTTGTTTATAGTAAACAAAGAAAATAAAATACATAAATCATTTTCATAAATGCGTTTGCATAAAAAATTTCTTTTTATTCCCGTTATTTACAATTTTGTGTAAAACACCCTTTCTTTTAGGGTAACTTATGCATAATAGCTCATAGAAATCCAATTTAGGATAACTTTTTGTATAAATGCTTTTATATCCCAATCTTTGGGCTTTTGGAAAGCAAAATGTATGCAAACACATTTTTTTCCATCTAGTAGTGACACTTAGCAAGTGATCATGCTACCTTTTGGAAGAGAATCCTTAACAGCACGCTAGCCAGGCGGCTGTTTATTTATCCTTCTCCCATCTCAGGGAGGGCGCCGCCGGCACTTCTGCCATCCCTTAGAGACTTGGCCTTATGTAGAGTGGGCCCCGGTCATCCCAACCGTGCTCTACAACATGCCTGTTTATTGTACCGATGCACCGTACATTATTATGACGGACCGCAGCCCGTTTGGTTTAAAGAACCACAGACCGCAGCCTATGTCCTTTTAAACCGGGATCACGGACCTCTGTCTGCATCCATAACACACCTCTGTTTGCATCCATAACACACACAAAATCTTAGACCGAAGCTATATATTTAAAAATTATTTTCAAAAACACATCACAGACCGCAGTCCGTGTCAACTTGTAAGCGAGCGCACCCACTTTAACAAGTTGTTATTTGAAATCAAATTTTAGGATGACCTTCCTTAAATTCTTTTAGAAACATTTTGAGTAAAATATTTTGATAACCATTTGGAAATGTTTGAAAAATAATACATCTTAAATTCCTTATAAAAGAATTTCAAAACCTTCGAATTTTCAAAATTAAACCATCTTATGAAATCAATATAGGTGGTTGGTCATCCTTAAATTCCATTTAACAACACTCGTATAAATATTTTTCAAAACATTTTCAATATAGATTTCCTTGTCTAAAGGAAATCAAAACTTTTTGAATATCATTTCAAAACATATGAACTATGTTCAAATCATCATTTATTATTTAATTATCAAGATTTAGCAAAACAAATCTTTTTCATAAATCAAATCTCCTTTTTCTTTTTTTTTCTTTTTCTTTTATAACATGATTATTTATCATTAAACATCATAAGAGAAATTAAAAACTTATTTACATATGTTGCTTTGTGAAAAAGGGTAAAATTTCCTTTTTCTTATAAAATACTTTTGAAACAACATTATAAAGAACTTGCTTACTTAAAAGCAAATTCTTAGGGAAAAAAACCATTGACATAAAACGTAAAATCCTTTGAAAACATTATTGTGGAGAACTTGCTTACTGATAAGCAAAATTCTCAAATTCTATTAACACAAAGCATTGCCAATCCATGACAACACTTGTGATAGATTCCTTATCTTAAAATCGTTGTTTGCTTCCCATGAAGCAATCCTTGAGGATTTTCCTTAGAGCCATCATTTTTCAAAACTTATGACTTTGCATTAAAGCCGTCATTTTCAAAACACGTGCTTGCCCATTCATCAAAACATAATCATAAAAGCATTGAAAAAATCATCAATTCAACATATAGAGAAAAATCCATAATTTGAAAAAGTTCGCTTGCTTACCTGAGATCGCTATAATCCTTTTCTTCCATTCATCTCCTTGCCTTTGCCTAGATAATTGAAAATAACATTTCATTTATTTGCATCATATTCAAATACTTATATTCCTTAGGTTTTCCAACCTATATAAATCCATTTGGACTTATATTATACTAACTTAGCCCACTTGTCTTTAAAGTCGGGTGTTCATACGTATTATAATCTATACATCACGTTATTCATTTTTAATACCCTTATGTAGGGTAAACTTACATATATGTAATAATCTTTCATTAAATAATTATTTCGAGGTTCGTTACCTCTGTTTATCATTTTTAACATATTTTTCATTTTTCACTCATCGTTGCTCATTTTAAGCACCCGTTGTTAAGCCTCATTAATTAATCCCAAAATTTGAGATTAACATCATTTAGTTATAAACAGAAATATATTCATAAAATTTATCATATTTTTATGCATTTTTGCATAAAATCACATTACATAAGTTATTTATCACCTATGCATGTTTATCCTTTCACAAATGCCCATTTGGCAACACATATATGAGGCATTTCATAAAATTTCCCAAGTCAGAAATTTGGTCACTAATTCAGCATGATATCATCCCTTAATTATCACTTTGTTTAGGTTATTTTTATGGTATTTAAAACCACTAATCATAGGTTTCCCAAACAGCAACTTTGGAACCCATTTTTCACGCGTTTAACGTGTATCTCAACACATAACCCTAAACAGTTTTATAAATCTGAATTTTCAGCAATTAATCCAACTTTTCCTAACCCAAATTTATTCTATTAACATATATATCAATTTGGGTCATTTCTACATAAGTTTCATATTTCTTTTTTATTTTTTTCTCCAACTATCCACATATGCTGAAATTAGGCGTACTGAAATATCAAAATCTTGAATTAATATCAAATCAAGTATTTTTGATCTGAAATTTATATCATACCTAAAAAACTATATGAATTAACCGTAATTAATATTTCATCATGAAATATTAACATTATATATTTATTTTGTCATTTTCACTGTGCTGGACAGTGTCGTGAGTTTAGGTTCAGCCCTAATCACGTGAATTATGGGGCATATGTATACCCATCGAAACCTAATTTTTAATTTTTTCCGTGTGATCCTAAATATATATTATATATCCTGTAAAAGTTTCAGCCCAAAAATCCATGTAGAAAAATTATGAAAAATCATTTTCTACAGCTGATCCTCTCACCCGTTTTACCCTATTTGGGCTAATGGTCTCGGATATTTAGTTTGAAAAATACTTCTCCTTTTGAGCTGAAACGTTTTTATTTCCTTAATCACCTCATAAATATTCTTCCCAAAAATTGTCATGCTAAAATTCATCCATTTACTGTTCCGTCCAGATTTTAGTTTACAACATCATATAATTTCCGGATTTGAAACATAAAGTCAAAATAATCATATACTTACTTGATTAATTGGTGATCCATACTTTGAGCACTTGAAATCCCCTTCATTTATTCATGGTTTCATCCCTTGGATCGTTCCATCCACTTCCCCTTTGAATTTTTTCTTTTTTTCCCTCCCAAACAGAAATCTGGAACGTCCACACTGCCTGCTTATATAAGCATTTATTTTTCAATTTTTACTTTACAATTTCGACCCAAAATTGAGGGTAAAGTTTTTAAAATTTACCCTAGAGGTCGAAAAAAAATTTTCAGCCACATATTTAATCATTTATTATTTTTTTCGGATTTTTTTCCACAGCCTTATCCAGCTTTTAGATAAAGCTGTCCACTTGGGTGGGGTCCACTTGCATCAGCTCTTGCACGAATTTTCCACCAAATTTTCTCTTTAATTAATGGGTATTTAATCACCCTAGGTATCTAGCTTAATTAGGGGTCAATTTAGCTATTAAAAAAAATCATAAAAAATCACAAAATCTACTTGACCGTGCACCTCTCTCCCATGCTCCATTGTTGTCCATATCGTGGGGTCCACTTATCATGGACTTTTTGGCATTTTCTTGCCACAAAATTCAGCCCAAATCTTGTCCATATCTACCTATAGCTTCATAGGTCATTAAAATACACATTTTTCGTTTTTTAAAAATTTAGAAAAAATCAAGTATATGGCCCTTGATCGTCCACATGTACGACCACCTTTTCAAGCTCATTTGAGCTAATCTAATAACCTTCAAATCTTGTCATTAATCACTGAATTTTATCATAATTATATTAATCCAATATTATCATTGCATTAATCTCATAATTTTAACCGTTCATTTCAAATTTCATCTCAATCTGACTTTTCTAGCTCAAGTTATGACCATTTGAATTTTTGAACGGTGATGATCAATTTCTACCCTAATTTCATTCTTATTTTTGTAATACATCATTAACATAATATTAAGCACAAAATTATATGCTTACCTTTCAATTTTCATCTTAATTCACCTTCCCGGCGTCGAGTTATGCATTTTCTAGCATTTGCCTCCTTTAATTCATAATTAACATCAAAATCTCCATTAGTTAAACCATAATACATGAGGTAATTATCCTCAATATATTCACATTTCCTAATCTTCATTAAGCCTCTTTAATCACATTGACCCATATCGGCTTTCATTGATCATTCATCATCATTTGCCCAAATTGCGATAAATCATCAATATTGCAAAAGAAATCATTCATAATTCCACTAAATTATACTTAATTCATATTTATATGACAATTGCATATAAATAAACCTTACTTGGGTCTGGGTTTCACAATCCTCCCCCCCGTATAAGAGGTTTCATCCCGAAACCTATTACATTTCAAATATCGGGAGTATGACTCACATAGTTTACTAACTTATCATCATTCCTAATACTTCAATGGCTCATTACACTTCCACTGCGCTACTCTATCTTGATAACACTTTTAACCTTGATTCAATAGACCTATCATTTATCTCTACTATTTTTTTCATTTATATATGGATTTCCCATTGTAATTGTCTTTTTCCTTATGCCATCCATCTCTTATTCTTATGGCAGGCATACTATTATTCTTATACATGGAGAAATTATA
Organism: Annona cherimola; assembly: GCA_030490835.1. Classification (NCBI taxonomy): domain Eukaryota; kingdom Viridiplantae; phylum Streptophyta; class Magnoliopsida; order Magnoliales; family Annonaceae; genus Annona; species Annona cherimola. The sequence goes on from CM059975.1 coordinate 60,682,748, forward strand.
AAATTTCTCATCTAATCATAGGGTAAGATCTAGGCTACCCATCCTTTCATACAAAATAAAAATCTATAGCAATCATTTTCATATATATAACATAATACATTCATTCTATATCATAGAGCAAACGTTGCTCTCATATAAAGTTTCATACATGTCTTAGCAAAAGACACTTTTGCTAAGCTATCCATTCTTTCTCATCTCATAATGTCTACAACTAGGTTATACTAGCGTAGACTTCTTAATAGAAATACCAGTGTTAAACCAGTCTAAAATATTTTCTTCCTGGTCTCCCTTTCCAGTTTCCATAAACTAGTAAGGGTCCTTATCATTTCAATTTTTTCCTAACTCCATTTCTTATGAATATCATAGAGAAATCATTTCTCTCGTATCTATCTTTCAATCGTATCTAAATTGAAAAGAATTACGGCAATCATTATTCTCTTCATTTTTCTACCATCTCTTGCTATATATACCAACTTTTATGGTATCATATATGTAATTTCCTTTTCCTTCTATACATGCTAACCAAACATGTTTTGCTACATTTTTCTGCATTAAGTTGTTGGAAGTTCGTATCAACTATAGCTATCGAATGAGTTGACATTTTCTACTCCTAACTTTTCCTACATCGGGTTCCTTAATCTTTAGGGTCAAGTTGTCCTTGCCCTGACTATACATGTTTATTACCAACATGTGTTACTTCCTGATGTCCTATTAGAAGATATTTCTTAACAAATTCTTCCAGATTACCTTCTTTGATTACGACATAATAGCCATTTAGGGTTTCATATTACTTTTGCAAATCAATGCTGGGTCATTATATAGAACTATATGTTGAAACCTTGAACATGCTTTTAGGTTCAGTCAGCTTAAATAAAATCTGATTTACCTAAGAACTTAAGTGGATACTATGCTAGAAAGACATTATTAACCTTTTCATTCATTTCTATCTTACCATTATTAACCTTTAAAAGTTTGGGTACTAGGTAAAAATTATTACCTGTATTGGTTCGTCATTTCTACCTTCATCTATATGGTCTTGTTGGGCTTTTTCCCAAAGGCCTTGTATTATTCTTCTGTCTGGGCCGCTCAATCTCGAGTGGCCTACTGCACATCTTCCTCTACAGCTGCAATTGTCTTTTCCTTCACTCTTTTTACCTGTGTGGTATTCTTATAGCGGTAACACCTCCAATCCTTTAACTTAGGGTTCAGAGTAGCCCATTGTCCATGAGTTCATGGACTCACTTGTCCTCACTGTCCTGGTCATTTAGACTTGCTATTGGCTTCTCTTCTTTCCTGTTGACTCATATCTGCAACTGCCTTTCCCTTATTCAGAAACTAAGGTGTTAGGCATGTTGTAGAATGCCACATATAAGATCATATTAATACAATTGTATCTTATCATAAAATCATTCATATCATACATATCCAATCATATAATCTAGAAAGATCACTGATCTTTCATTTTTCATATAGATTAGCATTTGAATGAAATCAATTGCATCTGTATTTTCATAGCATCAAACACAATACATTCATAAAAATCAAAGGAAAACTCATTTTTCCCTACCTTCTCATTTCCATCTTCTCTTTTCATGTTGTAAGGTTACTTTTTCTTACACATACAGATCATACCTATGTAATCCATCATTTTATCATAACCATAATCTCTAAACTAATAATCACTTAGAAAATTGGCGCCTTGATGCCTATCATATGACCACCAGGTGCCTTCCATATGACCGCCATGGTGTCAAACCTTAAACATATATATCATATATCACAGTCTTGTGCTATCTTAAGTGAGGTATAGTTTACCTTAGGCAAGAGGGGTTTCTATGTACCATTATTCAACCCATCATCTTATTTCCTCCTATCCTGCATCTTTTCTTAGATTCTCCTACCTCCTTTTTATCTCATTGTCATCATATCATTTTTCTTCATATACCATTTACACTGTGAAATATAACAAACCAGTTATATTTCCTTAAGTAGTCATATCATTGTGTCATAATGACACATAGTATAAGACAATACACATCGTATATGTATTATAATTTTCAATCGATCTCTTTCATCATTTTCCATTTTCCTTCTATATCTATCTATCAATCCTTACTAAAATATCATCTTTGTGATATCAAATCTTTTCTTTCTATGCCTATTTAACAATCCATATTTTGATACCAACTTTTGTGGCATCAGACTTATCCATTTATCATCCTTTATTTTCTCCTTCTTACGCTTGTTTAGCAATCGTTGCTCTGATACCAAGCTCTGTGGCGCCCCAAATCGAGACGTCACTTCCTTACCTCAAGATCTTATCGATTGATAAATGTGAATCAGGATTGTTGCCCTGATCACGCGGCGGGTTCTAAATTTGAAACTCGTCCAAATTTTTTTCAATTTCTTCATCATCGTTTTCATCACATTCTGCATCACACATTCATATCTTTACATTTCACACCATTATTCATCAATCATTTCTTTAAAATCAACATCATATATCATACAAGTGGCAATACACTTGTAATACATTTCATATTTCATTCATAGCATCTCATCATGCTTTTCTACAGTGAAAGTCTCTTTGACTAAATCATCACATTTTACATTCATACATCTATACATTCAATCATTGAATCATATAGAACTTAAAATGCTAATTAAGTTCACATAAACATTAACATACCTTAGCATATCTATGCTTTCCCATTCCTTATAGCCACATGGCTTCCCTTACGTACCTTTTCTCCATTTCTTAGGTCCTCGACCCCTTGAGTCTCCCAGAACCTGTCTAAGGTTTGGAAAACAAAATGTGAGTGATAACTCAGTAAGCAAGCATTTTATCATTAGGGCAAGACTTCCTTGAAAACCTTTTTCATAAATATCTTGAAAACCTTTTTCATGAGGACATTTATAAGTCCCAAAACATTATCATAAAAAGAACATTATCATAAAATCCTTGTTCATAAGGACAGTTCCACGTCCTTGAACATTTTTCATAAACATTATTCTTAAAATCATTTACAAGCCACGTCTGAGCTTGTTAAGGCAAAACTTATGTGTTTTACCCTCCTTAGTTAATTTCCTTTGATCTTAGATGAACATTTTTAATGTTCAAAGACCCTTACATAAAACCATCTTTTGCCACTAGACGTTTTACGTCCAAAACATTTTTTTCCATAAATCCTTTGGCAAGGGAGGACATTCTCATGTCTTAAAACATTATTTACATAAGCCTTTATCGGCAAAGGACATTTTTGTGTCCAAAAAATATTTTTCATCATAAAATCCTTTAGCCAAGAGACATTTAATGTCTCAAAGAATTTTTCACATAGTTTCCTTTGGCAATGGACATTCATATGTCCTAAAACACCTTTTATTAAAACACTTTGGCATTGGACATTCTCATGTCCATAAACACTTTTCATTTAGGCTCTTTAATAATGGACATTCTTATGTCCAAAAACAAGTTTGACATAAATCATTTTCATAATCCCTGTCTTGGGGCTTGTTTATAGTAAACAAAGCAAATAAAATACATAAATCATTTTCATAAATGCGTTTGCATAAAAAATTTCTTTTTATGCCCGTTATTTACACTTTTGTGTAAAACACCCTTTCTTTTAGGGTAACTTATGCATAATAGCTCATAGAAATCCAATTTAAGATAACTTTTTGTATAAATGCTTTTATATCCCAATCTTTGGGCTTTTGGAAAGCAAAACGTATGCAAACACATTTTTCTCCATCTAGTAATGACACTTAGCAAGTGATCATGCTACCTTTTGGAAGAGAATCCTTAACAGCACGCTAGCCAGGTGGCTGTTTATTTATCCTTCTCCCATCTCAGGGAGGGCGCCGCCAGCACTTCTGCCATCCCTTAGCGACTTGGCCTTATGTAGAGTGGGCTCCAGTCAACCCAACCGTGCTCTATAACCTGCCTGTTTATTGTACCGGTGCACCGTACATTATTATGATGGACCGCAGCCCGTTTGGTTTAAAGAACCACAGACCGCAGCCTATGTCCTTTTAAACTGGGATCACAGATTTCTGTCTGCATCCATAACACACAAAAATTCTTAGACCGAAGTCTATATATTTAAAAATTATTTTCAAAAACACATCACAGACCGCAGTCCGCGTCAACTTGTAAGCGAGCGCACCCACTTTAACAAATTGTTATTTGAAATCAAATTTTAGGATGACCTTCCTTAAATTCTTTTAGAAACATTTTGAGTAAAATATTTTGATAACCATTTGGAAATGTTTGAAAAATAATACATCTTAAAATCCTTATAAAAGAATTTCAAAACCTTTGAATTTTCAAAATTAAACCATCTTATGAAATCAATATAGGAGGTTGGTCATCCTTAAATTCTATTTAACACCACTCGTATAAATATTTTTCAAAATATTTTCAATATAGATTTCCTTATCTAAAGGAAATCAAAACTTTTTGAATATCATTTCAAAACATATGAACTATGTTCAAATCATCATTTATTATTTAATTATCAAGATTTAGCAAAACAAATCTTTTTCATAAATCAAATCTCCTTTTTCTTGTTTTTCTTTTTCTTTTATAACATGATTATTTATCATTAAACATCATAAGAGAAATTAAAAACTTATTTACATATGTTGCTTTGTGAAAAAGGGTAAAATTTCCTATTTCTTATAAAATACTTTTGAAACAACATTGTAAAGAACTTGCTTACTTAAAAGCAAATTCTTAGGGAAAAAAACCATTGACATAAAACGTAAAATCCTTTGAAAACATTATTGTGGAGAACTTGCTTACTCATAAGCAAAATTCTCAAATTCTATTAATATAAAGCATTGCCAATCCATGACAACACTTGTGATAGATTCCTTATCTTAAAATCGTTGTTTGCTTCCCATGAAGCAATCCTTGAGACTTTTCCTTAGAGCCATCATTTTTCAAAACTTATGACTTTGCATTAAAGCCGTCATTTTCAAAACACGTGCTTGCCCATTCATCAAAACATAATCATAAAAGCATTGACAAAATCATCAATTCAACATATAGAGAAAAATCCATAATTTGAAAAAGTTCGCTTGCTTACCTGAGATCGCTATAATCCTTTTCTTCCATTCATCTCCTTGCCTTTGCCTAGATAATTGAAAATAGCATTTCATTTATTTGCATCATCTTCAAATACTTATATTCTTAGGTTTTCCAACCTATATAAATCCATTTGGACTTATATTATATTAACTTAGCCCACTTGTCTTTCAAGTCGGGTGTTCATACGTATCGTAACCTATACATCACGTTATTTATTTTTAATACCCTTATGTTGGGTAAACTTACATATATGTAATAATATTTCATTAAATCATTATTTCGAGGTTCGTTACCTCTGTTTATCATTTTTAACATATTTTTCATTTTTCACTCATCGTTGGTCATTTTAAGCACCCGTTGTTAAGCCTCATTAATTAATCCCAAAATTTGAGATTAACATCATTTAGTTATAAACAGAAATATATTCACAAAATTTATCATATTTTTATGCATTTTTTCATAAAATCACATTACATAAGTTATTTATCACCTATGCATGTTTATCCTTTCACAAATGCCCATTTGGCAACACATATATGAGGCATTTCATAAAATTTCCCAAGTCAGAAATTTGGTCAATAATTCAGCATGATATCATCCCTTAATTATCACTTTGTTTAGGTTATTTTTATGGTATTTAAATCCACTAATCATAGGTTTCCCAAACAGCAACTTTGGAACCCATTTTTCACACGTTTAACGTGTATCTCAACACATAACCCTAAACAGTTTTATAAATCCTAATTTTCAGCAATTAATCCAACTTTTCCTAACCCAAATTTATTCTATTAACATATATATCAATTTGGGTCATTTCTACATAAGTTTCATATTTCTTTTTGATTTTTTTCACCAACTATCCACATATGCTGAAATTAGGCGTACTGAAATATCAAAATCTTGAATTAATATCAAATAAAGTATTTTTTATCTGAAATTTATATAATACCTTAAAAACTATATGAATTAACCTTCAGTATTATTTCATTACGAAATATTAAGATTATATATTTATTTTGGCATTTTCACTGTGCTGGACAGTGTCGTGAGTTTAGGTTCAGCCCTAATCACGTGAATTATGGGCATATGTATACCCATAGAAACCTAATTTTTAATTTTTTTCTGTGATCCTTAATATATATTATATATCCTGTAAAATTTTTAACCCAAAAATTTATGTAGAAAAATTATGAAAAATAATTTTCTACAGCTGATCCTGTCACCCGGTTTACCCTATTTGGGCTAATGGTCTCGGATTTTTAGTTTACAAAATATTTCTCCTTTTGATCTCAAACGTTGGCCGTTTACAACATCATATGATTTCCAGATTTGAAACATAAAATCAAAATAATCATATACTTACTTGATTAATTGGTGATCCATCCTTTGAGCACTTGAAATCCCCTTCATTTATTCATGGTTTAATCCCTTGGATCGTTCCATCCACTGCCCCTTTGAATTTTTTCTTTTTTTCTCTCCCAAAGAGAAATCTGGAACATCCACACTGCCTGCTTATATAAGCATTTATTTTTCAATTTTTACTTTACAATTTCGACCCAAAATTGAGGGTAAATTTGTTCAAATTTACCCTAGAGTTTTCAAAAAAATTTTCAGCCACATATTTAATCATTTAATATTTTTTTCGGATTTTTTTCCACAGCCTTATCCAGCTTTTAGATAAAGCTGTCCACTTGGGTGGGGTCCACTTGCATCAGATCTTGCACGAATTTTCCACCAAATTTTCACTTTAATTAATGGGTATTTAATCACCCTAGGTAGATATCTTAATTAGGTGTCAATTTAGCTATTAAAAAAAATCATAAAAAGTCACAAAATCTACTTGACCGTGCACCTCTCTCTCATGCTCCATTGCTGTCCATATCGTGGGGTCCACTTATCATGGACTTTTTGGAATTTTCTTGCCACAAAATTCAGCCCAAATCTCGTCCATATCTCCCCCTAGCTTCCTAGGTCATTAAAATACACATTTTTCATTTTTTAAAAATTTAGAAAAAATCAAGTATATGGCCCTTGATCGTCCACATGTACGACCACCTTTTCAAGCTCATTTGAGCTAATCTAATAACCTTCAAATCATGTCATTAATCACTGAATTTTATCATAATTATCTTAATCCAATATTAACATTGCATTAATCTCATAATTTTAACCATTCATTTTAAATTTCATCTCAATCTGACTTTTCTAGCTCAAGTTATGACCATTTGAATTTTTGAACGGTGATGATCAATTTCCACCCTAATTTCATTCTTATTTTTGTAATCCATCATTAACATAAGATTAAGCACAAAATTATGTGCTTACCTTTCAATTTTCATCTTAATTCACCTTCCCGACGTCGAGTTATACATTTTCTAGCATTTGCCTCCTTTAATTCATAACTAACATCAAAATCTCCATTAGTTAAACCATAATACATGAGGTAATTATCCTCAATATATTCACATTTCCTAATCTTCATTAAGCCTCTTTAATCACATTGACCCATATCGGCTTTCATTGATCATTCATCATCATTTGCCCTAATTGTGATAATTCATCAATATTGCAAAGGAAATCATTCATAATTCCACTAAATTATACTTAATTCATATTTATATGCCAATTGCATATAAATAAACCTTACTTGGGTCCGAGTTTCACACATGCAGTCATAGATCAATAAGAAAACTGTGTGATGGACATCTTGCGACTGTTCTACTGTCATCCTGTCCATACATTTCATAGTTTGAAGGGGTGCTGGATTCTCTTTCAGATAGGCCCTGAAAGGCAGGCTGACATGCTAACAAATGTCTAATTCCCTAATTTATCCATAAAAAAAAAGAACTTCAGCTGTCACTGCATGCTGTTATGGATGGATACTGGAACATTGTCGAACTACCTTTTCCTGTTCTTGGGCACAATTTTATCTGATTCAGTTCAACACTACAAATTCTTTGGAAGACCAAAAACATCATGTGTCTCGGAAATCATTGAACCATGACAATCATTCACATCTTGTTATGTTTGAAGCAAAAGAGTCGCACATATTTTTATATTTAGATCCTGCATTTCTGCAACTACATCACCTATATGTCCTGTTTGACACCAATGAACCAGTAGTATGTCAGCAAAATGTTGAAGCTCGAACGGAAAACCCAGAACAAGACTGATGGGTGTCTATACATTAGGCTGATGTAGATGAACACATACATGCCCACCCATGCTCCTACACACATCATAGTTCTTTTGAAATGTCTAGCAATCTTAATGATCAGCTGGGCTGATTATTAGTCTGTTTGCCAATCATTATTATCTGAACACTTGGTAGCCATATGATCCATAACACGTAATTTTATTTTTATGCCTGAACACCCATGAGCCTACGTACATGCAAGTTCTTTTTAAAATGTCTAGGAATCTTAATGACCTGCTCAGCTAATTGTTAATCTTTTTGTCAATCATTATTGTCTGAACACTACGTATCCATGTGATCCATGACAACATAATATTAGGCATGCATTTGGATTGTTTTGTGCTGATCCTTTTTTACTGCTTTATTAATATCATTACTCTTTATCTGATTAGCAAATTAGTGCCTACTCCATATTTGTTGCAGATAGTAAAGGGGGAGTCGCAATTTAACAAAAGGCTTAATTCTGACTTTTTTCACATTTGCACATAGACCTGGAGGCCATCTCTGCAAACAGATTAAACACTAAGATCACTAAATACAGAAGAAGCAAGATGCTTTTAAATGGATTGACATGTGATGATTAAAGCACCCTTTGGTTCGATACAGATATTGATTCTGCTCCTTTTCTAGACGTATATATTATTTTGGTCTCTTTGGATGTATCATTCAAAATACTATCACTGATTAAAGGAAACGGGCCACAAAATTTCCTACTCTTGCTGCAGCAAGATGCATATCCTTGAGAAGTGCAGTAGTTAACAGTCCCAAGTATGTGCAGACTAGGGGTTGATTGAATCTTTTAAAACGTTTTGGGTTTCAAAAATGATGACTAGTTGGAATTGGCTTTGGTGCACCCAATGCAATACACAAATTATTTTATTTTTTGAATATATTTTTGTAGGCTCAAGCACGAATGTCTAATACGTCTATACATATACGTATATATTAGAAATATTCAGGTGCAGACGCCCGCATTGTAATTTATGGTGCAGTTGCTTTAAAATGGCCCCTACATAATCATAAAATTATTGTATTTAGAATTATGTATTTTATTACCATATCAATTTTCTTCCTAATTAGATATGTGTATGGATTCCATCTTAAAATGGTACAAATTCAATATAAAAATCACTTTAAAGTTGTTATTTATATCGAATTATTTTATTATGTTGAATTTGTTCCATTTTCAGATGGGGACCGTAAGCATATCCATGCGAGCTTGTTGAGGACGACTTAAAACCCAAACTCCCCCAAACTTCATCAGTTTGACCTTTTTCATTTCTCTTCATTGCCCCCTCTCCAAAGCCCTAAGAAACCCTAGCCCCAATCTCCCAAAACCTCCATCAATTCTTCCATTTCCACCTCTAATCTCTTCTTCTCTTTCTTCCTCTTCATTCTCTCTACCTCTCTCCATCTTCTTTCTCTTTCTTCCTCTTCATTCTCTCTACCTCTCTCCATCTTCTTTCTCTTCTCCTAAATCCTCCCATCTTCTCTAATTTGACTTCTTCCTTCCCTCCACCTTATTTTCTATCCATTCTCTTTCCTTTCCTTATTATTTTTCTCTTTTACTCTTTCTTTTCCTCCTTTCTTCTTCCCATATGATCGACTATAAGAATGGGTATGATGACCTTGAGAACTTCCATGAATAAGCCACAAAACTTAATGAATTATAATCAACTTAATCCCATGAGAATAGGTGGTTAAGAAAATTAGAGCACGTCTTGTAGATTTCAAGAGAAGGTGTAAGGATAAATTAGGATTTGTTCTTCTTTAACAAATAATATCCGGTTTAAATAATTATACCACTACCTATTGCAAAAGGCACATGTAAAACCCTAGACCTTAGGTATTCACATCCTTGTTTTCTAATACCCATTTCAGTTTTAATTTTATTTTCTCCTGCCACTTTTCTACTTTTTATTCAATTTTGTTCACTTTATTCTCTTTATATTTTATAAGAAAATGTTTAAAAAGAAAAGTTTATAGTCCTAAATTCCCTATGAATTGATAATTTATATACTATAACCTATGACCAGTGCACTTGTGGTGAGATTGCAAACGAATATTTTGGCACCATTGCCGAGGAATTTGGCTTTACTTTGCATTTTGTTATTAAACACTTTCTTTTTCCTTTTCTCTATCTATTTTCTTCTTTCTTCTTTATCTATCTTTCTTATTTTCTTATTTTCTTTTTTGAACCTAGTAGTTGTTTTGTCCTATCTGTTTATGAACCTGCATACTTGGAGTTTTGCAAAACAATTAGCAGAAAAACTTTTTTGCTGCTGACCCTAAAATTGAATGATCTTTCAAGAGAAGAGTTCACGAGTACAAAAAATAGCAATCCTCGTAAGAAACCATAGGGCACCACACCAATCAAGTCCCACCACAATAAGAGCTAGAGGAAGGCCAGGCTGAGAATAATGCCCCTCCAAGAAGGGTAACTCTCTACGATTGGAACTGCCCAAATCCTCAAGGATTTCGATCATGCATATTGGAATCAGAAATTGTTGTAAGAAACTTCAAACTCAAATCAAGACTTATCTAGATGGTCCAAAGAGATCAATTTGCAGGATTACCATTTGAAAACTCCAACATAAACATCACTAAGTTCCTGCAATTGAGCAATACAATAAAGGTCCAAGGAATTTCGCGTGAGGTAATCCATTTCCAACTCTTCCCATTTTCTCTTCATGACAGGGCTAGCGAGTGGTTCTTTTCTATACCACCTGACATCTTCAATACATGGGATGAGCTCTCTACTGCCTTCTTAGAAAAATTCTTTTCACCTATTAAGACCAGGAAGATCAGAGATGAAATTAGTCAGTTTGTACAAAAAGACGGCGAAACCCTCTTTCATGTGCGGGAAAGATACCACAAATCGAGGCGCGTCGTGCGAGATCTGTGGCGCATCACACTACACGTCCCAGTGTAGCTTTGCCATCTAAGACACCATGAGCGAGCAAGCCAATGCACTTAACAACCAGTACAACACTCGCACATATAGTAATTCCTATTCAAATACCTACAACCCTAGATGGAGAAACCACCCCAATTTCTCATGGACAAACCAGTTAAATATCTAAGAAATATCCAAGAAAACCTCTCAACCCACCATCATATCAAACTCAACCTGCTTTACTCCCATCACCTCCAGCACAAACTTCTAATCCCTTGCTTGATAAATTACTCGAAAGACTAGACCAAATGCAAACCCATATTAATTTGCTTCAAGACCAAATTACCCAACAAGCCACCGCCTCATCCCATAGAGAATGGGGCAAACTTCCCAACCAGCCTGAAGTAAACCCTAAGGAACAAGTGCAGGTACAAAAGCAAGAAGAGGTCAAACAGGTATAAAAGCATCTCAAATTGACATTGAAAATGAGGTCGAACAGGTACAAAAGCAAGACGTGGAGCCATAACCTGAACCAGTGGTGGAGAAACTATATATCTCGCCGCCTTATCAACCTCCTTTTCCCTTCCCTCAAAGGCAAAGATAGGCCAAACTTCGAAAGCAGTTCAAAAAATTTATTTCAACACTTAAAAGCCTGTCAATTAGCGTTCCATTCATTGACATGATCTCTCAGATGCATTTATACAAATTTCCTAAAAGAGATGTTGTCCAACAAAAGAAAGCTTAAGGAGCATAGAACTATTGCACTCATTGAGGAGTGTAGTGTCATCTTACAAAACAAGCTACCTAAAAAGCTTAAAGATCCCGTGAGTTTCTCCATTCCTTATGCTATTGGGAATATTCAAATAATCAAGGCGCTATGCGATCTCGGAGCCAACGCGAGTCTGATTCTTCTCTCCATTTGTAAAAAGATGAACATGGGAGATTCAAAACCCACCTCAATATCACTCCAACTTGTCGATTGATCAATCAAATTTTCAGTTGGCATTCTTGAAAATGTACCTCTGAAAGTTAGCAAACTGTTCATTCCTGTCGACTTTGTAGTCCTCAACATAGAGGAAGATTGCCAAATCCACATCATTCTTGGACGATCTTTCCTAGCCACTGCTGAAGCCGTCATTAATGTCAAGAATGGTCAACTTTCTTTAATAATTGGAGACGAAAAAGTGGAGTTCAACCTCTCTGAAGCCACAAAGCACCCATCAACCGAAAACTCTTGCTTGCGAGTTGATGTCATTGACCCTTTTTCGATTGAAGAAAGAGGTGATCCAATGGAGGTATGTATCATTGAAGTGCAACATTTGGAAATGTCAATCCTGAACTTTCTGCTTCTATAGCCATCTTAGACAAAGACCCTCCTATTGCAAATTGTGAGAAACTAGACTTGGATGCCAATTCTCCGAACTCGACACAACCAAAGGAAGAAGCACCAAAGGTAGAATTCAAACCATTTCCTAAAAATCTCAGGTATGCGTTTCTCAACCCAAATTCTACTATCTAGCCATAATCAATACCAATCTTTTTGAATCTTAATAAGATAAACTTTTAATTGAACTAAGAAAGCATAGGAAAGCAATTGGTTGCTGCATTAATGATCTACTTGGTATTAGCCCTTCTCTATGCATGCACACGATTCTTATGAAGGACAATTGTAAGACAAGCATTGAACCTCAAAAGCATTTGAACTCGAACATGGAGGTGGTGAAAAAGAAAATTTTAAAATTGGTTGATGCTGGCATCATATACCTAATTTTTGATAGCAGCTGGGTGAGCCCAGTACATATGGTACCCAAGAAAGGAGGTATGACTGTCGTGAAAAATGATAAAAATGAACTTATACCAATGAGGACAACCATAGGTTGGCAAATGTGCATTGATTACCGCAAACTAAACATTGCAACCCGAAAGGATCATTTTCCTTTGTCTTTCATTGACTAAATGCTTGAATGACTTGCAAACCACTCTTGCTTTTGCTATTTAGATGGGTACTCCAGCTACGTTCAAATTCCTATTTACCCTTAGGATCAAGAGAAAACGACTTTCACATGTCCATATGACACTTTTGGTCCTTACAATGCAACTGCTACTTTTTGATGAAGCATGATGACCATATTCTCCGATTATATTGAAAATATAACAAAAGTATTCATGGATGATTTATCTGTTTATGGCTTTACTTTTGACTATTATCTAACTAACCTGTCTAAATTTTTGCAGAGGTGCGAAGAAACCAACTTGATCTTGAATTGGGAAAAGCACCATTTCATGGTACAGGAAGGAATTGTTCCGGGACATTTAGTTTCAAACAAGTGCATAGAAGTTTACCGAGTGAAAATTAAAGTAATTGAAAAACTACCATCACCTAATTCGGTAAAAGGAATTCGAAGTTTTTTGGGACATGTCAATTTCTACGAATGTTTTATTAAATTTTTTTCTAAAATTGCTAAGCCATTAACTAACCTACTCAATTAAGATGTAAAATTCAATTTCTCTGATGACTGTCTGAAGTCATTTTGTAGGTTAAAAAAAGCTTTGACCACTGGCCCAATTGTACAACCACCCGACTGGAGTTTACCATTTAAAATCATGTGTGATGCAAGTGACCATGCAATCGTGGGTGTTCTAGGACAAAAGAAAGACAACAAACCAGTGATGATCTACTATGTAAGCAAAACTCTAAATGACGCCTAAGTCAATTATGCCATGATTGAAAAAGAATTATTAGCCTTTTTTTGGCTATTGATAAATTTTGCTCTTATCCAAAGTGCCTTGGACGTTCTCACCTTGCCCCTATTTATAGTTTTGATTTTTCATCAATTTGGAATTTACCCCCCTTTCTTGAGGTATTAAATTGTAAATATATATTTTTCTAATTTCCAAAAGGTGCTTTGAGCCATGTGCAGCCACCCTAGCTACTGTTCACGCCTCCCCTATGGCAGCCCTATTTTTTATAATTTTTTGATTTATTAAAATTAATTATTTTAGGCTGATTCAATCTTAGCCATTGATTTTTGATGATGATGGATTTGGACCATTAGATTTGGCCCCAAAAGTCCATGCATGTCCACATCCTAGCTGCTCCTTGCAGATATGCATTTAATTTTTTAATTTTTAATTAATTAAAAATAACCCAAAAGTCAAATTATAATTAATGAAAAGTGGGCTACCTTTTTTATCTTCAAATGATGTTTAATCTTGACCTTCGATTCATGATTTTTGATTAATCTTAGACTATTCATCATGTCCATCATCATATTTTGGCCATCCATAAAAAATTTCATCTCAATCTGACGTCCGGATTGCAAGATATGAATTTTTCTTCATTTTCTCTAAAAAAATCCACTAAAAATCCGAAAATACTAAATAAATCAAAAAGTGGCTATTTTGTCCTTTTGTGGGAAGTTTCCTTTTTTGTCTTTTTGTGATTAAGTTAATCCAAAGTGATTAACTTAACATATTCCTTAATCCCACGTTTACTATTCACATTTCACTATTCATGTGTACTATTCATGTACACTATTCATCCGAATTAACATTCCATAATTAATTATTTTAACCTCTATTCACACATACTTCATATTCATGAATGTATATTTTCCAAATATATTACCTAGGGTTTATAACCTTAGGGTTTTATACACGTGTCTAAGATCGGTGTTTCACACACAAGCTGGTTAAAAAAATCATAAAATGGGAACATAGCTTGGAACGTGCACATGAAGAGAAGGGGGGAGGAAATTTCCCAAAATTTGCTAAGTCTTGGGTAAGCTTGAGCACGTCCAAAGCCAGCAAGGGGAAGGAGAAATGGAGAAGAAAAAGTGGAAGAAAAAGGAGAAGAAAAAGCAACATAAGTTGGATTCAAGTTAGGTTCAAATCCGAGTAAGTTAAACCTAAGTTTTGAATCAATTGAATTAAGTTTTCTCTCTCAATTCATGAGCCATGAATACGGTTCATAAAGAGTTCTTAAAGGCTGAGTTATGATTCCTTAATATGAGTATTGAATGATTTTTGAAAGATTTAAATGAGATTAAGAGTTTAAGAGAGTGAAAATGGAAGTTTAAGTTGAATTTTTAGATGAAAGCTAACTTAGAAATTCTCAAAACCCTAAACCAAGTTGTTGTATGATTTAAGCATGTTTATTTGGATGTAATTCATGTTCTTTTGGATTACACATGTTGATCTAAGCATTTGTTAATGATTTTAGCAAATATGGAACTTAGGGTTTCAAGAAATTTTCGATTTTTTCATTTTTGAGTTAAAAATAATACAAGGAAGTGCTTAAATTATTTATGGATGAATTGTAGGGTAAAGTATCCTAAGTTAAGGACCCTTTGGACGGCCTAAGTGGGCTGGATGAGTTTGCCCTAAATTTGATTTTTTAGGGTATGTATATGGGATATCCAAATGGGGGCCAAAATGGGTTCTTTTCATATGATTTTTGTTGCTGTTTGTAATGAAATGATTTATGAATATTATGTAGGGTAAAATACCCTAGGATTTAGGTACTTTGAGTGTCTAAAAGGGTTTAAAAATATTTGCCCTAAATCTAATTTTATGGATATATGTATGGACACGTCAAAACGGGTCAAATGGATACCCTATATGTATGAGAATGTTGCTATTATGGAAGCAAAAAAATTATGAATTTTAAATATGTGATAATACCCTAAATTTGGGTTAAGAAAAGAATGTTTAGTTGCTGGAAATTATGACTCAAAAATCTATTATGATTTAAGTCTTGAAAGAGGCATTGAAAGGATGAAAAATGGGTCTTAGCATGGCTGTTTTGGAACCCAGTGATAAATAGATTAAAAATCCAAAATTAAACCCTAAAGTATATATTAATTAAGGTATTTAATGATGATGAAAATGGGTGTAATTTTTTGTGTTGAAAAATTTTAAGAAACACATAATATATGTGTTGTATGTTGAATGTATGTAGAGCATATGTATGAATGGATGATATGTGACTTATTTGAGATTGCTAAAATGCAAAATATGCATGAATATGTGATGAAATGCATAAGGATGTTGCTTAATGATTAATGTTTGATTATCTCAATTTATGAGATTTATTTATGAATCTTAAAACGTCACTTATATGATTAGAATAAGCATTGACGTAGGAAAAATGGAAAATAGATGAAAAATGGATAATGAGAGATATATATTCCCAAATGATGAATTATGAATAAATTTTATGTGTTTACCCTAAATATGGGATTAAAACACAATATGGAATGAATTGTTGGTCCCGAGTTAATGACAATTACCCAAGAGGGGACGGGTGAATTGGGTATTTAAAATTTTTCGCTTTAAACAGAAACTTTACCCCGGATTAATTCAGTCCCATTTAATGAAACAAATGGAAAGCAATAAGATAATGAAAGCAGAAATAAAAATCAGTGGACAAGATTTTATAGTGGTTCGGGTAACCTTCCCTACTCCACTCTTCCAAGCTCACACTCCTTGTGACTTGGGTTCCACTATGTATTCCATGAATACAACTAGAGCTTCCGCTCTCTTCTAGATTTCAGCTCTAGGGGGCATATACAACTAGAGCTTCCACTCTCTTTTAGATTCTAGCTTTAGGAGGCATATACAACACTTAGCACAAGTAGGTGACGAGTCTCACTCCAGTCACAACACTACTTTTCTATCACTTGGTTTGAAATACCAATATCAAACCAAGCATCAAAACCGAATAAAAAATTGAAAAGAAAAGGATCTACACTTTACAGTTTGTGTAGGCAAGTTTCAGCTCGAGGAAGAACTTGTAGAAGTGACGATTTGATCGACGTTGGAGTATGCAGCAAATTGAAGCTCGTTCTTCCTTCAAAATTTGTATAGATCACTCAAGACTAGGAAAATGGAATTTTGAACTTAGTATCTTTTGTTTCTGCTCTTTTCTATATACTTTCACGTTCACTTGAGTGTCTATATATAATGGAAGGAGAGATTTGAACGTTAGAGAGTTGGTTGGTACATAATAAATGCGCCAACGTTCAAATTTTCGAACGTTACGACCCAAGTCGCAGGTGGAGTCGACTTCGGGTGCGACTTCACCCAAGTCGCATGCTGGAGTCGACTTCGGGTGCAACTTTGGATGTAAACAGGCTGCTCAAGTTCCTCCTTAGGTCGACTTGGTCTTGGACTTAACCCAAGTCACATGTGGAGTCGACTTCGGGTGTGACTTCGGATTTCTACAATTTTCAAGTCTCTTCTTCAGGTCGAGTCGGACTTGGACTTGACCCAAGTCGCTGCTGGAGTCGACTTTGGTGCAACTTTACTTCCAATGCTTGCTTGACGATCTTGAATTTCTTTGGTTGCTTGATTTTCTTCATAATAATTGTTCTTTTGCTGATTTATATTACTTGACACTTAGTATGATCATCCTATCTTGAAAACGTTTGGTTCTATGTCTTGAAATCTCATATTCTTGGATCTTGGAGTTCATGAAGATGTCTAAGTGATATTTCTTGATTTAAAATGATGAATTCATGCAACTTTTCTTGTTGAAGTCTTGATCTATCTTCATTTGATCCAAGTTGATTGTTTGGGTTGACTTGGTCTTCAACTTCACTCAAGTCGAACGTTAAGTCGACTTGGTTTGCGACTTTGCTCTTCAAATTCTGTACTGGTCAGTTGAAGTCGATGCTGGAGTCGACTTGGTCTACGACTTCACCCAAGTCGCATGTGGAGTCGACTTCATTTGCGACTTCGGCAGCTCTTTATCCCCAATTTCAACACTGGACAAAAATTGGCCTTTTAAGTCGATGTTGGAGTCTACTTGGGGATCGACTTGGCCTAAGTTGATGCTTGAGTCGACTTGGGAATCGACTTGACCTATCATGCTTCATATTTTTCATTTTTATATCCTTAAACATTGCACAAAACATATTAATAGCCAAAAATTCTCAAATTGAGTTGTTAATCATCAAAACATATACTTTGGGTATTTTTCCTTTGATTTCATTACTTTTTCCAACAATCTCTCCCTTTTTGATGATTGACAAAACCAATTTGAGTATATACCTCTCGATATCTTTAAAACATACCATTTTATCCTGTTTTGACATTTTTAGGATAATTATAGGTCATTTGCCTTTTGAACTTAATGAAATTGACATACATATTCCATTTCAACATTTGCATATTTCATTTTCAATGATTTCTTAAATAAGTCACAAGTTAAATATTGCACATAAACATTCGATCAACCATTTCAATTTCATAATAGAACATAAACAGAGCATATAACAAACTTTTCATAGGTAAACAGAACATAAACAAACTTTTTGATGAATAAACTTTTCATATATGATCAAAAATATTTCATACAAGTTTCAAAAGCAAATTAAAACCTATATACAAGCTACCCAACCCAAAATCCTAAAAGCTAAAAACATACTCAACTATTCTTCCCCTTTTTGTCATAGATCAAATAGGGGTCGACTTGTTGAGATTTGACATATAGAAATGCCGATATAGGATAGGGCGTGGATTGAAGAGGAGGAGTGGGTCGGATGGGTCTAACGTGGGCCAAGGAATAGAAAGATGATATGAGGCCTGGAGTCGGATCTCAGCGCACTGACCCGGTGTCAAATGGATCCAATTCGGGTATTGGTTGATTTCTGTTGCTTCTAGATGCCAAGTGATACCGTATCATTCTTAGCTCTCGATCCATACGGTCCTGTCTCGAGTGCATGTCCATGATAGCGGTTAGGACCCCGACAATCTGAGACGTCAAGCGATCCTCGATCTGCTCTAAGTGCTCCCGGATCGCGTTGACCGAGTTGTCCCAAGACGGTGGCCAAGGAGCGGGGTCTGGGATCTCGGATCCTTGTGGTGAACAAGATCCATGTGATAGCGGTGAAACAGGCTCCTCGGGAGCATCCTGTGGTGGAACGGGTTGCTCCTCTAGTGATGGCGGGAGCTGCTCCCCTTGAACCTGTGCTCCTCTGGCTTCTTTTGAAGCCGGTACACCCATCCTTTCTCGGATCCGCTCTGCCCTGAACTGATCCACGTTTATTTTCATCCATTGTAGTAGAGCCTTGTTTATTGCATTCGTTGGCTTTAATACTTCAAACGGCTCTCCATCAATGTCCACTTGATAGAACTCAAGGATCTTAGTGATCCATGTCTCATAAGGCAACACCCCTCGTGGGTTGTCCTTTCTAGAGGCAAGGGCTGTAAGGAAGAGTCGCGGGATACTGACTTTGACTCTATTGGCGACTTTCCAAAGGATTTCTGCCTCCTGTGGGTTGACCTAATTTCTGCCTCCTCCTTTCGGGTAGATACAGTGGGCAATCAGCAACCATAGGACTCTCAGCCTAGGGGATAAATCCATGTAATATAAAAACGTGACCCCAGGATGATATTTGTTCCTCCTGGTGAGCTGATTATACATTTGGGTGAGAGACAGATCTGCAGGTAGCTGTTCATCATCATAAGGGACCTCTAGGATTCGTCCCACCTTCCTAATAGCTTGATCTAGGCTTGGGACCCCTCTTGTTCCCAAAAACATTTCAACTCCTTTCACAAACGTACTGAAGTATTGATCATCCCACAAATAATAGAAAATCCTAGTTAAGTCAGGATATACCCTATCATCTGCCATTAACAACCTCGTCCAACCTTAGAAATCCAGTAGCTCCTCGATTTCAAACTCATAATCGCTTAAAAATTTGAAATCTATGATCTTGGGTATGAAAATCTTACACTCATAGAAGCTTTTATAAAATCGGCTATGTTGTAACTCGGTCTTGAAATAAGTAGTTGGCATTTTCAAGACCTGACCTTTCGTAGCTGGGGTTCCCTTTCTTCTGGCCCCTACATCTGAACTTCCAGATGTCTGAGTTTCTTCTCCCCTTTGGGCTATTGTAGATGGAGTCTCAGCATGAAATCGAACCCGACGGCCAGTGGAAGTTGACGGTTCATCCCGGGCACACTTTGAGGGAGTCTGTTGTCTCATGGGAAACTCCTCATTTTGGGAGCCGAATGGTCTGGGAACAGGCCTTTGACTTGGTTTGGACACAGCCAATTTGGGCAGTCTAGATTTAGGTGCCATTGGATTTGGTTAAATGGGATTTTTCAAATGAGATTGAAAGTTTGGGAGAAAGACAGTGAGCTGAGAGAGTTGGAAAGAAAGGGAAAAACAGAGAGAGAAAAGGAGAGAGTGGCAAGAGCCGACTAAGAGAGATAAGCTTGAGAGAGAGAGAACAAAGAGGGATGGAGAGAGTGAAAAATGGAGAGGGAGAGGGATTTGGTGCAAGAGGGAGAAAAACAGAGAGAGAAACAGATTGAGAGAGAGGAAAAATCGAGTGGGAGAGAGACGAGAATGGGAATCCGAGAGAGAGAGAGAGAGAGAAATCGAGCAGGAAAAATGGAAACTAGAGAGAGGAGATGAAATGACGGGAGAGACAGGGAGCTCGAGTGGGTAAGGAAGAGAGGGAGAAGGAGATTAGGAGAGAGGAAAGAGAGGTCGAGAGAGTGCTGGAGAGATAGAGAGAGCAATAGAGAGAGGGAATCCGAGAACTAGAGGAGATAGAGAGAACTACGGCACCGGGAAGAGGTGAATGAAGAAAAAGAAGAGAAGAAGAAAGAAAAGAAGGAAGATGGGAAGCCTGACGGTCACGCACCTGAAGTCGACTTACCCTAGCCGAAGTCGACTTCGCCCCTGATGTGGAGTCGACTTCGCCAAAGTCGACTTGGGACTTCCGGAGTCGACTTGACCTATCGACTTGGACTTTTCTAAGTCCATTTCTCCTATTTATTGTTTCTAATTTAATTCGATCCTCCCCATATCATTTCTAATTTTGTAAAAAGATTCTTTTGCTAAAGGTTAGGTGAATATATCAGCAATCTGATCCTCAGTTTTCACATATTTTAAACAAACATCATGATTTTCAACATGTTCACGAATAAAATGATGTCTTACATCTATATATTTAGTTCTAGAATGCAATACTGGATTTTTAGTCAAACAAATTGCACTTGTATTATCACATCTAATTAGAATATTATAATAATCAATATCATAATCTTTAAGTTGTTGTTTCATCCAAAGTAGTTGGGCACAACAGCTCCCGGCGGCTATATATTCGGCTTTCGTCGTAGATAGAGCAACACTAGTTTGTTTCCTTGAATACTATGAAACCAACATGTTACCAAGGAATTGACATGTTCCACTAGTACTTTTTCTATCTACTTTGTATCCGGTAAAATCCGCATCCGAGTAGCTAATTAAATTAAAAGTTGACCCCTTTGGATACCATAGTCCAAGATTAGTGGTGTTTATCAAATATTTAAAAATTCTTTTTACAGCCATTAAATGTGATTCTTTAGGACATGATTAGAATCTAGAACACATGCAAACATTGAATAGAATATCGGGTCCAAAAGCAGTTAAATATAACAATGAACCAATCATACTTCTGTATAGCTTTTTTTCGACACATTTACCGTTTTCATCCGTGTCGATCTTGATTGTTGAACTCATTAGAGTATTTGCTCCCTTGGTAGTCTGCATTCCGAATTTCTTTAGCATTTCTTTAATATACTTGGACTGATTTATAAATATCCCTTTGGCTTGTTGTTTGGTTTGCAGTCCAAGGAAGAAATTTAATTCTCCCATCATGCTCATTTCGAATTCGCTCTGCATTGTCTTAGAAAATTCTTGGCACAGAGTTTCATCAGTAGCACCAAATATTATATCATCTATATAAATTTGAACAATTAAAATATTTTTGCTTTTATACTTGATGAATAATGTAGTATCAACCTTTCCTCTTCGAAATTCATGATCAATCAAAAATTTATTCAACCTTTCACACCAAGCTCGTAGAGCTTGTTTTAGTCCATATAATGGTTTGGTTAATTTGTAAACATAATTTGATTGATCCTTTTCTTCAAATCCCGGAGGTTGTTCAACATATACTTCTTCATTCAAGTATCCATTCAAAAATGCACTTTTTACATCCATTTGAAACAATTTGAAATTCATGTGAGAAGCAAATGCTAGTAAAATACATATGGCTTCTAGTTTAGCCACAGGTGCATATAATTCTTCAAAATCAATCCCTTCTTGGGAATACCCTTTGGCTACTAGTCTGGCTTTGTTTCTTATTACAAGTCCACTTTCGTCTAATTTGTTCTTAAATACTCATTTGGTACCAATAATAATGCAATCTTTGAGTTTAGGAACTAAATGTCATACATTGTTCCTTTCAAATTGATTTAGCTCTTCTTCCAATGTAATAACCCAATTTTCATCATTAAGAGCTTGATCAATAGTTGTTGGTTCAATTTTTGATACAAAAGCATATTGTCCACAAATATTTTGTTTTGACCTTCAAGTCTTTACTCCTTCATAGATATTGCCAATAACTTGCTCAATTGGATGTCCATTTTTGAATTTCAAATCAGTTGGAGGTTTATAGGAATTATTATCTTTACTTACCCTTTCCTCCGTGGAATTTCTTGCTTAGGCTTGGTTTCCTCTTATTGTTTTGCTTTTGAATTCTTCGATATATCATCTGCATCACTTAATTCATCTTCCTTTTTCGGAGTTTGGTTAAATACATCAAAAATAACATCTATTGATTCCTCTACTATTTGATTTCTTTTGTTGAAAATTCTATATGCTTTGCTATTTGATGAATAACCAAGGAAAATTGCCTTATCACTTTTGGCATCTAATTTTTTCAAATTTATTTTTCCATTGTTTAACACATAGCAAGTACATCCAAAAGTATGGAAATATGATATGTTTGGTTTTCTGCCTTTCCAAAGTTCATATGAGGTTTTTTCAATATCGCTCTAATGGTAACTCTATTTAATACATGACAAGCTGTACGTACAGCTTCACCCCAAAATCTTTTGGACAATTTACTCTCATTTAGCATAGTTCTAGCCATGTCTTATATTGTCCGATTTTTCCTTTCAACATCTCCATTTTGTTGAGGAGTTCTTGGTGCAGAAAATGTATGGTGAATTCCTTTTTCATTGCGAAATTCTATGAATCATTTATTTTCAAATTCACCACCATGATCACTTCTAATGGAAATAATTGAACTTTTTTTTTCATTTTGCACCAAATTTGAAAACATGACAAACATAGAAAATGCTTCATCTTTGCTAGCTAAGAGTATAATCCAAGTAAATCTTGAAAAATTGTCAATAATTATAAATATATACTTTTTCCCACCAAGAGTTAAAATGTCCGATGACCCATAAAGATCCATATGCAATAATTCAAGTGGCCTAGTTGTTGAAATTTCCTTTGTGGTCGTAAATGACATTTTGGGTTGTTTGGATAATTGACAAGCTTTACAAATCTTATCATTGTCATATTTAAGCTTTGGTAACCCTTGTACTAAACTCTTTTTCCACAAGATTATAATATTTAACATATTTATATGTCCAAGCCTTGTATGCCATACCTATGGATCATTTTCTATGGTTATTAGACATTTTTCCTCAAGTTCATCTAGGCAAACCAAATATACATTTCCATGTCTTTTGCCACTAAATACTATGTGATCATCATCAAATACGTTGCATATAGAGGATTCAAATATAACTTTATAACCTTTGTCAGATAATTGACTAATACTCATTAAGTTGTATTTGAGTCCTTCAACAAACAGTATGTCCTCAATACATGCATTTGAGATTCCATAAACATTTCCTTTACCTTTTATTTTACCTTTTTCATTATTTCCAAAAGCAACTGTTCCTTCGTTGCACGGGTTGATCTTCCTTTGAAGCCATAAATCCAATGCTCTTGGGCATCCAAACCAATTTTGCACCAAGGTTTTGTAATTTTCACAATTTGCATTGAAATGCCTTGTGTCCCATCTTGTTGCAAAAATTACAAGCTCATGGAAGTCTAGGAGTGGGAAGCCATTTGGTAATTGGTTCTCCAATTGGTCTTTTGGTCTAGATCACATGATTTATCTTAGGTTTAGCATGGATGGATTTTGGTTTGTTTGGGTGGTCATTTTCAAAAATATTTTGACGCTTTCTCCAAGATTAGAAAATGTAGCAAGCGATTCATTTAATAATTCATTTTCCTTTTTGAGTTTTTCTAACTCATTTATCAAGGTATTCATTTTGCTTGTCAAATGATCAACTTTTTCTGCAAGTTTTGTGTTCACAATAGTTACTGTGTTAAATTGTCTTTTCTTTATTGAACTTATTTCCTAATTTCTTTATTTCCTCACATAATGAATCATAGGCTTGTTGAAGTTCTTCTAATTCAGCACATTTGAGGCAATCATTTGTAGAAGAAAAAATTGAAAAAGATTTTTGTTTAAAGGTTACCTCTTGACTTCTTGCGCAGTTTGTTGAAGTCGTTTGGTCCTCCAAAATTTCCGTCGCTGCAAGACATATGTCAGAATCTTGTGCGGCTTTCAAGGCGATGGCTCTCTTGCCATTATGTTGCTCCTCATTTCTCCTTTTTATCAACTCATGTGACATGAGTGAGCTTATAAGGTCTTCAAGGAGCAGTGTATTGAGGTCTTTTGTTTCCTCAATAGCTGTGATCTTTGGAGTCCATGATTCTAGTAGCGCCCTTAAGATTTTCATTACCAGCTCAGATTCAGAAATTGCTTTTCCTAGACCTTTCAAGGCGTTAGTAATCTTGGAAAATCTAGCAAACATTTCAGAAATATTTTCTGTTTCTAATATTTTAAAGCTTTTCAATTCTCCAATCAAAATATTTCTCCTTGTCCCTTGGAGTTGAGAAGTTCCCTCATATATGAATGTCAATGTATCCCATATTTCTTTGACGGTTTAGCATGATGATACTCTATCATATTCCGATGCCGTTAATGCACAAAAGAGGGAATTCATGGCTTTCGCGTTGCTTTTAACAACTCTAACTTCCTCCTCAGACCATGTGGAGGCTCTTTCATCGGTAGGTAATACAACGCCATCTTGGATAGCAATCCAAGAATCAATATCTGTAGCCATCATTAATTGTTTCATTTTCAACTTCCAATAGCCAAAGTTGGTCCCATCAAATAGAGGTGGTTTAGTAAAAGACTGACCCTCGGCAAAAGCTGGGGTAGAAGTTGACTGGGATGCCATGTCAAAAGATATCTTTGGTTTAAACTCAAAGACCTGCTCTGATACCACTTGTTGGTCCCGAGTTAATGATAATTACCCAAGAGGGGAGGGGTGAATTGGGTATTTAAATTTTTTTGCTTTAAACAGAAACTTTACCTCGGATTAATTCAGTCCCCTTTAATGAAAAAAATAGAAAGCAATAAGATAATGAAAGCAAAAATAAAAATCAGTGGACAAGATTTTATAGTGGTTCGAGCAACCATCCCTACTCCACTCTTCCAAGCTCACACTCCTTGTGACTTGGGTTCCACTATGTATTCCACGAATACAACTAGAGCCTCTGCTCTCTTCTAGATTCCAGCTCTAGGGGGCATATACAACTAGAGTCTCTACTCTCTTCTAGATTCTAGCTCTAGGGGGCATATACAACACTTAGTACAAGTAGGTGACGAGTCCCACTCCAGTCATAATGCTACTTTGCTATCGCTTGGTTTGAAACGTCAATATCAAACCAAGCATCAAAACTGAATAAAAAATTGAAAAGAAAAGGATTTACACTTTACAGTTTGTGTAGGCAAGTTTCAGCTCAAGGAAGAACTTGTAGAAGTGACGATTTGATCGACGTTGGAGTATGCAGCAAGTTGAAGCTCGTTCTTCCTTCAAAATGTGTATAGATCACTCAAGGCTAGGAAAATAGAATTTTTAACTTAGTATCTTTTGTTTCTGCTCTTTCCTATATACTTTCACATTCACTTGAGTGTCTATATGTAATGGAAAGAGAGATTTGAACGTTAGAGAGTTGGTTGGCGCGTAATAAATGCACCAACGTTCAAATTTTTGAACGTTACGACCCAAGTCGCAGGTGGAGTCAACTTCGTGTGCGACTTCACCCAAGTCGCATGCTGGAGTCAACTTCGGGTGCGACTTCGGACGTAAATAGGCTGCTCAAGTTCCTCCTCAGGTCGACTTATTCTTGGACTTGACCCAAGTCGCTGCTGGAGTCGACTTCAGGTGCGACTTCGGATTTTTGTAATTTCTAAGTCTCTTCTTCAGGTCGACTTGGACTTAGACTTGACCCAAGTCGCTGCTGGAGTCGACTTCGGTACGACTTCACTTCTAATGCTTGCTTGATGATCTTGAATTTCTTTGGTCGCTTGATTTTCTTCATAATTATTATTCTTTTGCTAATTTATATTACTTGACACTTAGTATGATTATCCTATCTTGAAAACATTTGGTTCTATGTCTTGAAATCTCAAATTCTTAGATCTTGAAGTTCATGAAGATGTCGTAGTGATATTTCTTGATCCAAAATGATGAATTCATGCAACTTTGCTTGTTTAAGTCTTGATCTATCTTCATTTGATCTAAGTTGATTGTTTGGATCGACTTGGTCTTCGACTTCACTCAAGTTGAATGTCAAGTCGACTTGATTTGCGACTTTGCTTTTCAAATCCTGTGCTGGTCAATTGAAGTCGATGCTGGAGTTGACTTGGTCTGCGACTTCACTCAAGTCGCATGTTGAGTCGATGCTGGAGTCCCCAATTTCAACGCTGGACAAAAATTGGCCTTTGAAGTCGATGCTAGAGTCGAGTTGGGGGATCGACTTGGCCTAAGTCGATGCCTGAGTAGACTTGCGAATCGACTTGACCTGTCATGCCTCATATTTTTCATTTTTATTTCCTTAAACATTTCACAAAAGTATTAGTAGCCAAAACTTACTCAAATTGAGTTGCTAATCATCAAAACATTTACTTTGGGTATTTTTCCTTTGATTTCATTACATGTTACCAACATGAATGATATAATATACAAGTGTATGTTGTGCATGTATGATCGACTTGAAAATTCGAGTTGATTATGTATGACATGGATTATGGGATTAAAAAACTAAGTGAGTGCAAGCAAATGAATTGTTATGAATGCATGACGAGCTGCGTATATGTCAATTAAAATGCTCGCTATTTACGTAAGTATACGTGCCGTCTCAAGTAATAAAGAGTGAGTAAAGTATCGTTCCCATAAGGAATTGTTAACCGGAATTATTAATTAGTTTAATTGCTTTCGATGGGTAGAGAATTTTGAGTTTGTGATTTAAACTAAAGCTACGACTGCAAAAAGAAATCAGAGTAGAGTTTATGAAACTACTGGATACTAGAAACGGAGTTACTAATCAGGGATGGCAGATGGATAGCTTGAAATCCTTGAATCTAAACTATATTGCATAGGTTCTTTATATTTGTATTGTGTATGGATTTACTAGCCCAAGTTCATTAATCTCTATATATGTCTTCCAACATTATATAAAGTTAATCACACCCTATTTAATTGCTATGTTCTCATGCCATTAAATAAAGTGAAATTGATAAGTTTATAACCTATTTAATGACTACATAGGGTTTAACGGTATATTCCTATCCGTTAATCAACTCCCCTTAACCAAGAGGAAACCTATGCCTTACACATGGATCTAGCAAAGATTTTTCTCTTCCAAGGATGAATCAAGCAATTAAATCATCTTACAAGGTAGCTAATCTTGTAAAAAGTATTAAATCCACACATGCAAAGGTAAATCATACACAATCACATATAAAATCAAATATTCATTCCTGAAATTCAAAGAACCAAAAACATTATAGTTTAGAATTCAATTCATCCTAACTATCCATCAAGAGGAGGTTTAGTTCAAAGACATGATCTCAATATCCATTACATCCATATAAAAAGTACCCATGAAAGAAGAAAAAGAAAATTAGAAAGAAATAGAGAAAACTATTTTCCGACGGTTCCACCAACGGGGTTGAATCCTCTCTTCAATCTGTGCTTTAATCGTGATTTCCTCTTTCTCTTACTGTGTAGTTCGTTTCTGGGCTCTCTCCTTCGTCTCGTCTCGCGTGCGAACACCTAGGATCTATTTATAGAGTCCAATTGTGCAGCCTACGCATTGAAATTTGCGCATACGGATGCGTATTGGCGCCTAGATGCCAACTCTCTATGTGTTGGGCAACTTGCAACTTTTCTGTAAACTCTAGGAGTTCATACCTTGGCGCCTAGCGCCAACTCCTTCGACTTTCTTGCCTTGGAGCTTTTCCTAGACACCCTGAGTGATCATGTCTGGCGCCTAGGCGCCCCTGGCTAGCACCTAAGCGCCAACTCCCTGGAAGCAGTATGACTTGTGGCTTCAAAAACCCTGCTTTGGTTCTCTGCATGTTAGTAGGTGGTGCCTGGGCGCCAACTCACTGGAAGCCATGTGTTTTCTGAATTTTTCTAGAGTCTTGGCAAAGGCACATAGGGTGGCGCCTAGGCGCCATCCGCTTGCCTCGTGACTTGATCTCGATCTGCATTCCAGTCACCCGCATGCCTTCATATGTCCCGTCCTTTCTGCAAAAGATGGAAAAACTAAATAAATGGACTAAAAATGCCTAATTAATGCTAAAAATGCCTAAAAACTAGATAATGCTCCTAACATGCAAATTGAGTGGAAATTAAGCTAAATGAATGCAAACTAAGCTCAATCTCTTGGACTAACGCACAAATAAACTCTGAAATGGGCCATGATAACTCGTATTTTTACGAGTTATCACACCCCCAAACTTAAATGTTGCTAGTCCTCGAGCAACACATGCAAACCTAATGAATGAATGAATGAATGAATGAGTGCAAAAATCCGCTAACTCCGTTTGCTTCCTGTTACGCTTTGATCAATCCACTTATCTTTTTCACAAAGTTAGGATCAATCTGACTTGAAAAATCCTCCATTACACAAAACAAGGCATGCCTTTTCATTCTCAAACCAAGTTACATGTGGGTGCCAAACTTTTCTAATACATGATCATAATTCAACATGTTAATCTTCCATTGGATCAGAAAACTGGTCAGAAAATTAATAAGAACAGGCAAACCAAGGTTTAAGCTGAATAAACTGGTTACAGAAATAGTAATAAGTCACTGGATTCAATTTCTAACAACTGCACATTCTTTTTCCCCCCAAACTTATTGCAAAAATTCTCCTCATCATATTTCAGGATATTTGGAGATATGTATTTTTTTTAGCTCCCCTCACCATATTTCAGGGTATCTAGGGAGAATTTTGATTTTAAAGCGTTATTACTGTGATTTTCCTTTACTTTTTACGCGAATTAAAACAATGTATTATGAAATTCCTTTTAATTCTTTCACATGTCAATTTCAACTTGCTTTTATACTTGGTTTTTAATCTGAATTGTCCATTCTTTCATGAATTCAATTTCAAGTCAACATTAATCACAACCTTGCACATTTTCACAATAAGATGGATTGAAACAAAGATAACTTTCATTGGCTGGAATTGACATAACATGCAACATAAAATAAAACATGAAAAACTAACATGAAAAACTAACCTATGATTGAGAATTATACACCCCCCAAACTTGAGAGATGCGTTGTCCTCAATGCATGATGACCTAGAATGAACTACTAACGAAAATATAATGGAAAGCAAAAGAAAATAAAAAAATTGAAAGACCTGGGACTCCCTCAAGAATTAGACTCGATGGCGCCCTTGTCCTTGCTATCGGTAGGCTAGGGCTAGGATGGCTGCCCAAAGCAGGCTCTGACCTCTGGTGGCGTCGACGGGAAAGGTGGGAGGGTGGAGACATCTATTTGGCGGTCCTCCACAATCCGTCGTAAGTAAGCCTCCATCGCCCTGTCATCCTGACACTGGTACCTGGCTTGGGCTGCAACCAAATTCTCCAAGTTGGTTAGCCGCTCGCCCGTGGATAGCAGCTGTGAGGAGGGACCCGCTGGTGGAGCTGCTCTGGGGCGCATCGTGGAGGTGCGGACTCGAGGCTGGGTGCGGTAAGAGAGGTCATCGATGATGGCCTGACAGTTCAGGACCTCCTCCGTCTCCTCCCATCTAACGCCAGCTCGCTTGCAGAGCCCGGTGATAAGTGATGGGAAGTAGTAACTGCCCCGTGGTGCGGTCGCGTAAGCACGAATTTGCTGGTAGATAAGGCGGCCGACGTCGATCGTCATGCCGCTGTAGATGGCATGGAGAAGCACAGCTCTATCCATCGTCACCTCACTAACGTGGGTCGACGACATCATCCGGGCTAAGATGAAATGGAAGAACATCCGCCCGTCATACATCATCTCACTGCGCTTGAAGGACGTGAGCTATCCTCCCATAGACTTCCATGTCGGAGGCCGTTGGCAGAGATGCATGTTGATGGAGTTGACATCTCAGTCTTCTCCCACCAAAAACTCCTCGTACTGGTCCGAGTAATCAAAAGAACACAGCCCGTAGTAGGAGTTGATCACCTTCGCATGAAATGGGACAATCTTGCCCCGGACCTTCACCCTGCCCTGCTCATGTTCTATCGCATTGGCGTAAAACTCTTTCACCCCTAGTACGATTGCAGATTTAGGTTATGCGAGGAATTTCTGCCAACCTTGAGCATTCAATGCATTGATAAAGTTATCGGAGAAAGAAGTAATCTTGATTCCCCTCTCTGGAATCAAATGTCTCTTCTAGAGCGAGTCTGTGCACCGCTTAAAAGCTTGAGCGGATACGAACTTGTTGGCATCAAATTCCACTAGTTCCTGTACTTTCTTCCTCTTAGCTAATGATGATGAAGTCATATCTCCGACAAATGGTCTCAAACAATCCTTGCAAGCAAAAATCTAACACAACCGAACAAGCCAAAATCCACCAACCAATCGCCAGAAATCAACCAACACACCAATCAAGCCAATCAATTTGATTCAACACAATTCCCAAGTAATCAACAAGCCAATCTTCGCAAACCAATCACAAGTCAATCAGGCACCACACAATCCACAGTACCAACCACCCAACTCAATCTTCACTTCGCAGACTAATCCACAAAAACTAACCAAACCAGTCCAATTCTCCACTCAACAATCACCAAAACACTTCAAAGCTACGAAAAGGCACCAAAAGTGGAGAAATTTTTACCCACAAAAGCTTTCCGCCTGAAATCTGAACCTGTCCTGTTTCTGCACTAGCGCCAGGACGCGGGGGTAGCGGTGCCTATGCGCCGATCTGCTGACAGTAGCTTTCGGCACCGGACGGAGAAGATGAAGATGGTGGGGCTCAAAATGGAGCCTAAATGAAGGGGGAAGTGATGGGAATCCCAATGTAGGTGTTAGGCTTAGGATTTGGTGATGAAAAACTGAAGTTTTAAATGGATTTGAGTGGATCTAAGCAAAAGGGGAGAAAGTGAAATGAAATGGGAAACGGAATGGATGGAATGGGAGGATGATTCTTTGATGAAATGTGGTTGGATTTGAGTTGAAATAGCTTGGAATCAATGGAAGATTGATTGGAGGAGAAAAATAGGGTTTTTCGGTGCCGGGCCGTGGGGTTTAGGGTTTAAACCCTAACCCCGGACTTTGTAAGGCGTCCGGGTTGTGCTGTCCATGACCCAGCACTAGGGCACCCGTGTTCTTCGGGATGTTCATCATGGCGCCGGGGTGCCCCCCTGCGGCGCCTAGGCGCCGATGCCTTTCGTCAAATTTTTTGAAAATTTTCTTCTGGCTGCTTCCAAGCATAATCCTTATGAAATTATACTCCAAATTATTTTCCTGAAAAAAAAAATAAAAACCAAAAAAATGAAAACAAAACAAAAATGCAATAAAAAATGAGACTAAGCAATGAGTTGTCTCCCATTCAGCGCTAAGTTTAACGTCCTCAGCCTGACGTTCCTGCTGTTCAATCTTCTTTCAATTTGACCACCTCGAACTCCCTGCCATTCGGACTGCAATATGGAGGCTCATATCCAATCTTATTCCATTGGTCCAATGAGTTATGCCATGTTTGACTTCCCGGCAGGTGGAATGGGGGCATTTGGATATGAAAATGTCCAGTTTCCTCAATTGTATGCCCTTCTATTCCATCATTAGCTTTATCTTCCATGTCTTGGCTTTCCACCGGCTCGGTCAATCGTTCGAGCCCGATGTAATTAGTGAGTCAGTCTTTAGTGCAAACAGATAACTTGCGCCCCTTATTTTCAATCTTCTCTAGGTCCTGCTCAATACTAGTTGAGAAAAACTCTTAATCCTTTGAGTTGACCATGTCAATCCTAAAGCAACCCTCGGAATTAGTTGGGCTCTGTATTGCCTTGAGCACATTGAACGTGACTTTTTCATTTTGCACCTGCATGGTTAATCTTCGACTCGTACATTGATTATTGCATCGCTTGTTGCGAGGAAGGGTCGACCTAAAATAATTGGCACATCTCAATCTTCTTCATAGTCTAGGATAATAAAATCTGTAGAAAAAGTGAACTTGTCCACCTTGACAAGAACATCTTCAATAATACCTTTCGGATATGTGATAGATCAATCCGCCAGTTGCAGCATCACTATTGTAGGTCAGGCTTCCCCGATGCCCAATTTTCTGAAAAATTGACTTGGGCATGAGATTAATGCTGGCTCCCAAGTCGCATAAAGCTCTCTCGAAGTATTGGTTTCCAATTATGCATGGGATGGTGAAACTTCCTAGGTCCATGAGCTTAGGAGGCAGCTTCCTCTGCACTCTAGCGCTGGTTTCCTCTGTTAATGCCACTGCTCAAATTCTGTCAACCGCCTTTTCCTCAATAGCACATCTTTCATGAACTTGACGTAGCTAGGCATCTGTTCCAAGGCTTCGACAAGAGGTATATTAATATGCAGCTGCTTCAATACCTCTAGAAATTTCTTGAATTGGCCCTCCTTTTTAGTCTTTGCGAATCACTGAGGGAATGGAGGAGGCAACCTTTGGTTTGTGGCGATTTCAGCGTCTTGTTGCTTCTAAGTAGTGTCTGGTTCTTCTGGCTCCTGTGACTGCCGAATTAGAGGATTCATGGGCTCAGTTTCCGATTCTGGTGGAATTGCATCGGGTAACTGCTTCCCACTATGCAGCGTGACTGCTTGGACCTATTCTTTACCTTTTCCTTTCGGATTTTGCTCGGTGTCGCTTGGCAACGAACCATGAGGCCGGTTATTCAGGGCTGAGGCCAGTTGGCCTATCTGAGCTTCCAAGTTCCTGTTCGTCGTGATCTAGGATTGCATGAATTGCATAAAGAGGTTTTCCATATCAGAATTCTTCTCTTCTCGCAATGGTGAATTGAATTGCATCGGTCTTTCTGGCTGTTGTTGCGGGCGCTGCTACGAGAATCCAGGTGGCTGATTCGGCCTCGTCTAGTTGTTCCATGAGAAGTTGGGATGATTTCTCTAGCTTGGGTTGTAGTTATTTCCAAACTGATTCACTGGATTTCTCTAAACATTTCTCATGTAATTAATGGACTCTGGATTGGAGTCACATTCATCATTGGGATAGCTGAATTCTTCACACCACATGCAAATATCTGCTGCTGTCGACTGCTGTGGTGTAGACGCCCCTAGTGCACTAATGTTGGTTGGCCTGGATAAGTTCTGAATTTTCCAGGATAAGGCGTCGATGTGGGCCTTTATCGACGAAACTGCATCCAATTGAAGTAGACCCCCACTTCGGCTTCTGTCAGATGGCAGTTGATAAGTATTGACGACCATGTTTCCAAGTAGGGCTTACGATTCTCGATAGCTTTTCCTCAGCAAAGAATCGTTTGAAGAAGAATCCACCATGTGACGGGTGGAATCCTGGAGACCGTTATAGAAAATTTGTATTTGAACCCACGACTAAATTCCATGATGCGGACACTTTCAAAGCAAGTCTTTGAAGCAATCCCACGCCTCTGATAGGGTCTCCTCCCCGTGTTGCTCGAACGAGACTGTCCATTCTCAGCTTGGCTAACTTGGCAGACGGGAAATATTTCTCCAGGAATTTCTAAGCCAAGTCATTCCATGTGTTGACAGAGTTCCGGGGCAAAGAGTCTAGCCACTCCGAATCTCTATCCCGCAGAGAAAATGAAAAAGTCTGAAGTCGCATTGCCTTATCGGAGGCTCCGTTCTGCTTGAATGTGTTCATAATCTGCACAAAATTCCGCAGATGGCGGTGTGGGTCCGAAGATGCTAGCCTTCCGAACTGCCCAATGGACTGAAGCATCTGGAAAATCGCCGGCTTGATCTTGAAATTGTTGGTGTCGATAGGAGGAGGGCGATGCTATTCTGAACTATATTTTGGCCAAGAGCAATGAGATCCCAAATGGGTTAGTCCAAATCATCTTGAGGTGGATGATTTGGAATCTCAATCCTTTGGTTCCCCTGTTAGTTTGCGTGAACGTTCTCGTCCTGGTTCTCGATGTTGGAAACATGTGAAAAATAAGCCAAGTTTATGTTTTGATGATTAACAAACCAATTTGAGTAAGTGTTGGTTACTAACATGTTTGTGAAGATGATTGAAGGTTATAAAAATGAAGAATATGAAGCATGGAAAGTCGAGTCGGATTCCAAGTCGACTCAGGCATCGACTTAGGCCAAGTCGATCCCTAAGTCGACTCCAGTAGCGACTTCAGCTCGTCATTTTCGTCCAGAGTTGAAAATGGGGAACCAAGCTACTGAAGTCGCAAACGAAGTCGACTCCGCATGCGACTTGGGTGAAGTCGCTGACCAAGTCGACTCCAGCTTTGACTTCGAGGCGTCATTTTCATCCAGAGTTGAAATCGGGGATGAGAGCTGCCGAAGTCGCATCCCAAGTCTACTCCGCATGCGACTTGGGTGAAGTCGTAGATCAAGTCGACTCCATCTTCGACTTAAGTGCGGAACTTGCAGATCAAGACCGTTCAATGCTAGATTCAAGTAAAGATGAAGGCCAAGACAACTCAAACACTCAAATGAAAATCAAATGAAGTCCAGAGCAAGCAAAGTTGCATATTTTCATGGAGAATCGAGATCATACATTTGGACCTCTCTTATGCACTCCAATACTCAAAGACTCATGACTCAAGACATGGAGTCAAATGTGTTTAAGATAGAAGAACTATAAAGAGTCTTAAAGTATAATCAAAGGAAGAACAACCAAACATGAAGAAATTCAAGCAAGCAAGGCATTCCAAGGATTTCAAGTTCAACTAGCAAGCTGAAGAAGTGAAGTCGCACCCGAAGTCGACTTCATCTGCGACTTGGGTCAAGTCGAGGACCAAGTCGACCCAGACTGGAACTTGAAGAAGCAGCGGACAGGCGAAGTCGCACCCGAAGTCGACTCCATCTGCGACTTAGGTGAAATCTCACCCGAAGTCGACTCCACCTGCGACTTGGGTCGCAACGGTCGGAAAATTTCCGAACGTTGGTGCATTAAATGCGCGCCACCTACTTCCAAATGTTCGGATTCCCTCGCAAATTATATAAGGCATTCCATATGAACGAGGAGGGTAGCTGAGAATTCATTGAATGAACATAACTCCCATCTCTAAGAGCATTTAGTGATCAAGCCAACATATAGAAGAAGAACTCCGCTTTCAAACTGCCAAGAGCTGCTTGCTGAATCATTAAGCCTACGTTACAAGTTCTGCTCTTCGCCAAATCTGCCTCTACACAACAGTAACGTGTAGAAACTTTCTTTTGTTATTTCTTGTTGTATTGAACTTGATTTAGTTTGGGTAACTAAGATCAAGTATAAGCAAAGTAGTGTATGATTGGAGTGGAACTCATCACCTACTTGTGCTGTGGATTGTTGATGCCCCTCAGAGCTGGAATCTAGAAGAGAGTAGTGACTCTAGTTGTATTTTTGAAATACATAGTGGAACCCAAGTCACAAGAGGTGTGAGCTTGGAAGAGTGGAGTAGGGAAGGTTGCCCGAACCACTATAAAATCTTGCTTGTTGATTTTTATTTCTGCTCTCTACATTATATTGCTTTCCATTTTGTTTCTTCATAAACGAGACTAGATTAATCCGGGGTAAAGTTTTTGTTTAAGTTTAAATTTTTTAAATACCCAATTCACCCCTCCCCTCTTGGGTAATTGCCATTAACTTGGGACCAACAAGTGGTATCAGAGCAGGTCTTTGAGTTATACCAAAGAGATCTTTTGATATGACATCCCAATCGACTTCCGTTCCTGCATTTGCAGAAGGCCAATCTTTTACTAGGCCACCATTGTTTGATGGGAACAATTTCGGCTATTGGAAGCTACATATGAAACAACTCATCATGGCTATAGATATGGACTCTTGGATTGCAATCCAAGACGGTGTAACCTTGCCTATTGATGAAAGAGCTTCCAAATGGACCGATGAGGAAGTAAAAACTGTTAAGAGCAACGCTAAAGCTATGAACTCACTATTTTATGCTCTTACCGCTTCCGAATATGATAGAGTATCCTCTTGTTTAACTGCAAAAGAAATATGAAATACTTTAACATCTATCTATGAAGGAACTTCTCAAGTCCAGGGGACAAGGAGAAATATTTTGATTGGAGAGTTGGAAAGCTTTAAAATGTTAGAAACAGAAAATATTTCTGAAATGTTTGCTAGATTCTCTAAAATTACTAATGCTTTGAAAGGTCTTGGAAAAGCAATTTCTGAATCGGAGTAGGTCATGAAGATTCTAAGGGCGCTACCCAAATCATGGACTCCGAAAATTACTGCAATAGAAGAAGCAAAGGACTTGAATACATTGAAGCTAGAAGACCTTATTAGCTCACTAATGTCACATGAGCTAATCAAGAAAAGAAATGAAGATCACCACAAAAGAAAGAGAGAAATTGCATTGAAAGCGGAACATAACTCGGATGAGTCCACCTCCTCATCTCAAAACGATGATGAAGACATTGCACTACTTACTCGCAAATTTCGAAAGTTTGTGAGAAAAGAAAAAGAACTTCAAAGACTTCAAAGAAAGACCACAAAAAGAGAAGAAGAAGGAGGCCACAAAGTGTTATAGATGCGGCGATATGGGACATATGCAAGCTCAATGTCCTACACCGGAAGAAAGACCAAAGGATCATCAAGAAATGAAGGAAAGATATGAAAGCTGAAAACTTCAAAGGCCCAAGCGAAGAGGAATGTACGTGAATGAAGAAACTTCATCCACAAGTAGCTCCTCAACCGATGATTTTGATGCAGCAAATTGTGCAAGAATATGTTGCATGGCTCAAAATGAACATGAAAAAGCTTTGAACGCAACGAAAGTTTTGGAAGAGCAAACCACCTCAACAAAATGCACAAGTAATAAAGAGGTAACTTTCAAATTTTGCTATTCTCAATCTACTCACTCTTCTATTCAAGAATATTTCAAATGTGCTGAATTAGAGGAATTACAACATGCATATGATTCATTATATGAGGAAATCAAAAAATTAGGAAACAAGTTATTATTAAAGAGACAACAACGCAATTCCATTATTATTGTAAATGGAAAACTAGCAGAAAAAACAACAAAACTAAAAGAAGAAAATGAACTACTTTTGAAAGAAGTGAAAAAATTGAAAAAGGATAATGAATCATTAAATAAATCATTAGCTAAATTTTCTAATCCATGAGAAAAAGTGAAAATGTTTCTAAACATGACCTCTCAAACCAATAGAAGAGGTCTTGGATACTCCACATTTGAGCAAAGAGAAAGCGGCAAATCAAATGTGCCAATACTTGGGAAAAATCAAACCAAAATTGCATCTATTTACATACCTAAAGGGAAACGAGTTGTTTAGACCAAAAGGCCAATCTTTGAACCACAACATACTTGGAGGCCTACTCCTAGACTACCAATGGCCTGCAACTTTTGCAACAAAATGGGTCACAAAATTCATAGATGCAACTTTAAGAAATTATATGATCATGGTGCAAAATTAGTTTGGGTTCCAAGAAACACAAGATTTGGGCTTTCAAAGATAGAACAACAAAGATTAAATCAGTTTACTAACCCAAATGGACCCATAAAATGGGTACCAAAGAGATAAGATTTATTTGTTCATTTCTCATATATGTTTCAAGGCAAGCAACGTTTGGTTCATGGATACTGGTTGCTCAAGGCATATGACCGGTGAAAGAAGTTTATTTCATAAACTCAAGCCTTGAAACGATGGAACTGTTGCTTTTGGAAATAATGAGAAAGGTAGAATCAAAGGTAAAGGAAACATTTATAGTGTTTCAAATGCATGTATGGAAGATGTATTATTTGTTGAAGGACTCAAGCACAATTTAATGAGTATTAGCCAATTATGTGACAAAGGATACAAGGTTGTGTTTGAATAATCTACATGCAATGTGTTTGATAAAGAACATATCATGTTTAGTGGAAAAAGACATGGAAATGTATATTTGGTTTCACTTGATGAACTAGATGGTCAATGTCTAATGGCCATTGACAATGATCCATGGGTTTGGCATAAGAGGCTTATGTTGGTCCCGAGTTAATGGCAATTACCCAAGAGGGGAGGGGTGGATTGGGTATTTAAAAATTTATAACTTAAACAGAAACTTTACCCCAGATTAATCTAGTCCCCTTAATGAAAAAACGAAATGGAAAGCAATATAATGTAAAGAGCAGAAATATAAATCAAGCACACAAGATTTTTATAGTGGTTCGGGCAACCTCCCTACTCCACTCTTCCAAGCTCACACTCCTTGTGACTTGGGTTCCACTATTGTATTCCTCAAATACAATTAGAGTCACTGCTCTCTTCTAGATTCCAGCTCTAGGGGGGCATAAACAACGCACTCCACAAGTAGGTGATGAGTCTCACTCCAATCACACACTACTTTGCATACACTTGATCTTAGCTACCCAAGCTAAATCAAGCTTAATACAATTAAACGAATTAACAAATGAAATCTACACTTTACAGATGTGTAGAAGCAATTTGGCGCAGTGAAGAACTCGTAGTGTTGGCTTTGAAGATTCAGAAGTTGGGCTCTTGCAGTTTGAGGCAAAGTTCTTCTTCTTTGAGTGGCTTGATCTCTTTAAAGCTCTTGAGTATAGGAGTTAAGCACACTTAATGATTCTCAGCTACTTCCCTCGTCCACAATAACTCCCTTTTATAATTGTGGAGGGAATCCGAACGTTAGAAGGTGGTTGGCGCGCATTAAATGCGCCAACGTTCAAATAATATCCGACCGTTGCGACCCAAGTCGCAGGCGGAGTCGACTTCGGATGCGACTTCGCCCAAGTCGCAGATGGAGTCGACTTCGGGTGCGACTTCGCTTCTCCGTAGCGACTTCAAGTTCCAGGTCGGGTCGACTTGGGTATCGACTTGACCCAAGTCGTAGGTGAAGTCGACTTCGGGTGCAACTTCACCTCTTCGGGTTCCAAGTCTGAGTCTTGAGTCGACTTTGGCTGCAGGCTCCAACTCAAGTCGATCATGGAGTCGACTTGGGTTGCGACTTGACTTGGTCTTTGCAAAATATGCTTTGATCCTCATTGATTTGCTTCTATCTTGTTTGGCTTTCTTCCTCTAGAATGGCTCCTTATACTTGTAGATCTTGTGATTCTTGAAGAGCTTTACTTTGATTCTTCTTGGATTAGCTTGAACCTTGTGAATCTTTGAAGAACTTGAATCATTGAATAACTTCTTGGTATCTTGAACTTGGATTGGTTGTCATATCATGACTTTCTTCATCTTGAGATAAGCTTGGAGCTTTTGCCTTGATCTTGAGAGTTTTAAGTTGATCTTGCACCTTTGATTAGGTATTGAGAACACTCAAGTTGACTCTTGGAATGAACTTGAAACTGCATCTTTGAGCTTGAGAGCATCAAGTCGAACTTGGGGTCGACTTCGCCTGCAACTTCGCCCAAGTCGCAACTGGAGTCGACTTCGACTGCGACTTCGGCATTCTTCCATCCCAAATTCAGCTCTGGAGTGAATCTCCCGACTGAAGTCGATGCTGGAGTCGACTTCGTTTGCGACTTGGCTTCCTAAGTCGCAAGTGGAGTCAACTTGGCCTGCGACTTTACTTGTTCTTCTCCCATTTTCAACTCTGGACAGATTTGGCTTCTTGAAGTCGATCTTGGAGTCGACTTAGGGAACGACTTGGCCTTCCATGCTTTATGTTCTTCAAATATATATCCCTTAAACATATCCACAAACATGTTAGTAGCCAAGACTTACTCAAATTGATTTGTTAATCATCAAAACATAGATTTAACTTGTTTTCCACATATTTCCAACAATCTCCCCCTTTTTGATGATTGACAAAACCGATTTGAGTGTATACCTTTCAATAACGTAAGAATTACATGTTTAGCAAACTTTCAAGTTAAAGTCATTCAAACTCTTATCCCCAACCATATCCTACTCTTCTCCCCCTTTGGACTTATATCAAATCCTACTCTTCTCCCCCTTTTTGTCAATATATCAAAAAGTTAGAGGGTAAAGAGATAGGTGGGTGTGCTCCCCCTAAACAGGTGCTCCCCCTAAGTTTATGCTAAGGTAATTCAATCATTCCCATGTCATTTCTAA
Organism: Annona cherimola; assembly: GCA_030490835.1. NCBI lineage: Eukaryota > Viridiplantae > Streptophyta > Magnoliopsida > Magnoliales > Annonaceae > Annona > Annona cherimola. Next base: position 60,723,338 of record CM059975.1, read on the forward strand.
AATTATAAAATGCTTCTTTTGCTAGGGGCTTTGTAAATATGTCTGCAACTTGATCCTCTGTTCTTACATATACCAAACATATGTCATGATTTTCTACATGTTCTCTAATGAAATGGTGTCTAAGGTCTATATGTTTGGTCCTAGAATGCAAGACTGGATTTTTGGTTAGACATATGGCACTAGTATTATCACATCTAATGGGTATATCTTTAAAATCCATGTCATAGTCTCTAAGTTGCTGTTTCATCCAAAGTAATTGGGCACAACAGCTCCCGGCGGCAATGTATTCGGCTTCCGCCGTGGATAGAGCAACACTAGTTTGCTTTCTTGGAAACCATGAAACCAACATGCTTCCAAGAAATTGACATGTTCCACTAGTGCTTTTTCTATCTACTTTGTAACCGGAAAAATCCGCATCCGAGTAGCCGATTAGATCAAAATTAGAGCCCTTTGGATACCAAAGTCCTATATTGGTAGTGTCTACTAAGTATCTGAAAATTCTTTTCATAGCTACCAAGTGTGATTCTTTTGGACATGATTGAAATCTAGAGCACATACACACACTAAACAATATATCAGGCCTAGAAGCAGTTAAATACAACAAAGATCCTATCATGCTTCTATACAATTTCAAATCAACCATTTTCCCTTTATCATCTTTGTCGATTTTGATTGTTGAGCTCATTGGCGTGTTTGCTCCTTTGCTATTCTCCATGCCAAACTTCTTCAGCATTTCTTTGATATACTTGGACTGGTTGATGAAAATTCCTTCATTTAATTGCTTGATTTGCAGTCCAAGGAAGAAATTTAGCTCTCCCATCATGCTCATCTCAAATTCTTTCTGCATAAGCTCAGAAAATTCTTGACAAAGAATCTCATTAGTAGCACCAAAAATGATATCATCAACATAAATTTGAATGATCAAAATATCCTTTTCTTTATACTTGATAAACAAAGTGGTGTCTACCTTTCCTTTTTGAAAATCATGATCAATCAGAAATTTGCTTAGTCTATCATACCAAGCCCTTGGAGCTTGTTTTAGTCCATATAATGCTTTGGTTAGCTTGTACACAAATTTAAATTGATCTTTTTCTTCAAATCCAGGTGGTTGTTCTACATACACCTCTTCATTTATATAACCATTCAGAAATGCACTTTTAACATCCATTTGAAACAATTTAAAGTTCATGTGAGATGCAAAAGCTAGTAAAATGCGAATAGCTTCTAATCTAGCAACCGGGGCATAGGATTCCTCAAAATCTATTCCTTCTTCTTGTGAGTATCCTTTTGCCACAAGTCTAGCTTTGTTTCTCACTACAAGTCCACTTTCATCTAATTTGTTCCTAAAGACCCACTTGGTGTCAATAACAATACAATCGTTTGGTCTAGGAACAAGGTGCCAAACTTGATTTCTTTCAAATTGATTTAGCTCTTCTTGCATTGCTATGATCCAATTTTCATCATCAAGAGCTTGATCAATAGTGGATGGTTCAATTTTATATACAAAGGCATATTGTCCACAAATGTTTTATTTTGACCTTCTAGTTTTTACACCTTCATATACATTCCCTATAACTTGTTCAATTGGATGGGCATGTTTGAATTTCAAATCAGTTGGAGGTTTGTAGGAATTATTACCTTCACTTACCCTTTCCTCCATGGAATCTTCTTGCTTTTCCACATGCAGTTTTTCAAAATTGCTTGCTATATCATCTGCATCACTTAAATAATCTTTTCTTTTGTAGCATGGGTTAGTTTCATCAAAGACAACATGTATGGACTCTTCTACCACTTGGTTTCGTTTATTGAATACTCTATATGTTTTGCTATTTGATGAGTACCCAAGGAATATTGCCTCATCACTTTTAGCATCTAATTTTTCCAAGTTGGTTTTTCCATTGTTCAAAACATAGCATGTACATCCAAAAGCATGAAAATATGAAATATTTGGTTTTCTACCTTTCCATAGCTCATATGGGGTCTTTTTCAAGATTGCTCTAATGGTAACTCGATTCAAAACATGACAAGCTGTACTTACAGCTTCACCCCAAAATTTCTTGGATAATTTATCTCTTGTATAGTTCTGTTTTTCCTTTCAACTACTCCATTTTGTTGTGGAGTTCTTGGTGCAGAAAATGTGTGATGAATTCCTTTTTCATTACATAACTCTATGAATCGTTTGTTTTCAAATTCACCACCATGATCACTTCTTATAGTCATAATAGTACTTTGTTTTTCATTTTGCACCAAATTTATAAAAGTTGCAAACATAGAGAAGGCTTCATCTTTGCTAGCTAAGAGAATTATCCATGTGAATCTTGAAAAATCATCAACAATCACAAATACATATTATTTTCCACCAATGGTTAAAATATTGGATGACCCATATAAATCCATGTGTAGCAATTCAAGTGGCCTAGTGGTGGAAATTTCCTTTTTGGTAGAGAAAGGCATTTTAGGTTGTTTAGATAATTGACATGCCTTGCAGATTTTGTCTTTTTCATATTTCAAATTTGGCAAGCCTTCTACCAAACTCTTTTTCCATAGGGTCTTTATATTTCCCATGTTTATATGTCCAAGCCTTTTATGCCAAACCCATGGATCATTATCAATGACCATTAGACATTGACCATCTAGTTCATCAAGTGAAACCAAATATACATTTCCATGTCTTTTTCCACTAAACATGATATGTTCTCCATTAAATACATTCCATATAGATGATTCAAACACAACCTTGTATCCTTTGTCACACAATTGACTAATACTCATTAGATTGTGCTTGAGTCCTTCAACAAACAAAACATCTTCCATGCATGCATTTGAAATACTATAAATGTTTCCTTTACCTTTAATTTTACCTTTCTCATTATTACCAAAGGCAACCGTTCCATCGTTGCAAGGCTTAAGTTTGTGAAATAGACTTCTTTCTCCGGTCATATGCCTTGAACAACCGCTGTCCATGAACCATACTTTGTTTGCCTTTGCCTTGAAACAAATCTGAAAAATAAAAAGGTAAATCTCATCTCTTTGGTACCCATTTTATGGGTCCATTTAGGTTAGTAATATTATTCAACCTTTGTTGCTCCAACTTAGAAAGCTAAAATCTTGTGTTCCTTGGAACCCAAACTAATTTTGCACCATGGTCATATAATTTCTTAAAGTTACACTTATAGGCTTTATGACCCATTTTATTACAGAAATTGCAAGCCATAGGTAATCTTGGAGTAGACCTCCAAGTATGCATTGGTTCAAACGTTGGCCTTCTAGTCCACACAACATTTTTCCTTTGTGTCTTGTATATAGGTGCAGTTTTGGTTTGATATTTCCCAAGTATTGGTACATTCGATTTGCCACTTTCTTTTTGCTCAAATGTATAATATCCAAGGCCTCTTTTATTTGTTTGAGCAGTCATGTTCAGAAACATCTTCACATTTTCTCCGGGATTAGAGAACTTTGCTAATGATTCATTTAATGATTCATTCTCCTTTTTCAATTTCTCTATCTCTTTCAACAATGATTCATTTTCTTCTTTCAGTTTTGTTGATTTTTCAGCTAGTTTTCCATTTTCAATAATAACGAAGTTACATTGTTGTCTCTTTAATGATAACTTGTTTCCTAGCTTTTTGATTTCCTCATATAATGAATCATATGCAAGTTGTAGTTCTTCTAATTCAGCACATTTGAGGCAATCATGAAAAGAAGAATAATTTGATTGAGAATAGCAAGGTTTGGAAGTTACCTCTTCATTGCTCGTGCGTTTTGTTGAGATGGTTTGTTCTTCCAAAACTTCCGTTGTGTTCAAACATAACAAGTTTTCTTCTAGTTCGATCCGTGCCATGCAGCAAATTCTAGCACAATTAGCTGCCTCAAATTCGTCGGTAGAGGAGCTGCTTGTTGATGAAGTCTCTTCATTGACGTACATGCCTCTTCCCTTTGGTCTTTGGTATTTTCTGCCTTCATGTCCTTCCTTCTTCTCTTCCGGTGTAGGACATTGAGCTTGCATATGTCCCACACCTCCGCACCTATAGCACTTTGTTAGCTCCTTCTTCTTCTCTCTTCGGGATCTTTCTTTGAGATCTTTGAAGTTCCTTTCTTTTCTCACAAATTTTCGGAATTTGCGAGTGAGTAGTGCTATGTCTTCATTGTCGTTGTGAGATGAGGAGGTAGATTCTTCTGAGTTGTGGGTGGCCTTTAGTGCAATGGCTTTCTTCCCTTTATGATTGTCTTCGTTTCTTCTCTTAATTAGCTCATGTGACATTAATGAGCTAATTAGATTTTCTAGCTTTAGTGTATTTAGGTCTTTGGCTTCTTCAATTGCCGTAATCTTTGGAGTCCAAGACTCCGGTAGAGCTCGTAGTATCTTCATAACCTGTTCGGGTTCAGAGATAGCCTTTCCAAGACCTTTCAAAGCGTTAGTAATTTTAGAGAATCTAGCAAACATTTCAGAAATATTTTCTGTATCAAGCATTCTAAAGCTTTCCAATTCTCCTATCAAAATATTTCTCCTAGTCCCTTGGACTTGAGAAGTTCCTTCATAAATGGATGTTAGAGTATCCCATATTTCTTTAGCGGTTAGACAAGATGATACTCTATCATATTCAGAAGCTGTAAGAGAACAAAACAGTGAGTTCATAGCTTTAGCATTACTCTTTACAGTTCTTACTTCCTCTTCAGTCCACTTGGAAGCTCTTTCATCTATAGGCAAAGTTACACCATCTTGGATTGCAATCCAAGAATCCATGTCGGTAGCCATGATGAGTTGCTTCATACGAAGCTTCCAATAACCAAAGTTGTTCACATCAAACAATGGTGGCCTAGTGAATGATTGGCCCTCAGCAAAAGCGGGAACGGAAGTAGATTGGGATGCCATGATAATAAGATCTCTTTGATAAACTAAAAGACCTGCTCTGATACCACTTGTTGGTCCCGAGTTAATGGAAATTACCCAAGAGGGGAGGGGTGGATTGGGTATTTAAAATTTTATAACTTAAACAGAAACTTTACCCCGGATTAATCTAGTCCCCTTAATGAAAAAACGAAATGGAAAGCAATATAATGTAAAGAGCAGAAATATAAATCAAGCACACAAGATTTTTATAGTGGTTCGGGCAACCTCCCTACTCCACTCTTCCAAGCTCACACTCCTTGTGACTTGGGTTCCACTATTGTATTCCTCAAATACAATTAGAGCCACTGCTCTCTTCTAGATTCCAGCTCTAGGGGGCATAAACAACGCACTGCACAAGTAGGTGATGAGTCTCACTCCAATCACACACTACTTTGCATACACTTGATCTTAGCTACCCAAGCTAAATCAAGCTTAATACAATTAAACGAATTAACAAATGAAATCTACACTTTACAGATGTGTAGAAGCAATTTGGCGCAGTGAAGAACTCGTAGTGTTGGCTTTGAAGATTCAGAAGTTGAGCTCTTGCAGTTTGAGGCAAAGTTCTTCTTCTTTGAGTGGCTTGATCTCTTTAAAGCTCTTGAGTATAGGAGTTAAGCACGCTTAATGATTCTTAGCTACTTCCCTCGTCCACAATAACTCCCTTTTATAATTGTGGAGGGAATCCGAACGTTAGAAGGTGGTTGGCGCGCATTAAATGCGCCAACGTTCAAATAATATCCGACCGTTGCGACCCAAGTCGCAGGCGGAGTCGACTTCGGATGCGACTTCGCCCAAGTCGCAGATGGAGTCGACTTCAAGTGCGACTTCGCTTCTCCGTAGCGACTTCAAGTTCCAGGTCGGGTCGACTTGGGTATCGACTTGACCCAAGTCGCAGGTGAAGTCGACTTTGGGTGCAACTTCACCTCTTCGGGTTCCAAGTCTGAGTCTTGAGTCGACTTTGGCTTCAGACTCCAACTCAAGTCGATCATGGAGTCGACTTGGGTTGCGACTTGACTTGGTCTTTGCAAAATATGCTTTGATCCTCATTGATTTGCTTCTATCTTGTTTGACTTTCTTCCTCTAGAATGGCTCCTTATACTTGTAGATCTTGTGATTCTTGAAGAGCTTTACTTTGATTCTTCTTGGATTAGCTTGAACCTTGTGAATCTTTGAAGAACTTGAATCATTGAATAACTTCTTGGTATCTTGAACTTGGATTGGTTGTCATATCATGACTTTCTTCATCTTGAGATAAGCTTGGAGCTTTTGCCTTGATCTTGAGAGTTTTAAGTTGATCTTGCACCTTTGATTAGGTATTGAGAACACTCAAGTTGACTCTTGGAATGAACTTGAAACTGCATCTTTGAGCTTGAGAGCATCAAGTCGAACTTGGGGTCGACTTCGCCTGCAACTTCGCCCAAGTCACAACTGGAGTCGACTTCGACTGCGACTTCGGCATTCTTCCATCCCAAATTCAGCTCTGGAGTGAATCTCCCGACTGAAGTCAATGCTGGAGTCGACTTCGTTTGCGACTTGGCTTTCCAAGTCGCAAGTGGAGTCGACTTGGCCTGCGACTTTACTTGTTCTTCTCCCATTTTCAACTCTGGACAGATTTGGCTTCTTGAAGTCGATCTTGGAGTCGACTTGGGGAACAACTTGGCCTTCCATGCTTTATGTTCTTCAAATGTATATCCCTTAAACATATCCACAAACATGTTAGTAGCCAAGACTTACTCAAATTGATTTGTTAATCATCAAAATATAGATTTAACTTGTTTTCCACATATTTCCAACAGCTTAGGCATATAAACATGACAAATATTAAGACCCTATGGAAAAAGAGTTTGGTAGAAGGATTGTCTAAATTGAAATATGACAAAGATAAAATTTGCGAGACATGTCAATTGTCAAAACAACCTAAAATGCCTTTCTCTACCAAAAAGGAAATTTTCACCACTAGGTCACTTGAATTGCTACACATGGATCTATATGGGTCATCCGACATTTTAAGCATTAGTGGAAAGAAATATGTGTTTGTAATAGTTGATGATTTTTCAAGATTCACATGGGTAATTCTCTGAGCTAGCAAAGATGAAGCCTTCTCTATGTTTGCAACTTTTGTAAACTTTGTGCAAAATGAAAAACAATGTACTATTATGACTATTAGAAGTGATCATGATGGTGAGTTTAAAAATAAACGTTTCATAGAATTATGCAATGAAAAAGGAATTCACCACACATTTTCTGCACCAAGAACTCCACAAAAAAATGGAGTGGTAAAAAGAAAAAATATAACCATACAAGAGATGGCTAGAACAATGCTAAATGAGAGTAAATTATCCAAGAAATTTTGAGGTGAAGCTGTAAGTACAACTTGTCATGTGTTAAACCGAGTTACCATTAGAGCAATCTTGAAAAAGACCCCATATGAGCTATGGAAAGGTAGAAAATCAAATATCTCATATTTTCATGCCTTTGGTTGCACATGTTATGTTTTGAACAATCAAAAAAACCAACTTGGGAAAACTGGATGCTAAGAGTGATGAGGCAATATTCCTTAGTTACTCATCAAATAGCAAAGCATATAGAGTCTTCAATAAAAGGAATCAAGTTGTAGAAGAGTCGATACATGTTGTTTTTGATGAATCTAATCCATGCTCCAAAAGAAAAGATGATTTAAGTGATGCAGATGATATTACAAGTAACCTTGAAAACTTGCATGTGGAGAAGCAAGAAGAATCCATGGAGAAAAGGGTAAGTGAAGGTAATAATTCCTATAACTCCAACTGATTTAAAGTTCAAAAATGCCCATCCAATTGAACAAGTTATAGAAAATGTCTATGAAGGTGTAAAGACTAGAAGGTCAAAATAAAATATTTGTGGACAATACGCCTTTGTATCCAAAATTGAACCAACCACTATTGATCAAGCTCTTGATGATGAAAACTGGATCATAGCAATGCAAGAAGAGCTAAACCAATTTGAAAGAAACCAAGTTTGACATCTTGTTCCAAGACCAAAAGACTGTATTGTCATTGGCACAAAATGGGTCTTTAGGAACAAATTAGATGAAAGTGGACTTGTGGTAAAAAACAAAGCTAGACTTGTGGCAAAGGGATACTCACGAGAAGAGGGAATAGATTTTGAGGAATCCTATGCTCCGGTTGCTAGCTTAGAAGTCATTCGTATCTTACTAGCTTTTGCATCTCACATGAACTTTAAATTGTTTCAAATGGATGTTAAAAGTGCATTTCTGAATGGTTATATAAATGAAGATGTGTATGTCGAACAACCACCTGGATTTGAGGAGAAAGATCAATCTAAATTTATATACAAATTAACCAAAGCATTATATGGATTAAAACAAGCCCCAAGAGCTTGGTATGAGAGATTAAACAAATTTTTGATTGATCATGACTTCCAAAAGGGAAAGGTAGACACCGCTTTGTTTATCAAGTACAAAGAAAAAGATATCTTGATTATTCAAATTTATGTTGATGACATTATTTTTGGTGCTACTAATGTGATTCTTTGTCAAGAATTTTCTATGCTTATGCAGAAAGAATTTGAGATGAGTATGATGGGGGAGCTGAATTTCTTCCTTGGACTATAAATTAAACAATCAAGTGAAGGGATCTTCATAAACCAGTCCAAGTACATCAAGGGAATGTTAAAGAAGTTTGGTATGGAAAACAGCAAAGGGGCAAACACGCCTATGAGCTCAACCATTAAAATTGACAAGGATGAGAAAGGCAAACCAGTCGATTTAAAATTATATAGAAGCATGATAGGTTCTTTATTATATTTAACTACTTCTAGGCCTGATATATTATTTAGTGTGTGTATGTGCTCTAGATTTCAATCATATCCAAAAGAATCACACTTGGTAGCTGTAAAAAGAATTTTCAGATATTTAGTATATACTACCAACATAGGACTTTGGTATCCAAAGGGCTCTGATTTTGATCTAATCGGCTACTCAGATGCGGATTTTGCCAGCTACAAGGTAGATAAAAAAAGCACTAGTGGAACATGTCAGTTTCTTGGGAACATGTTGGTTTCATAGTTTTCAAGAAAACAAACTAGTGTTGCTCTATCTACGACGGAAGCCGAATATGTTGCCGCCGAGAGCTGTTGTGCTCAATTGCTTTGGATGAAACAACAACTTAGGGACTATGACATGAATTTTAAAGATATACCTATTAGATGTGATAATACAAGTGTCATATGTTTAACTAAAAATCCAGTATTGCATTCTAGGACCAATCATATAGACCTTAGACATCACTTCATTAGAGAACATGTAGAAAATCATGATATATGTTTGGAATATGTAAGAACAGAAGATCAAATTGCAGATATTTTTACCAAACCTCTAGCGAAAGAACCATTTTATAAAATTAGAAATGATACGGGAATGCTTGAATTAACTTAGAAATGCACAAGTTGAGGGGGAGCACAGGTTCAGGGGGAGCAACCCTGCCATTCTCAAAGGATTAACCCGCTCCATCTCTATTTTGATCAATTGACAAAAAGAGGGAGAAGAGATCGGGATTTGAGTCTCCGTTTTAAATGTTTGTATGAATGATTTTAACCTGTGATATATTGGAAGTGAAATATGTATGATAAACTCATGTTTTTAACTTGTGATTTATTGGGAGTAAAATATGCATGTTAAACTTCAAAATGCACAAATAGTATAATTTAAAGACATTGAAAGGTATATACTCAAATCAGTTTTGTCAATCATCAAAAAGGGGAAGATTGTTGGAAACATGGGAAAATAAGCCAAGTTTATGTTTTGATGATTAACAAACCAATTTGAGTAAGTGTTGGTTACTAACATGTTTGTGAAGATGATTGAAGGTTATAAAAATGAAGAATATGAAGCATGGAAAGTCGAGTCGATTTCCAAGTCGACTTAGGCATCGACTTAGGCCAAGTCGATCCCCAAGTCGACTCCAGTAGCGACTTCAGCTCGTCATTTTTGTCCAGAGTTGAAAACGGGGAACCAAGCTACCGAAGTCGCAAACGAAGTAACTCCGCATGCGACTTGGGTGAAGTCGCAGACCAAGTCGACTCCAGCTTCGACTTCGAGGCGTCATTTTCATCCAGAGTTGAAATCGGGGATGAGAGCTGCCGAAGTCGCATCCCAAGTCGACTCCGCATGCGACTTGGGTGAAGTCGCAGATCAAGTCGACTCCATCTTCGACTTAAGTGCGGAACTTGTAGATCAAGACCGTTCAATGCTATATTCAAGTAAAGATGAAGGCCAAGACAACTCAAACACTCAAATAAAAATCAAATGAAGTCCAGAGCAAGCAAAGTTGCAATTTTCATGGAGAATCGAGATTATACATTTGGACCTCTCTTATGCACTCCAATACTCAAAGACTCAAGACTCAAGACATGGAGTCAAATGTGTTTAAGATAGAAGAACTATAAAGAGTCTTAAAGATAATCAAAGGAAGAACAACCAAACATGAAGAAATTCAAGCAAACAAGGCATTCAAAGGATTTCAAGTTCAACTAGCAAGCTGAAGAAGTGATGTCGCACCCGAAGTCGACTTCATCTGCGACTTGGGTCAAGTCGAGGACCAAGTCGACCCAGACTGGAACTTGAAGAAGCAGCGGACAGGCGAAGTCGCACCCGAAGTCGACTCCATCTGCGACTTAGGTGAAATCTCACCCGAAGTCGACTCCACCTGCGACTTGGGTCGCAACGGTCGGAAAATTTCCGAACGTTGGTGCATTAAATGCGCGCCACCTACTTCCAAATGTTCGGATTTCCTCACAAATTATATAAGGCATTCCATATGAACGAGGAGGGTAGCTGAGAATTCATTGAATGAGCATAACTCCACTTTCAAACTGCCAAGAGCTGCTTGCTGAATCATTAAGCCTACGTTACAAGTTCTGCTCTGCGCCAAATCTTCCTCTACACAACAGTAACGTGTAGAAACTTTCTTTTATTATTTATTATTGTATTGAACTTGATTTAGTTTGGGTAACTAAGATCAAGTGTAAGCAAAGTAGTGTGTGATTGGAGTGGAACTCGTCACCTACTTGTGTTGTGGATTGTTGATGCCCCCTAAAGCTGGAATCTAGAAGAGAGTAGTGGCTCTAGTTGTATTTGTGAAATACATAGTGGAACCCAAGTCACAAGAGGTGTGAGCTTGGATGAGTGGAGTAGGGAAGGTTGCCCGAACCACTATAAAATCTTGCTTGTTGATTTTTATTTCTGCTCTCTACACTATATTGCTTTCCATTTTGTTTTTTCATAAAGGGGAGTAGATTAATCCGGGGTAAAGTTTCTGTTTAAGTTTAAATTTTTTAAATACCCAATTCACCCCTCCCCTCTTGGGTAATTGCCATTAACTAGGGACCAACACTCAATGCGCTCCATAGTATGCTGTTGGTTCCTAGCCTCCCTGTTCTTACGACGCCTTCTCAAATATGTTCGCTCGGGTTCCGGATCAAAAGGAATAACAATCTCCTTTCCGGCTCTGCCTCGGCGCATGCAATACAAGATTAATCTGCAAAAACCAATTCAATTGAACTAGCAGAAAAATTTTGAGCTAAAAGAAATTATGAAAATAAACTATTCTACAAAATTATGCAAGAAAGCAATGAAACTAAAAATAACTGGCTAAACAATTCCCCAGCAACGGCGCCAAAAACTTGACGAGCTGCGTATATGTCAATTAAAATGCTCACTATTTACGCAAGTATATGTGTCGTGTCAAGTAATAAAGAGTGAGTACAATATCGTTCCCACGAGGAATTGTTAACCATAATTATTAATTAGTTTAATTACTTTCGATGGGTAGAGAATTTTGAGTTTGTGATTTAAACTAAAGCTATGACTGCAAAAAAAATCAGAGTAGAGTTTACGAAACTACTGGATACTATAAATGGAGTTACTAATCAGGGATGGCAGATGGATAGCTTGGAATCCTTAAATCTAAAATATATCGCATTGGTTATTTTTAATTGGATTGTGTATGGATTTACTAGCCCAAGTTCATTAATCTCTATATATGCCTTCCAACATTATATAAAGCTAATCACACCCTATTTAATTGCTATGTTCCCATGCCATTAAATAAAGTGAAGTTGATAAGTTCATAACCTGTTTAATGACTACGCAGGGTTTAACGGTATATTCCTATCTGTTAAACAACTCCCCTTAACCAAGAGGAAACCTATGCCTTGCACATGGATCTAGCAGAGATTTTCCTCTTCCAAGGATGAATCAAGCAATTAAATCATCTTAATAGGTAGTTAATCTTGTAAAAAGCATTAAATCCGCACATCCAAAGGTAAATCATATACAATCATATATAAAATCAAATATTCATTCCTGAAATTCAAAGAACTAAAAACAAAATAGTTTAGAATTCAATTCATCCTAACTATCCATCTAAAGGAGGTTTAGTTCAAAGACATGATCTCAACATCCATTACATCCATATAAAAAGTATCCATGAAAGAAGAGAAAGAAAATTAGAAAGAAATAAAGAAAACTGTTTTCTGGCGGTTCGACCAACGGGGTTGAATCCTCTCTTCAATCTGTGCTTTAATCACGATTTCCTCTTTCTCTTATTGTGTAGTTAATTTCTGGGCTCTCTCCTCCGTCTCCTCTCGCGTGCGAACCCATAAGATTTATTTATAGAGTCCAATTGCGCAGCCTACGGATTGAAATTTGCGCATACGGATGCGTATTGGCGCCTAGGCGCCAACTCTCTATGTGCTGGGCAACTTGGAACTTTTTTGCAAACCCTAGGAGTTCATGCCTTGGCACTTAGGCACCAACTCCCTGGAAGCAGTATGACTTGTAGCTTCAAAAACCCTGCTTTGCTGCTTTGCATGTTAGTAGGTGGCGCCTGGGCACCCCTGGCTGGCGTCTAGGCACCAACTCACTGGAAGCCATGTGTTTTCTGAATTTTTCTGGAGTCCTGGCAAAGGCACGTAGGGTGGCACCTAGGCACCATCCACTTGCCTCGTGACTTGATCTCGATCTGCATTCCACTCACTCACATGCCTTCATATGTCCTGTCCCTCCTGCAAAGGATGGAAAAACTAAGTAAATGGACTAAAAATGCCTAAAAACTAAATAATGCTCCTAAAATGTGAGTTGAGTGGAAATTAAGCTAAATGAATGCAAACTAAGCTCAATCTCTCGGACTAACGCACAAATAAAGTCTGAAATGGGTCATGATAACTCGTATTTTTACGAGTTATCAATGCAATGCTATGTTTATGTATAGGCAAAGACAAAGAGGTAAACGAGGCGGAAAGCTAAGCAAGCAATTTTCTAAATGCTTTTGTTTTATCCAATATGATAAAATGTTTATCAATGATAATCTAACTATTTAAATGAGTTAGTAATTGAATGATTTTCAATTCTTTCTAAGTTGTTTAAGGATGGTCATTCCTTATCTAAATGTGTATAGAAATGCTATTTTGAATGGAATAAATGAATTGTTTACAACTTTTCAAGTACTTATGTCAAATGATGAATTCATGATTTATGAATAAAAAAAAATCATGCTAGCATATCAAGTTTATGTTTATGAAAGAAAGCATGAGCACAAAAGTATGAGGTCCACCTCAAAGGTATAAGCGGACTGAATGTCTCCCTTTGGTGCGGCCAAGTCGCTAAGTGAGGCCGAGGGCCGACGACGCCTCCCTAGAATGGGAGAGAGGACGAAAGTGGATGGTTGCCTAGCTAGCTTTTATTCAAAAGAATGTCATGATTTTAAATAATGCATCGCATTGTTTATGACATACCTTAGACGGGTATAAGAAGCATGTTTTAAGATATACCCTCGAGTGAGTATAATATGGCTTTCCAAGTTGTTTTAAATGAAAATGAATTGCCTGAAAACCTTATAGCTTGCTTATTGAGTTTAGAGTCACAGTTTTGTTTTCCAAATCCTAAAGACAGGTGAAGGGAGAACCATGCAAGGAGCACGAGTGGAGATTCAAGGAAAAAAATAAATTTCTACAAGTTCCTGTGATTGAATTCTAGGAACTGTATGGTTGTATGTTGATGACATTATTGGTGATCGAATGTTGTATAAGGGATATATTATGTTTATGACTATGTGATGACTGCGACTATAAATAGGAAAATTTTTTATGGTTAATTGTTAAAAATGATTTATCATGGAATGGTTAAGTAGGGGAAAAATTATAAGATCATGTGTGTATATTTCAAATGGAATATATGAAATGATATAAACTCCTAAAGAGTTAAGATAAAATGGATAAATATCCAAATAGCCCGCCGTATGACAGGGCAACAATCCTGATCACGTTTACCAATCGATAGATCTTGGAGTAAGGTTGTGACGCTCGAGTTGGGGCGCCACAGAGGTTGTATCAGAGCATGGATTGGTAAATAGGCGAGAGAAATTTTTTAAGTATAAAAATTTATAAGCTATGAGATTACGATAATATCTATGTGATTGAATGATATCTATGTGACTAGATGATAGCTATGAGATGAGATTAGATCATAAGCTATGTGATTAGACAATTTATTCTATGATGATTTGTCTATGATGATTTATTTATGATGTTTGAATATAGCTGACTTGCTATGTTTGAATTGTAGATGGCTGATAGAGGAAAGAAGGCAATGAGTGAGGAAGAAATTAGAAAGGAGGAGGAGGACTGGAAAAGAAGAGTAGCAGAAAATATAAATAGATGGTGGAATTCCACACATTTTCCATCAGTCCCTCCTCGTATCCCTCCTAGGCAACGTCAGACTCAACCATAGGGAGATTATTTTGTCAACCCATACCCTCGAAGGCCTAAAGCAAATGAGTCTATAAGCCATGTTCCTAAGGTGGAGAATACCGCAGCATCTCACCAAATAGATCTACCTGTTCCATCTGACTTAATTTACCCTCAAGATCTCCAACAATTTTGAGATCAGATTCCAGCACCCATACCCCCTGATGATGGTCCATGGTATAGATTTGAGAGTGGACTGGCGCAAATTAGGCACAGGGTGAGTTGGAAAAGGATCCACCAGAGGGAGAAAGAGGTAGCTATTGCGATAGAGGAACGCCGGGCCCAGGGAATTTTAGAAACACCCGTTGCTTCAGGTCTTAATGAGGTTATTATCCACATAGCCAAACAGGATGGAGAACCTATTCGACTTAACACAGGAAATAAAAATAATAATGTTAGTGATAATGACGATGAGGACCTGATGGAGTATCTTGCTCCTGAGATACAGGAGGAGGAGGGAGAAAATGATGAAGAAGATGATGATGACAGTGATAGCAGTGATGGAGGGGAGGAAGATGTCCCTGCATGGTCCGATACGAGCACTATTACCGATGAACCCACTTAGGTTCCGCCTAGTCGTAGGCGTTACATAAGGAGGGGTCCTGGTAGAAGCTGATTTGGTTTTTAAGAACTTTTATGAAAAGTTTGTATAATTATGGTTTGATGACACTTTAATGATGGTTTTATATGTGACACACATGTTTGTATAATTATGATGTGGTTTATGGCATGTACATATTTGTGTGTGATGTCATGATATGGCATGTATGTAAATATGTGTGTGATGGCATGTTGAGATGCTAAGACTTTGTTTTATGCATGGGATGCTTTGATGATGCGAATGATATGATTAGTTATTATGGTATAACTACATCTAAGGATTTTGAATGCATATGAATATGAATATGTATGATTGATGAATGATGGAAAATGACATAATTATGATTGAATGATTTGGTTATGCTAAATTAACCATATGATGATGAAATGTGTTTATGATAACCTAACTCTAACCAGGAATAAAAGTTATGTGCTTTTGAATATTCAGAGAGCACACCATGGTTAATATAAGGTCAAGGGTTAGAAAAAACAAGGGAAAGGAGGTGGATACTGAAGTTCCTAGCCAACATGAGGTTGGTGAATCCAGTAGGCCAAAAAGAGGTAGACTTGGATTACAAGGGCAAAACCAAAGAAATCAACAAAGAAGGGTAGATGAAAGCCTAGAACCAATTAGAGAGCCAGAGAAAAGTCAAGCTCAAATGATTGAGGAAAGAGTAGCTTCAGCAGTAAAAGAAGCTATGCAACAAGCTACACATGATTGGGCAACCCAAGCTGCAGATATAATTCAAGGCTTGTGGGAGAGGACCCAACAGGCCCAATTAGGAAGTGTTGAAAAAGGACCATTCCTATGGCGAACCCAGTTCCACCTACAACACCCACAATGAATGAGAATCAATTAATGGAAGCAGATAGGAGGGCAATAAATGCACTCCTTTCACAATGGCCTCCTAAATTTTCAGGTGAACCCAACCCCATCCAAGCTGAACAGTGGATGACAAAGATCAAAAAATTGTTCAGAATACCTCCGTGTAATGATAAGCAAAAAGTGCTATTTGCCACTAATTTGTTGGTAAAAGATGCACATGAGTGGTGGGAGACGATCTTGATCACTATGCCACACCCGGAGGAGGTGACATGACAAATATTTGTGGAGGAATTTAACAAAGAATATCTTCCAGTGGGATTACAGAGCCAGAAAGTCATTGAATTTGAGAGGCTCTATCAAGGGAGAATGATAGTGACAGAGTATGCCACCAAGTTTAATGCGTTGGTAAGATACGCACCATGGATTGCTAATGTGCCAGAGAATAAGGCACAGAGATTCCAACAGGGACTGAGGCCTTATCTTAGAGAAAGTTTAGCCCCTCTACTGATAAAAGATTATGCATCAAGTGTAGAAAGGGCTAGAACCTTGGAGATTGAGGCAATGAGGACTTAAGAACTAAGGCTGGGATCCAAGATGTTCAGCTTGGGGGTGAAAGAAGTTGAAACGGAGAAGGAAAAGGCTAGGAAGGGAGTTGCAAGGAAAGGAAAAGGAGCCCTAAGGAAGAAAATGTCACCTATTTGCAAGATATGTTGAAGGCGCCATGTAGGTGAATGTTTGAAAGGATCAAACAAGTGTTTTAAGTGTGGACAAACGGATCATATCGCTAAGGAATGTGGCAAGGGAGAGGCAAAGATGGTAAAATGCTATGTTTGTGACCAAGTTGGACACATAGCTCCGAATTGTCCAAACAAAGCATAAATGTCGCAAGGACACGAAAAGGTCGTACAGCCAAGGATAATAGGAGCAGCTAACAGGTAGGGAACCTCTACGAATCCTGTGCAAGTGCATACTCTGACCCGGACTGAGTCACAAGAGCAGGAGGAGAAAGTGGTTACAGGTATGGTTTATATTTTAGGAAATTCAGTTATAGCTTTGTTTGATTCAGGTGCTAGCCATTCATTTATTGCTTGCCAATATGTAACCACTCATGCACTACCAGTAGAGAAAACCAACAAAGTAATTCATGTAGAATCCCCTATCTATAGATTAGCCAGCTATAGCCAAGTATGTAAAACTTGTCCAATCAAGATAGGGTCAATGATATTAGAAGTCGACCTGATCCTATTACCCATGACCGAGTTTGATGTGATACTAGGTGTGGCACCCCCAACCGAGCGTCACATCCTGGGCCTTACCTCGGGATCTTTATTGACTGGTAAACGTGATCAGGATTGTTGCCCTGTCACACGGCGGAATTTAAAGGATATTTATCCAATTAATTACAGTTCCTTAATAATTGATTTCTATAATATTTTTCATCAAATGCCCATTCAAGTCATCTTTGATCTAATACACACATTTCATATCAGATCTAATCATAAAACTTCATAACAAGCTCATCAACCGTAGTCACTTGTTCATAACATACAAGACATAACCTAGATCACATATGATCATAAATTATCAAGTCATATTACATTCCATTAGTCACAAGCAGCACAAATTAAAATTCATAAAATCTTCACATTCTCCCATGCTCAATTCATGCTCTTTGTCTCTTTCATTTCTTCACTTGTCTATGGGTTTGGAAAATAAAATGTGAGTTGTACATTCAATAAGCAAGCTATATACATTTTTCAGGCAATACATTTTGAAGGCATATTTATTTAAAAGCGTTTCTCTCCATTCAGTAGAGACACTTATCAAGTGATCAACTGCCTGCGAAGCAGAAACCTTTTTACTTAAAATATCTTCGAAAGCAACATTATACCCCCTCGAGGGTACATCATGACAATGCAATGCAATGTATGACATCATGGGATGGAAGCTAGCTAGGCGTCCATCCGTCTCTTCCTGCTCCCATCTCAGGAAGGGTGCCACCGGCCCGAGGCCTATTTTAGAGACTTTGCCACACCAAAGGGGGACAATCGGTCCGCTTACACCTTTAAGGTGGACCTTATGCTGTGTGCACATGAACATATGCTTAACATGCTAGCATGATTTTCTTGCATAAATTCATAAGACAGTATTTTCATATTTAATAAAGCAGTTATGTAAATCAGTTAGCAACACATATTGAACTAAGGAATGGTCTTCCTTAAATACCTTAGAAAATAAATTAAAACTTTATTTACTAAACCAATAAAAGTAGTTAGAATATCATTTGCAATCATTTAAGAATATTTTAAGAGATAAAACATTAAGAAAATTTTGCTTGCTTACTTGGATCACGTGAGTTTTCCGAATCAACTTTTTCTTTGCCTTTGCCTATACATGTAAGAATGACATAGCATTTATGTAAATTCCATTTACTTGCATTCAACTTAGTTTTCCAACCCATTTTCATAAATACTCATAACTCACTTGAATTCCAAGCCGGGTGTACATACACAATATACTTATACATGAAACCATTCATTACATCACATGTTCAATTCCCATATTTAGGGCAACATTCATATATATCATATCACATTCTTTAATCATTAATTAGACACCATATGAAGTAATAAACCTCTAACTTATCATTTTTCACATATTTTTCATAATTCACTTCTTGTGCTTATTCTTAAGCACTTAGTTAATGTCATAATCCTCATATATTAATCTCAAATTTTGGAATTATCCAAATAGTAATATAATCCATGTGTTTCAATCATATTTTTCATACATTTTTGCATTTTAGCCTTTTACTTAACCCATTTATCATTTTCTCATACTCATCTCTTCATATATAACCATTTCATAACACATAATTCATGTGTTTCTTAAAAATTTTCAAATCATCAACTTGGCTTCTAATTCAGTGTGATTATACACCTTAATTAACACTTTATTTAGTGCATTCTTATGGATTTTTAATCCACTAATTTTTCAGGGTTCCAAAATAGCAACTTTGGGACCCATTTTCTACACTTTGAACGTCCCTTTTGATACTCAAATCTAAACATATTTTTAATCACTTAATTTTAGCAATTAATCAAACTTTTCTTACCCCAAATTCAGGATATTTTTACATATTTAAATTTCATATATTAGTTTCTTACAAAACAGCAACTTCTCGTGCATGTAGGGTACCTTTCTACACCACTTTGGACATCCACATGTTAACCTCCTAAAATCTGATTTTGGGCAGTCCTTGCTAATCCATTTTTAACATCCAAAGTACCCTAGGTTTAGGGTATTTTATCCTTTAAATCATCCATAATTTATTTAAGCTAATTCACGTATCATTTTCAACATCATAACAAGACAATCGGGTCTTAAGAGTAACCCTAATTCATCTTCTTTCTAAAATTCATATCTCATACTTAAATCAACATATATCATACATCTAAACATGAATTATCATGTAATCATATCAATCCAACAAAATAGCAACATTACATGTAACTTAAAGCAAGTTTCAGCTAGTTTATGAACTTATAATCCACCCTAATCATCATTCTCTTCCTCTTGAATCCTTAATTGCATACTTGACATTAATCCTCATTTAATATCCTAATTAAGGGCATCATAAATCCTCCTTTAAAGGTTCATTATGAATCACATTCATGATTCATAAATTGAATTAGAAAAATAAGATTCAAATGATTCAAAATCAAAAGTACACTTACTTGAATTGAGTAATACTTAAGCTCAAATTCTTTAGCAATTTTCTTGGATTCTTTTCTCTTTTTCTTTTCCTTTTTCTCCCTTTTTTCTTGGCTTTTCCCTTGCTGAATATGGTGGACGTGCAGTTTCTGGAATGAAGGCTTTTTTCTCCTTGAATGTTTCTAACTCCAAAAGCATAGATGCATATGGACGTCCCATTAAGTGATGGCTAGATTTTCTAGCTTGTGGGCCCCATTTTGTCTATGATTTGAGGGTATTTTAATATATATTAATCCCTCTTCCTGACATGGCAAAATTTAGTCCATTTAAATTATATTTTACCTAAGTAAAAATTTATCAATTATCCATATCATTAACTAATCACCAAGTTGTCAACAGATCACGTCCCATTTTCAGCAACTTCTTGACATTTTTTTCAACGAATTAGCAGATTTAATTAATGGGTATTTATGTACCCTAACATGTAGACTACTTAGGCATGTATTTAGCATTTTAAAAACATCAAAAAAAAATCAAATGATCAGCCCTATGGACGGTCCATTTTGGAGCTCATGTTGTTGTCCATTTTCAACGCCCCTTTTCAGCTGCCCTTTTTGAATTTTCTTCACCATTTTGCAGCTTTAATTTAATGGTAATTTAATCACCTATTAATGTATCTCAATTAGGGTCAATTTAGCATAATTAAAAAAATCACAAAAAATCCCAAAAACTGTCATAGCCGTCCACATCTCCCCTGCATCATGTTGTTGTCCATTTAATAATCATATCTCAATGGTCCTGATTTGATGCTTTAACCACAATTTTCCACCCTAATTAAATGCACATTTATTATATTAATCCATAGCTGACTTTGGCATATATTTTATATGAAAATAAATTACAAAAATCCAAGTATTAGCTACCTTGGACGTCCTATGCATGCCACCCAAGCTACCCTCTCATGAGCTAGTGTATTAGCTCCATAATTAGCATTTATTCCTCAGATAATTGCATGAATTTTCCCATTTTAATAATTCATAAAATACCCTACAATTAACCTCCTTTTGATACCTCAATTTTGTCTTTATTCATTTGATTATTTTACTTATTTTTAACATAAATACTAATCACTTTATGGTACAAAAGTCGAAAGAGTTGATCCCAATTTCGTGAAAGCACAATCCCATCATCATTAGCTTAATCAAATCCTTTCATAACCTTGATCTCATAATTTTAACCATCCATTTAAATTTTCACCTCAATCCGACTTTTCTAGCTCAAGTTATGATCAATTGAAGTTATCTCTGAATTTTTTACGGTGATGATCAATTATCATCAAAATTTTCATAATATAAATTTCCCATGTAATTAAGCACGAAATTATGTGCTTCTCTATCAATTTGCATCTTAATCTTCCTTATAGGCATCAAGTTATGAATTTTTTAATATTTTCCAACTTGGCTCTATAATTAGCCTCCTAATTTCGATTAATCACATTAAGGAATTTAACTAATTTTTCATGGCACACTAATACTTTTTAATCCTCATTAGGTCACTTTAATCATATTAACCCATTTCGACTTAGAGTAATTGATTTTAATCATCATTCATAATCACTGACCTAATTGCAACAAATCATCAAACTTTGCATATAATTCATTCATAATTCAATTCAATTATACATAAATCATTCAAATGCATATACATGAATCCTATATGGTTTAGGGTTTCACAATTCTCCCCCCTTATAATAGGTTTCGTCCCGGAACCGTCTATCTTTTAAACAATTAGGGGTATTTCCTTTCTACTTCTTCTCTTAGTTCCCATGTAGCTTCACTTTCGGAATATCGATTCCATTGAACCTTCACGTATTTGATTTCTCTATTCCGAAGCTTCTGTACCTTATGATCCAAGATTCTAACTGGTCTTTCCTCATAGTTCAAGCGATCCTGGATCGGTAGGTTTTCTGCTAGCAGTACATCGGTCGAATCTGAAATATATTTCCTAAGCATGGAAATATGGAAAACATTATGTACTAAAGCTAGCGCCGGAGGTAAAGCTATTCTATAAGCCAACTTTTCAATCTTCTCCAACACTTAAAATGGTCCAATATACCTAAGTTTCAGTTTACCCCTTTTTCCAAATCTTGTAACTCCCTTGAATAGCGTGACTTTTATAAACACATGCTCGCCAACTTGGATATTCAAATCCTTTCTTCTGCAATTTGTGTAACTCTTTTGCTAACTCTAGGCTGTGAGTATACACTGGTGAATAACTTGTACTTTCTCTGCCATTCTTTGAGACAAATCAGGAGCAAGCTTCTTTTCTCCAACTTCATCCCAATTTAATGGTGTTCGACATCGCCGTCCATACAATGCTTCAAATGCAGCCATTTGAATACTAGTCTGATAGCTGTTATTGTATGCAAACTCAGCTATAGGTACATATTCATCCCACGATCCTCCTAACTCCAACGTACACACACAGAGCATGTCCTCAATAATCTGATTTACTCGCTCAATCTGTCCATCTGTTTGGGGATGAAAAGTTATACTGAATTTGAGTTGGGTGCCTAGAGTTTCATGCAAACTTTTCCAAAATCAAGAAGTGAATGTCGCGTCTCGATCGGAAACTATTGACTTAGGCACTCCATGAAGTAGTACTATTTCCTTAAAGTAGACTTTAGCTAATCTTTCTGCTATATAGGTCCTCTTTCTGCTATTTCATTACAATCAGTCCATGCTCTGATACCAAGCTCTGTGGCGCCCCCAACTGAGCGCCACATCCTGGGCCTTACCTCGGAATCGTTATTGACTGGTAAACATGATCAGGATTGTTGCCCTGTCACACGGCGGGATTTAAAGAATATTTATCCAATTAATTACGGTTCCTTAATAATTGATTTCTATAATATTTTTCATCAAATGCCCATTCAAGTCATCTTTGACCTAATACACACATTTCATATCAGATCTAATCATAAAAATTCATAACAATCTCATCAACCGTAGTCACTTGTTCATAACATACAAGACATAACCTAGATCACATATGATCATAAATTATCAAGTCATATTACATTCCATTAGTCACAAGCAGCACAAATTAAAATTCATAAAATCTTCACATTCTCCCATGCTCAATTCATGCTCTTTAACTCTTTCATTTCTTCACCTGTTTATGGGTTGGAAAAAAAATGTGAGTTGTACACTCAATAAGCAAGCTATATACATTTTTCAGGCAATATATTTTGAAGACATATTTATTTAAAAGCATTTCTCTCAATTCAGTAGAGACACTTATCAAGTGATCAACTACCTGCGGAGCAGAAACCGTTTTACTTAAAACATCTTGGAAAGCAACATTATACCCCCTCGAGGGTACATCATGACAATTCAATGCAATGCATAACATCATGGGATGGAAGCTAGCTAGGCGTCCATCCGTCTCTTCCTGCTCCCATCTTAGGGAGGGCGCCGCCGGCCCGAGGCCTATTTTAGCGACTTGGCCACACCAAAGGGGGACAATCGGTCCGCTTACACCTTTAAGGTGAACCTTATACTGTGTGCACATGAACATATCCTTAACATGCTAGCATGATTTTCTTGCATAAATTCATAAGACAATATTTTCATATTTAATAAAGCAGTTTTGTAAATCAGTTAACAACACATATTGAACTAAGGAATGGCTATCCTTAAATACCTTAGAAAATAAATTAAAACATCATTTTCTAAACCAATAAAAATAGTTAGAATATCATTTGCAATCATTTAAGAATATTTTAAGAGATAAACATTTAGAAAATTTTGCTTGCTTACCTGGATCACGTGAGTTTTCCGAATCAAATTTTTCTTTGTCTTTGCCTATACATGTAAGAATGACATAGCATTCATGTAAATTTCATTTACTTACATTCAACTTAGTTTTTCAACCCATTTTCATAAATACTCATAACCCACTTGAATTCAAAGTCGGGTGTACATACACAACATACTTATACATGAAACCATTCATACATCAAATATTCAATTCCCATATTTAGGGCAACATTCATATATATCATATCACATTCTTTAATCATTCATTAGACACCATATGAAGTAACAAACCTCCAACTTATCATTTTTCACATATTTTTCATAATTCACATATTGTGCTTATTCTTAAGCACTTAGTTAATATCATAAATCTCATATATTAATCTCAAATTTTGGAATTATCCAAATATTAATATAATCCACATGTTTCAATCATATTTTTCATATATTTTTGCATTTTAGCATTTCACTTAACACATTTATCATTTTCTCATACTCATCTCTTCATATATGACCATTTCATAACACATAATTCATGTGTTCCTTAAAATTTTTCAAATCAGCAACTTGGTTTCTAATTCAGTGTGATTATACACATTAATTAACACTTTATTTAGTGTATTCTTACAGATTTTTAATCCACTAATTTTCAGGGTTCTAAACCAGCAACTTTGGAACCCATTTTCTACACTTTGAACGTCCCTTTTGATACTCAAATCTAAACAGATTTTTAATTACTTAATTCCAGCAATTAATCACACTTTTCTTAACCTAAATTCAGGATATTTTCATATATTTAAAGTCCATATATTAGTTGCTTACAAAACAGTAACTTCTCATGCATGTAGGGCACCTTTCTACTTTAGACGTCCACATGTTAACCTCCTAAAATCCGATTTTGGGCCATCCTTGCTAAGCCCTTTTTAACATCCAAAGTACCCTAGGTTTAGGTTATTTTACCCTTTAAATCATCCATAATTTATTTAAGGTAATTCACTTATCATTTTCAACATCATAACATGAAAATCGGGTCTTAAGAGTAACCCTAATTCATCTTCTTTGTAGAATTCATATCTGACGAGCTACGTATATGTCAATTAAAATGCTCGCTATTTACGCAAGTATACGTGCCGTGTCAAGTAATAAAGAGTGAGTAAAGTATCATTCCCATGAGGATTGTATTAAACGGAATAGCACCTTGAATCTCAATTGTCTAAGTGAATTGGTAGAATAAATGAGAGTTTTTTTTAAAGAATAAAACTAAACTAAACAAAGCAGTAAATGACCAGAGTGGGATGGAATATTGCTGAGATTGCCTTGAGATGATAAAGATAGGTGGGAATATGAATTCATTGAATCATAGCTATGTTATTTGGTTCCAATTAAGTTAGTTGTGCAAAGATTACTAATCTATGTTCATTTATATTCATATATGTCTTCCAACACATACAAAACTCACCAAGTTTTAGTTATATGCTATGTTCCCATGCATACAAGTAAAACCAAGTTGATAACCATATAACCTAATCATGATTACACAGGGTTAATAGGTATATTCCTATCCATATTAACATCTAACACAACATGAGTTAGAATACTTGTGCCTTATATATGGATCTTATTCAAATCCCATTTTTCCAAACATGAATTTGAATATTAGATCAATCCACAAGGTTGCAAGGCTTGTAAACGCATTAAGCATGATATATAAGGGTAATCTCAAGTAACACAAGTCACAACACAATAGTATTATCAATTCAAGCATAAGAAAACCAAATATCATAAACTACGAATTCAAATCCTACATATCTGCCACCATAAGAAGGTTTAGCCCATTAACATGACTTCAATTCTCATTAAAATTAAGTTACAATCATCTCCAAGAACACAGAGAAAAGGAAAGAGAAAGGAAAGAGAATGAGAAAGAGAAGAACTAAATCCCGGAAGCTTCCACCAGCGAGATCGGATCTCCTCTTTTGTTTGCGATGGAAAACGGATCTTTTTCCTTCTCTATGCGGCTACTCTAGCGGCTCTCTCCACGCCTCTGCTCCCCCCTCTCCTTTGGAACTCTAGGTTTCTATTTAAATATAACAGCCTACGCAACAAAACCCGTGCGTAGGGATGCGTATTAGCGCCTATGCACCAACTCTCTGGAGCTGCGTAACTTAGAAACCTTTCTGGAAACCGTAGGACTTCATGCCTTGGCGCCTAGGCCCCAACTCCCTGGAATCAATGTGACTTGTGACTTCAAAAACCTTTAGAACTTTGCTTTCGTGTTGATAAAGTGGTGCCTGGGTGCCACTGGCTGGCACCTAGACGTCAACTCTCTGGATGTAATGTGTTGTGTGAAGTGTTGGAGATTCTAGCAAAGGCCTGTATAATTGTGCCTGGGCGCCACAAGGTGGTGCCTAGGAGCCAACCCCATGCTCCTTCACTTGGCTTTGTTCTGCATTCGACTCGCTCGCGTGCTTGTAATTCTCTGTCCTTCCTATAAAAATGAATGAAACTAAATAAATGAACTAAAAAGGCCTAATTTATACTAAAAGTGCATAAAAACTACATAATGCTCCTAAAATGCCAAGCGAGTGAAAATTTAGCTAAATGGATGCAAACTAAACCTAATCTCTTGGACTAACACACAAAAATAGTCTGAAATAGGCCATGATAACTCGTATTTTTACTAGTTATCACACCCCCAAACTTAAATGTTGCTAGTCCTCGAGCGACACATGCAAACATAATGAATGAATTTGGACTCCGTCAACTCAACCTGATTCCCAATATGCTTATATCAATCTATTTCTCTATTCAACATGATCGAGAATAATCTAAACTTGAAAAATTATCCATTTCTCACATGCATATTCATTTATCATTGCAAACCAAGTCACATGTATATGATAGTAATCCTAGTATAAAGTGATAATTCAGCATGCTAATCTTCCTCTTTATCAAAAGAAACTTGTTAGTGTTGGTCCCGAGTTAATGACAAATACCCAAGAGGGGAGGGGTGAATTGGGTATTTAAAATTCTTCAACTTAAACAGAAAATTTACCCCGGATTAATCTAGTCCCCTTTATGAAGAAACAAATGGAAAGCAATATAGTGCTGAGAGTAGAAATAAAAATCAACAAACAAGATTTTATAGTGATTCGGGCAACCTTCCCTACTCCACTCTTCCAAGCTCAGACCTCTTGTGACTTGGATTCCACTATATATTTCACAAATACAACTAGAGTCACTGCTCTCTTCTAGATTCCAGCTCTAAGGGGCATCAACAATTCACAGCACAAGTAGGTGACAAGTTCCACTCCAATCACACACTACTTTGCTTACACTTGATCTTAGTTACCCAAACTAAATTAAGTTCAATACAACAAGAAAGAGTAAAAGAAAGTTTCTACACGTTACTGATGTGTAGAGGCAGATTTGGCGCAGAGAAGAACTTGTACAGCAATATTAATGATTCAGCAAGCAGCTCTTGGCAGTTTGAAAACAGAGTTCTTCTTCTATATGATGGCTTGATCACTTAATGCTCTTAGAGATGGGAGTTGTGCTCAATCAATGAATTCTCAGCTACCCTCTATGTTCATATTGAATGCCTTATATAAATGTTGAGGGAATCCGAACGTTTGGAAGTAGGTGGCGCGCATTTAATGCGCCAATGTTCGAAAATTTCTGACCGTTGCGACCCAAGTCGCAGGTGGAGTCGACTTCGGGTGCGACTTCACCCAAGTCCCAGATAGAGTCGACTTCGGATGCGACTTTGGCTATCCGCAATATCTTCAAGTTCCAGTCTAGGTCGACTTAGTCCTCGACTTGACCCAAGTCGCAGGTGAAGTCGACTTCGGGTGCGACTTCACTTCCTCAGCTTGCTTGATGAACTTGAAATCCTTGGAGATGACTTTGATCTCTTGATTCTCTTCGAATTAATGTTCTTCCCTTGATTATATCTCTTGGAATTCAGTACAATCATCCTAGCTTGATGTCCTTTAGCTCCGTGACTTGCAAACTTTGAATCCTTAAATCTTGGAGTATATGAAATATGCGATCTTGATTTTCCATGATGAATACATGCAAATTTGTTTGCTTTGGACTTGATTTGATCTTCATTTGGTCTAAGTTGAATGAATGGGTCTACTTGGTTTTCAATTTTACTCAAGTCGAGTATAGAGTCGTCTTGATCTGCAAGTTCCGCACTGAAGTCGAAGCTGGAGTCGACTTGGTCTGCGACTTCACCCAAGTTATATACGGAGTCGACTTGGGATGCGACTTCAGCAGCTCTCGTCCCCGATTTCAACTCTGGACAGAAACTTAAATTCGAAGCCGATGCCAGAGTCGACTTGGTCTGCGACTTCACCCAAGTAGCATGCGAAGTCGACTTGGTCTGCGACTTCACCCAAGTAGCATGCGAAGTCGACTTGGGATGCGACTTTGGCAGCTCGTATCCCCGATTTCAACTCTGGACAGAAATGACGTTTTGAAGTCGCTGCTGGAGTCGACTTGGGGATCGACTTGACCTAAGTCGAGGCCTGAGTCGACTTGGAATTCGACTTGACCTGTCATGCTTCATTTTCTTCATTTATATATCCTTTAATCATTTTCACAAACATGTTAGTAACCAAAACTTACTCAAATTGATTTGTTAATCATCAAAACATAGACTTGGCTTATTTTCCACATGTTTTCAACAATCTCCCCCTTTTTGATGATTGAAAAAATTGATTTAAGTGTATACCTTTCAATGTCTTTAAAACATAGGTCGTACATATTCCATTTCCAACAAATCACAAGTTAAAATTATTCATTCAAGCAATTAAAATATAACATAAGCAGAACAAACTTTTCATATGCAAACTTATGTATAATCTGCCGAATCTGAGACTCAAATCCTAATCTATTCTCCCCTTTTTTTCAATTGATCAAAACGTAGAGATGGAGCGGGTTAATCCTTTGAGAAATGGCGGGGGCTGCTCCCCCTCAGTCTGTGCTCCCCCTGAATGTAGGCTTTTCTAAGTTCATTTCTCCTATCTTATTGTTCTTAATTTAACTCAATCATCCCCATATCATTTCTAATTTTATAAAATGGCTCTTTTGCTAGAGGTTTGGTGAATATATCTGCAATTTGGTCTTCTGTTTTCACATATTCCAAACATATATCATGATTTTCTATATGTTCTCTGATAAAATGATGTCTTAGGTCTATATGCTTGGTCCTAGAATGCAAGACTGGATTTTTAGTCAAACATATTGCACTAGTATTATCACATCTAATAGGTATATCTTTAAAATCCATACCATAATCCCTAAGTTGTTGTTTCATCCAAAGCAGTTGGGCACAATAGCTTCCGGCGGCTATATATTCGGCTTCCACAGTGGATAGAGCAACACTAGTTTATTTTCTTGAAAACCATGAAACCAACATGTTCCCAAGAAACTAACATGTTCCACTAGTGCTTTTTCTATCTACCTTGTAACTGGCAAAATCCGCATGCAAGTAGCCGATTAGCTCAAAATTAGAACCCTTTGGATACCAAAGTCCTATGTTGGTAGTATCTACTAAATATCTGAAAATTCTTTTTACAGCTACCAAGTATGATTCTTTTGGACATGATTGAAATCTAGAGCACATACAAACACTAAACAGTATATCGGGTCTAGAAGCAGTTAAATATAATAAAGAACCTATCATGCTTCTATGAAACTTTAAATCAACTGGTTTACCTTTCTCATATTTGTCTATTTTAATAGTTGAGCTCATAGGCGTGTTTGCCCCTTTGCTGTTTTCCATGCCGAACTTCTTTAACATTTCCTTGACATACTTGGACTGGTTTATGAAGATCCCTTCACTCAGTTGCTTAATTTGTAGTCCAAGGAAGAAATTTAGCTTTCCCATCATACTCATCTCAAATTCCTTCTGCATAAGCTTAGAAAATTCTTGACAAAGGATCTCATTAGTAGCACCAAAAATAATATCATCTACATAAATTTGAATAATCAAGATATCTTTTTCCTTATACTTGATAAACAAAGTGGTGTCTACCTTTCCTTTTTGGGAGTTATGATCAATCAAAAATTTGCTTAATCTTTCATACCAAGCCCTTGGAGCTTACTTTAAATCATATAGTGTTTTGGTTAATTTGTATACAAATTTAGATTGATCTTTCTCCTCAAATCCAGGTGGTTGTTCAACATACACCTCTTCATTTATATACCCATTCAAAAATGCACTTTTAACATCCATTTGAAACAACTTAAAGTTCTGTGAGATGCAAAGGCTAGTAAAATGCGAATGACTTCTAATCTAGCAACCGGAGCATAGGATTCCTCAAAGTCTATTCCTTCTTCTTATGAGTATCCTTTTGCCACAAGTCTAGCTTTGTTTCTCACCACAAGTCCACTTTCATCTAATTTGTTCCTAAAGACCCATTTTGTGCCAATGACAGTACAGTTCTTTAGTCTTGAAACAAGATGCCAAACTTGGTTTCTTTCAAATTGATTTAATTCCTCTTGCATTGCTATGATCCAGTTTTCATCATCAAGAGCTTGGTCAATAGTGGTTGGTTCAATTTTTGATACAAAAGTGTATTGTCCACAAATATTTTATTTTGACCTTCTAGTCTTTACACATTCATAAATATTGCCGATAATTTGCTCAATTGGATGGGCATTTTTGAATTTCAGATTAGTTAGAGGTTTATAGGAATTATTACCTTCACTTACCCTTTCCTCTGTGGATTCTTCTTGCTTTTCCACATGCAATTTTTCATGGTTACTTGCGACATCATCTGCATCACTTAAATCATCTTTTCTTTTGGAGCATGGATTAAATTCATCAAAAACAACATGTATTGACTCTTCTACAACTTGGTTCCTTTTATTGAAGACTCTATATGCTTTGCTATTTGATGAGTAACCAAGAAATATTGTCTCATCACTCTTAGCATCCAGTTTTCCCGAGTTGGTTTTTCCATTGTTCAAAACATAACATGTGCAACCAAAAGCATGAAAATATGAAATATTTAGTTTTCTGCCTTTCCATAGCTCATATGGGGTCTTTTTCAAGATTGCTCTAATGGTAACTCGGTTTAACACATGACAAGCTGTACTTACAGCTTCACCCCAAAATTTCTTCGATAATTTACTCTCATTTAGCATTGTTCTAGCCATCTCTTGTTATGGTTCTATTTTTCCTTTTAACCACTCCATTTGGTTGTGGAGTTCTTGGTACAAAAAATGTGTGGTGAATTCCTTTTTCATTACATAATTCTATGAATTGTTTATTTTCAAACTCACCACCATGATTACTTCTAATGGTCATAATATTGATTTGTTTTTCATTTTGCACCAACTTTACAAAAGTTGCAAATATAGAGAAAGCTTCATCTTTGCTAGCTAAGAGAATTACCCATGTGAATCTTTAAAAATCATCAACTATTACAAACATATACTTCTTTTCACCAATGGTTAAAATGTCGGACGGCCCATATAGATCCATGGGTAGCAATTCAAGCGGCCTAGTGGTGGAAATCTCCTTTTTGTTAGAGAAAGATATTTTAGGTTGTTTTGATAGTTGACATGCCTTACAAATTTTATCTTTGTCATATTTTAATTTTGGTAATCCTTCAACCAAACTCTTTTTCCATAAGGTCTTGATGTTTAACATGTTTACATGCCCAAGCCTCTTATGCCAAACCCATGGATCATTGTCAATGGCCATTAGAAATTGACCATCTAGTTCATCAAGCGAAACCAAATATACATTTTCATATCTTTTTCCACTAAACATGATATGTTCTCCATCAAATACATTGCATATAGATGATTCAAACACAACCTTGTATCCTTTGTCACATAATTGGCTAATACTCATTAGATTGTGCTTAAGTTCTTCAACAAATAACACATCCTCCATACATGCATTTGAAATACTATAAATTTTTCCTTTACCTTTGATCTTACCTTTCTCATTATTTCCAAAGGCAACAGTTCCATCGTTGCAAGGCTTGAGTTTATAAAATAAACTTCTTTCTCCAGTCATATGCCTTCAGCAACCACTATCCATGAACCAAACATTGTTTGCCTTTGTCTTGAAATATACCTGAAAAATGAGCAAATAAAGTTTATCTCCTTGGCACCCATTTTATTGGTCCATTTGGGTTAGTAAACTGATTTAATCTCTATTGTTCTATTTTTGAAAGCCCAAATCTTGTGTTTCTTGGAACCCAAACTAATTTTGCACCATGGTCATACAGTTTCTTGAAGTTGCATCTATAAATTTTATGACCTATCTTATTGCAAAAGTTGCAGGCCATTGGTAATCTAGGTGTAGCCCTCCAAGTATGTATTGGTTCAAATATTGGCCTTCTAGTCCAAACAACTTGTTTCCCTTTTGGTTTGTAAATAGGAGCAGTTTTAGCTTGATTTTTCCAAAGTTTTGACACATTTGATTTGTTACTTTATCCTTGCTCAAATGTGGAGTACCCAAGACCTCTTCTATTATTTTGAGAGGTCATGTTTAGAAACATTTTCACACTTTCTCTTCGATTAGAGAACTTAGTTCATGATTCATTTAAGGATTCATTCTCCTTTTTCAATTTTTCCACTTCTTTCAATAGCAGTTCATTTTCTTCTTTCAATGTTGTTGTTCTTTCTGCTAGTTTTCCATTTACAATAATAATGGAATTGCATTGTTGTCTCTTTAATGATAATTTGTTTCCTAGTTTTTTGATTTCCTCATATAATGAATCATATACATGTTGTAATTCCCCTAATTCAGCACATTTGAGACATTCTTGAATAGAAGAGTGAGTAGATTGAGAATAAAAAAATTTGAAAGTTACCTCTTCATTACTTGTGCATTTTGTTGAGGTGGTTTGTTCTTCCAAAACTTCCGTTGTGTTCAAAGTTTCTTCTTGCTCAATCCGCGCCATGCAGCAATTCTCGCGCAATTTGCCGCTTCAAAATCATCAGTTGAGGAGCTACTTGTTGATGAAGTTTTCTCATTCACGTACATTCCTCTTCCCTTGGGCCTTTGAAAATTTCGGCTTTCATATCTTTCCTTTCTTTCTTGATGATCCTTTGATTTTTCTTCCGGTGTAGGACATTGGGCTTGCATATGTCCCATACTGCCGCATCTATAACACTTTGTAGCCTTTTTCTTCTTCTCTTTTCGAGGTCTCTCTTTGAAATCTTTGAAGTTCTTTTCTTTTCTCACAAACTTTCAAAATCTGCGAGTAAGTAGAGCAATGTCTTCATCGTCATTGTGAGATGAAGAGGTGGACTCATCCGAGTTATGGGTGACTTTTAGTGCAATTGCTCTCTTCCCTTTGTGGTGATCTTCATTTCTTTCCTTGATTAGCTCATGTGACATTAATGAGCTAATAAGGTCTTCAAGCTTCAATGTGTTTAGGTCCTTAGCTTCTTCTATTGCAGTAATCTTTGGAGTCCAAGATTCCGGTAGAGTTCTTAGGATTTTCATGACCTGTTCAGATTCGGAAATAGATTTTCCAAGACATTTCAAAGCATTAGTAATTTTAGAGAATCTAGCAAACATTTCAGAAATATTTTCTGTTTCTAGAATTTTAAAGCTTTCCAATTCTCCAATTAAAATATTTCTCTTTGTCCCTTGGACTTGAGAAGTTCTTTCATAGATAGATGTTAATGTATCCCATATCTCTTTTGCAGTTAAACAAGAGGATACTCTATCATATTCAGAAGTGGTAAGAGCACAAAACAGTGAGTTCATAGCTTTAGCATTACTCTTAACAGTTTTTACTTCCTCATCGGTCCATTTGGAAGCTCTTTCATCAGTAGGCAAGGTTACACCCTCTTAGATTGCAATCCAAGAGTCCATATCTGTAGTCATGATGAGTTGTTTCATACGTAGCTTTCCATAGCTGAAATTGTTCCCATCAAACAATGGTGGCCTAGTAAAAGATTAGCCTTCGGCAAATGCGGGAACGGAAGTGGATTGGGATGCCATATCAAAAGATCTCTTTGGTAAAACTCAAAGACCTGCTCTGATACGACTTGTTGGTCCCAAGTTAATGGCAATTACCCAAGAGGGGAGGGGTGAATTGGGTATTTAAAATTCTTCAACTTAAACAGAAAATTTACCCCGGATTAATCTAGTCCCCTTTATGAAGAAACAAATGGAAAGCAATATAGTGCTTAGAGCGAACATAAAAATCAACAAACAAGATTTTATAGTGGTTCGGGTAACCTTCCCTACTCCACTCTTCCAAGCTCACACCTCTTGTGACTTGGGTTCCACTATACATTTCACAAATACAACTAGAGCCACTGCTCTCTTCTAGATTCCAGCTCTAAGGGGCATCAACAATTCACAGCACAAGTAGGTGACAAGTTGATAAGTCTAAAAATTTTCATTTAATTTTATATTAAATTCACACCGTTAAGTATTAGAACGTTAATTAAATGCATGTTTTAAGTGGAATTTCATGAAAATCATATTTTTGATAAAATTCTTAATTTTGCTATAAAATGGGTCATTTTGCAATATTTTGAAAATATAAAAATTATAAAAAGAATTAAATAGGCTCACATTGAAATATGGGTAAAAATTATAAAACCACCTAATTAGAAAAAATCATACATACAGTTATAAATATAATTTAAAATATGGTTATAAAACAAATTGTCAAAACATTTTAAGATAAAAAATAAAAATAATAAATAAATTCAAAAAGGGCTAAAAAGAAAAGTAAATTAAAAATCTCTGCAAGCTTATTAAAATCATTTTTGACAAAAATTAAATATTTAAATCCGTTTTTGCTTGCTGCATGAGTACGCGCGACCGTACACCGCCGGAGCACCTGTTATGGTGCTCCATCTTCCCCAAATCCGGAAGCCATGGCAGCGACGAATGCTTCCAGCAATTGCTTCAGCAAACCGCCGAAAATCGACCAGCAGCCATGGAAAATCCAAAGCAACACGAAAATCTCTTCGGCCAGTCTCTTTTGCGGTTTTGCCCCAAATCAATTGCTCCCGCCGTCTTCTTCTCTTTCGGCCAGCAGCAGCCCTTCGGCGATCCGGTCATCCCACAGAAAATCCCAACCAGTCGTCCGACCAGAGAGAGTCCGGCAAAGCCACTATCCGATTGATTGACATGAATCCAGCAATTTCAAAACGGATTGCTACCTCCCTTTTTCAACTACATCTACAAAAATCGGCAACTGCAAATGGAGGCAGCCACGATCCAGCAGCCCATCAATCGTCCCAATTTCTGCGGCAGTAACCCACCATCTTCTTTCCACTGGAATCCACCTGAAGCAGCAGCTGCACCCGCCTCGATTCATCGAGCAATAGCAAACCAGCAGACCGCCATCAAATCACGCAGCAGCTGTCTTCTCCAGCCAACGAACCAGCGACGACGACGACGACGAACTCTTGTGGCGGCCTTTGCGAGGTGGTTGATGGCGTTGCAGAGAAGGCGAAGGCGATGAAAAGGCAGAGATGGAGATTGAGACCGAAGAGGATGTGCGTATCTGCGTACCTCCCAAAAGAAAAATGCTCTATTGTTGATGAGGAGCAGATCTGAGCCGTTTAGAATGGCTTCTCTGGCGAACCGGTTCTGGGATTCGCCTGCTCAGAAGGAAAGTCAAAACGTGGACAGAAACACAGGCGAGGACGATGAAGAAAAAGATGAGGAAGATCCAGTGATGACAGGTGCCATTTCGAGCCGTGCCAAGCTGCTGTTGCTGTCAATCCGATTAAAATCGGTACTCAAAAGAAAATCACGATGAGCTCCGGCTAAAAATCCATGAGCTATCCCACCTCTAGGAAAACCATCATTCGACATGTCAAATCCGGCCAGCAATTTTCGTCCAAACCCATCTGATCGCCTAGCTGCCTCTTCATCCGAACGACATCCATTTTTGCAACTTGCAATTGGATCGACGACCAGCTCAAAGCAGACGACGACCATTTGGGCACCGAAGATTCGGCATCCGTCCAAATTCCAGCCATGGTTGCCGTTTTCTTTATCTCCATCAAGCAAGAGCTGCCCGTGCCCTTTTTAATTTCAGCGATTGAAGCTGCCCAAGCTCGAACTAAACAGCAACAGGCAGCTGTGAATTTTTAGCCAGTAGATTTTGCCACTGCATTTTTCTCCTCTTCGTCAAAATTGAAGGCAAAGCTACGGCAAAATGGCAAGAAGGCAGCTGCAGCCAAGGCAAGCGTGAAAGCAATCCCACATCGAAAGCACCATGGAGTGGAGGGCCCCTCACACGTCTATAAAATAAGGCCTCCACTATTCCCAAAAAACACACCCCATACCCCACACACCCCTTGGGTGGGACCCATTTTGTGGGACCCCGTAGCAAGTGGGTGGGACCCATTTTGTGGGACCCGTAGTGAGAAGGTGGGGCCAAGCAATAAAAGTTTCCATTACGTGGAGATTCGCTGTTTACGGGTGATGTAAATTTTATTATGCTTTGTAGTGTCTCGTAGTTATTGTTTTTTTAATTTGTAGTTTTAATTTTTAGATTAGATTTACTGCTTTATTTTATGCTTTGTAATTTTTAGATTAAATTTAATGTAATTCTCTTTCCTGCTTTAATAGTTAAATTTCATAGCTTTTATTGCTTTCTTAGAATAGTTTTAATTAAGTTGCTAGTTAATTATAATTTCTTTTAGCTTCTTGTCTCCTTTTCTTTTATCTCCAATTTCTTCTATTTTCTCTTTTTCTCTCTCTTCTTTTCTCTCTTCTTTCTCTTTCTCTCTTCTCTTTCTCTATCTTCTCTTTCTCTCTCTAATTTCTTCTTTTCTCTCTCTCTCTCCTCTTTCTCTCTTCTCTCTTTCTCTCTCTTTTTATATCTTCTTTTCTTTCTCTTAAAAACAATTCAAAACTACATCGCCTCTCTGTGGATTCGACCCGACTCACCATTATTCTACACTATCACTCATATAGTGGTAGCTTTAATGTGTTTCGGTTAATTTAAATTAAACTGGTGATCACAGTGCTCTTAACGACAAGCACTTGGTTTGCATCACAAGTTCCACTCCAATCACATACTACTTTGCTTACACTTGATCTTAGTTACCCAAACTAAATTAAGTTCAATATAACAAGAAAGAGTAAAAGAAAGTTTCTACACGTTACTGATGTGTAGAGGCAGATTTAGCACAGAGAAGAACTTGTACAGCAGTATTAATGATTCAGCAAGCAGCTCTTGGCAGTTTGAAAACAGAGTTCTTCTTCTATATGATGGCTTGATCACTTAATGCTCTTAGAGATGGGAGTTGTGCTCAATCAATGAATTATCAGTTATCCTCTATGTTCATATTGAATGCCTTATATAAATATTGAGGGAATCCGAACGTTTGGAAGTAGGTGGCGCGCATTTAATGCGCCAACGTTCGAAAATTTCTGACCGTTGCGACCGAAGTCGCAGGTGGAGTCGACTTCGGGTGCGACTTCGCCCAAGTCGCAGATGGAGTCGACTTCGGCTGTTCGCAACATCTTCAAGTTCCAGTCTAGGTCGACTTAGTCCTCGACTTGACCCAAGTCGCAGGTAAAGTCGACTTCGGGTGCGACTTCACTTCCTCAGCTTGCTTGATGAACTTGAAATCCTTGGAGATAACTTTGATCTCTTGATTCTCTTCGAATTAATGTTCTTCCCTTGATTATATCTCTTGGAATTTAGTACAATCATCCTAGCTTGGTGTCCTTTAGCTCCGTGACTTGCAAACTTTGAATCCTTAAATCTTGGAGTATATGAAATATGCGATCTTGATTTTCCATGATGAATACATGCAAATTTGTTTGCTTTGGACTTGATTTGATCTTCATTTGGTCTAAGTTGAATGAATGGGTCTACTTGGTTTTCAATTTTACTCAAGTCGAGTATAGAGTCGTCTTGATCTGCAAGTTCCGCACTGAAGTCGAAGCTGGAGTCGACTTGGTCTGCGACTTCACCCAAGTTATATACGGAGTCGACTTGGGATGCGACTTCAGCAGCTCTCGTCCCCGATTTCAACTCTGGACAGAAACTTAAATTCGAAGCCGATGCCAGAGTCGACTTGGTCTGCGACTTCACCCAAGTCGCGTGCAGAGTCGACTTAGGATGCGACTTCGGCAGCTCTCGTCCCCGATTTCAACTCTAGACAAAAATGACGTTTTGAAGTTGTTGTTGGAGTCGACTTGGGGATCGACTTGACCTAAGTCGATGCCTGAGTCGACTTGGAATTCGACTTGACCTGTCATGATTTATTTTCTTCATTTGTATATCCTTTAATCATTTTCACAAACATGTTAGTAACCAAAACTTACTCAAATTGATTTGTTAATCATCAAAACATAGACTTGGCTTATTTTCCACATGTTTCCAACAGTTAGAAAATCAATACAAAACAGGTGAACTAAGGTTTAAGCTGAACTGACTTGTCAAAGATCATGGTAATCATTCACTGGATTCCATTTTGCCTGACTGCTTATTCTTTCCTCCCCCAAACTTATTGCAAAACTCTCCTCACCATATTTCAGGATATCCGGAGATTTTTTTCTTCTTCTTTTTTTGGCTCCCCTCACCATATTTCAGGGTATCTGGGGAAAGTTTTCTTTTTAAAGCGTTCTTACTGTGATTTTCTTTTATTTTTTTATGCGAACCTTGACATTTGTTGATGCCAAGTCCCGATTACTTAGCTTTGGTCAATCACCCCCTTTTATTGTTCTGATAACTTAAAAGTAGGGATACTGAACATGCAAGAAAATTTTTATGAAATATTACCATTTTTGAGACCATTAATTCCCTTAAAGCACGTGGTTCGCATTTGTTTAACTCAATTCTTATCATTTCAGTTGAAAAGATTAGCATAAAATTGAATTATAACAATGTACTATGAGATTCTCATGATTCATTTACATGTTACTTGCAAATTTCTTTAACACATAATCCTTAGCCTGAATTTTTTATTTTTCATGAAATCGATTTCAAGTTTAAAGTTTTTCTCAACCTTGCATATATTTCATCAAAATGGATTGAAGCAAGATAATTTTCATAGGAAAAATTTGACATGATATGCAATATAAACAAAACATGGAAAACAAACCTACGACCGAGAATTATACACCCCCCCAAACTTGAGAGATGCATTGTCCTCAATACATCCAACTACATGAAACCTACATGATTATAGACTGAGAAATAAATACAAAAGGAATATAAAATGGAAAGGACAGGTACTACCCTAGGCGTCTGATGCGGAGGAGTCATCGTCGTCGTCGCACTCACTTTCTTCACTAGGCTGATGTGAAATTGATCAAAACAGGCTTGGAACTCGGGAGGTGTCGATGGGAATGGTGGTAAAGCCTTCATATCAATCTGTCGGTCCTCCATGAGTCTTTGAAAGAGCGCCTCCATAGCCCATTAGACAGCTGTAGAAACCGAGCTTGGGCTGCCATTAGATTCTCCAAGTTGTTCAGCATCACATTGGTTGGGAGCGGTTGAGAATGACGTCACAAATAGGAAGAAGGAAGAAATAGAGCAATACAATATTGAAAGGGGCAATGCAAGCTCAAATTTCCATGACTCTACACCCCAAATATATTCTATAGAAGCTCTTCTCAGACACTCCAACTCGAATTTCAAGTCATATTATTGATACCACAAGTGCAGTCCATAAACTCCTCCCCCACCACTTTAAACTCTTAGCCACAGAAAAAATAATGGAACAGCTTGAACCAAAAATTTACCCACAAGAAACACATCCACATGCCCGTAATTATATGAGAAATGTAAACCACTCACTTGCACACCTTTTATTTATAGTAACAAAATAGGTGATTCACTAAAAGCAGTAAAATAAATTGCGTAGAACTTCAACGGCCCAAAATATGCAAAGATGGAGAATTTTGATATTGAAAATGATATCAACTAAGCAAACTATGGTTCTCATGTCGACAGTCTCGAAAAATGCTTTCCGTTGATATGTGGTAGCTCCCATAACTCCTCCGGGATCAAAAGTTATGGGCAGTTGAAGTTGGCATGCTGAAAACTCGTGTTTTGCTATTTTTTTATGCTAGCGGGGGGTGGCACCGGGGCGCCAAAAATTTGGGCCTAGGTGCCAACTTGCTGACTCAAAAGTTGCAACATATTATTTCCTTAAAAAATATGGTGCCGGGGGCGCCATTTCTCTGATCCCGACTTGCTAGAACATGTTCTTTTGCGAAACTTGGCACCGGGCACCAAAAATTGAGGTCAGGACCTCACTCCAACTGCATTGTCTTGTCTTGAAAAATGAGTATAAATTTGAAACTCCTTGATTCCATCATTTATCAACTTGAAAGTGAATTGAAAGTCCATATTTTAGCATGATAATCCTGTCCTTCCTTGCCTTGGGAGATGATTACTTTATTCTTGAAACAAAAATCAAAAAGTGTAATTGGTTGCCTCCCATTCAGTGCTAAATTTATCGTCTTCAACCCAACGTCCCATTATGATTAGCCAATTCCCGCTCTATCAAACTTCCTTTCATGCGGATTGTGCACTAGAAGTTTAGATCTCTTCTTAGCCTCTTCAAATGGATCAGTTAGCCTCCTTTCATGAATTTCATATAGACTATAGAAATGGTTTTCAGGGTCTTGAATAAATGATGGCTTCAAGATGCTGCTTTTCAAGGCTCTGCATTGATCATTTAAGTATTGTTGCACCTGAATTTCAGGAAGAAAAATTAAAGGAGTGTTGATATGATAATTTCCAACTTTCTCCACTATATCAACCTCTATTTCTTCGTCAATTTCTTCTTCCACTTCCTGGCTTTCCATTGGCTCAGCCTCTTGCTCAAAAACATGTTGAGGTACAGGTTGCTCTAACACATCAATTGATATATCTACATTAATGCTGAATAAGAAAGATCAACTCAAACGATAGCTATAATTGATAGGAAATTCCTGCAAATTATTGCAGAAAGGTTTAGCAAACTATGCCTAGTTAACATGCATAGAAGGAAAAGAAGATCACACATATGATACCACAAAAGTTGTTATATCATAGCAAGAAATGGTAGAAAAATGAAGAGAAGAATGAAGGCAATAATGATTGCCGTAATTCTTTTCAATTTAGATATGATTGAAAGATAGATACGAGAGAAATGATTTCTCTATGATACTCATAAGAAATGAGGTTAAGAAAATTTGAAAATGATAAGGACCCTTACTAGTTTATGGAAACTAGAAAGGGAACTGAGGAAGAAAATATTTTAGACAGGTTTAATACCGGTATTCCTAATAGATAGTCTACGACGGTAAAAAAAAATCTAACGGTAGACATTATGAGAGGAGAAGGAATGGATAGCTTAGCAAATATGTCTTTTGCTAAGACATGTATGAAACTGTATATGAGAGCATCTTTTGCTCTATATTATAGAATGAATGTATTATGTATGATGATATGTGAAAATGATTGTTATAGATTTTTACGAATGAATGGGTGACTTAAAACTTACCCTATGATAAGACGGGAAATGATGCAAAGTCTCCATGTATAAGGGAAAATAGTGATAAATGACACAAATGAAGGGCAGATGCCAATGAGAAACCCATGTGTGAACAGGGAATAGTAGAGATAAGTGATAGGTATAATGGACCAAGACTAAAAAATGTCACTAAGACAGAGTATCGCAGTGGAAGTGTAGTGAATCATTGAAATATTGGAGGAAGATGATGAATTAACAATTTTTTATGAGCTTTACCCCCAATATTTGAGATATAATAGGTTTCGGGATGAAACCTGTTATAAGGGGGGAGGGTTATGAAACCCCAACCTAAGTAAGATTCAATGTATGCAT
The DNA here is from genome assembly GCA_030490835.1 of Annona cherimola. Lineage (NCBI taxonomy): Eukaryota > Viridiplantae > Streptophyta > Magnoliopsida > Magnoliales > Annonaceae > Annona > Annona cherimola. The sequence continues at coordinate 60,764,808 of CM059975.1, forward strand.
TTAACATGTACATGTGACTTATATATGATTAAATTGAATTTTTGGATGATTTTAGGATTTATGATATTTTGCAATTATGGTTCTACTAAGAATGGTGATTAAAAATTTAATCGCCGGAGCCCATTATGAGTCAAGGTGACTAAAGGAGCATAATGAGGATTAAAACATGTTAATGTGGCATGAATTTTTAGTTTAATTTCCATGATTTAATTAATGGAGGTGAAAATAGGATTTGTGGAATTATGTTGGAAAACACTAGAAAATTCATAACTCAACGCCTGTAAGGAGGATTCAAGTGAAATTTGAAATGGTAGTTGATAATGTTGGGCTTGGTATTATGGAATTATTAAGTTATGAAAATACTTAATGAAATTGATGTGATGATTTATTGAACATAGCTCAAATCTAACTGTTAACTTTAAACGGCTATAACTTGAACTAGGAAAGTCAGATTGAGATGGAACTTGAAAAGGTTGAATGAAATTATGAGGCCAACATTTTGGAAGGTTTAGATTAAGAATATTATATTGGGAAAATATCAAAATTGAAAAAGGTGCACGTAGTTGACTTTTACACCTCAAGAGTACCATGCATTTAAGGCAAAAGGTGCATGGATTAAATGCAATTTTTAATGAACCAAATAGGTATCAAATGCAGGTGCAATGCATGGTATTTTATGCATTAATATGTGTGGAAATTATTTGAATATTTTCCTAGAATTAATGAGCTATGGAAAGAGCTCAAAGTAAGCATAGGTGAGGTGTCCAAGGCAAGCACGTCCATGGGCTGCATTGCTATTTATTTTTTATTTTTTTATTTGTAAATAATGCACACATATAGCTGACATGTTGGGATACATAAATGAGCATTTATTCATGTGGAAAAATCTCTGAAAATTCATGATTATCAGCTGCCCATTGAAGAATGCAAAAATGGACAGCTTGGTCTTATGCAAATGACGTGCGATGATATGCTAAGTTGCTGCAGTTTTTGTTAAAATTATTTACACCAAATTAATTCATGAATTAATGGGTAATTAGGTGCATAAATTACCCACATTTTGAGATTTATAAAAATTGGAAAAATTTCTGGAAATAAAAGGGCAGCAAGTGACGTGTAATGGAGGCAGCAGGACGGTCAAGATGTAAACAGATTTTTGGATTTTTAAACATAGTAAAAAATGAATTTATATGGATAATAATTATCCAGCACATTAAGGGGATAAGAATGCATTAAGTGACTGTGGAAAATGGCTCGAAAGTGGGGCCCACAGCTGGAAAAAATTCAGCCTCATAAGGGGCACGTTCACATGTGGAGGCTTGGAAATTTTTCGAAGTGTTGAATTTTTCACCCCAAGCAACCAGCAGCCCTCACGTCCAGCTATGCCCAGCAAGAAGAAGATAAAACCAAGGGAAAAGAAAGGGGAGAAGAAGAGAATTTGTGGAGGAAAACTCTTCCAAGTGATTAGGGTTTGGAGAGCATCAATCCAAGTAAGTAGATGTGTTATTTTGATTGGTTTATCTTGAGTTCTTGAACTCCAAAATTCAAAAATGAAATGGATGTTTAAACATGCTTTAAAGTGATGATTTAACATGTTTTTGAATGAATATGGAATGGGTATTAGCTTGCATGTATGAAATTCCATGATTTAGATGATGAAAAGTGAAGTTTTGAATGATATATGATGTTATAAATTAAATTATGGACGGAACAGTAAATGGATGAATTTTAGCATGAAAATTTTGAGAAGAATCATTATGGGGTGATTAAGGAATGCCCCAATTTTCAGCTTAAAAGGATATGTATGTTGCAAATTAAAAATCTGAGAAGATTAACCTAAACAGGGTAAAACGTGTGACAGGATCAGCTGTAGAAAATAATTTTTAGTAATTTCTATACAAGGAAATTTGGCCTAAAAAGTTTACAGGATGTATTAGATATATTTATTATCATAGGAAAAAATTAAAAATTAGGTTTTTATGGGTATAAATATACCCAATAATTTACGTGATTAAGGCTGACTGAAAATGGATGCTGCTGTCCAGCAAGGTACAAATACCAAACTAAATATAAATTCTTACTTTTTTATGTTGGAAATATTTATTTTGGTTAATTAATATAGTTATTAAGGTATGGTAGAAATTTCAGATCAAAACTACTTGATTTGATATTAATTCAAGATTTTGAGATTTCAGTATGCCTGATTTTAGCATATGTGGATAGTTTGAGAAAAAAATCAAAAATAAATATGAAATCTATGTATAAATGATCCAAATTGATATATGTGTTAAATAATTAAATATGGATTAAGAAAAGTGGGATTATACGCTGAAATTTCGGATTTATATAATTGCCTAAGGTTATGTGTCAAAAGACACATTAAATGGGTGAAAATGGGTTCCAAACTAGCTGTTTTGGAAACCTATGGCAAGTGGATTTAAACCCCATAAAAATAACCTAAATGCAGTGGTAATTAAGGGTAATTAATCCGCTAAAATATGGATTAAACCTCTGCCTTAGAAAATTTTATGAAACATCTTATGTATATGTTGCTAAATGGGCATACGTGAAGCAATAAACTTGCATAAGTGATGAATGACATATAGAATATGGTTTTGTGCAAAAATGCATGAAAATATGATAAATTTCATTATTACATAACTATTTTGAATTATATGATGTTAATTCCCAATTTTGGGACTGTGTAATGAAGCTTAAGGCGATAACATGCGCTTAAAACGGGCATTGATGTGTGAAGTTTGTAAAAGGAATGAAAAATGGTAAATGAAGGTTAATGAACCTGTGTATGATAGTTAATGGATGGATTTTTTATGGTTGAATGGATACCCTAATTATGGGGTTATATATGTTATGTGATTAGCCGATTGAATGTGTAAAAATGTGCACGTATATGCTAAATGTATGCATAGTGACTTGAGAAGTCGAATAGATAATACATGTGAATAAAATGGGTTGGAAAACTAAATAAAATGCAAGAAAAATAAATATATGAAAAATCATATTATTTTCAAGTAGGCAAGGAAAAGAATGGATGGAAAAGGGATTATGGCGATCTCAGATAAGCAAGCGAACTTTCTAAAATGTCATTTTCTTTCTATGGGAATGATATGATTGAAATGTTTATGTTTATGTTTTATTGAATGGGCAAGCACAAGTTTTGAATATGACAGCTTTAATGCAAAGCATAAGTTTTGAAAAAATGATTACTTTAATGAAAAGCCTTAAGGTTTGCTTCATGGGAAGCAAGCGACACTTCTTAAGATAAATAATTTATCCTAAGTATTGCCAAGGATGGGAATGCTTCAAGTTAATGGAATTGAGAATTTTGCTTATGAGTAAGCAAGTTCTCCATGCAAATATTTTCTAAGGATTTCATGTTAGATACCGATGGTTTTAAGAATTTACTTTTAAGCAAGCAAGTTCTATATGATATTGTTCAACAGCATTTTATAAGAAAAAGATAATTTTACCCTTTTTCACAAAATATTGTTTGTAAATAAGTTTTGAGTTATTTCTACAGTAACTTGTAATAAACAATGATGATTATGAAAAGATTTGTTTGCTAAGTCAAGATAATTAAATAGTAAATGATGACTTGGACATAGTCCATATGTTTTGAAATGATATTAAAAAAGACTTGATTTCCTTTAGACAAGGAAATCTATGTTGAAAATATTGAAAAAATATTTCTACGGATGTGTTGAAAGGGATTTAAGGATGACCAACCTCCTATGATTGATTTCATAAAATGGTTTGATTTCAGGTTGCTTAATGGCATACAAAAGACTGTGCAATTTTCCTATACGTAAAAATAATAGATATGTGGACAATTATTAAATTTTTAGGTCATGGACAAGGGGATAGCATAATTGTATAACTTTTGTAAACAAAAGGTCCTGAAATAGAAACCAAGAAAATATTAGAGAAAAATATGATTTATTTATGGAAATCCAAAAGTATTGAAATTCTTTTATTTAAAGAGTTTTAAGATATATTGTTTCTCAAATATTTCAAATGTTTATCAAAATATTTTACTCAAATTTAAGGAAGGTCATCCTAAAACTAGAATTCAAATAACAACTTGTTAAAGTGGGTGCGCTAGCTTACAAGTTGACACAGACTGCGATCTGTGATGTGTTTTTGAAAATTATTCTTAAATATAGACTTTGGTCTAAGATTTTTGTGCATATGGATGCAGGCTGCGGTCTGTGATCCCGGTTTAAAAGGACATGGGGCTGCGGTCTGTGGTTCTTCAAACCAAACGGACTGCGGTCCGTCATAATAACGTACGGTGCACCAGTACAAGTAATAGGCAAGTTGTAGAGCATGGTTGGGATGACCGGGGCCCACTCTACATAAGGCCAAGTCGCTAAGGGATGGCAGGAGTGCCAGCGGCGCCCTCCCTGAGATGGGAGCAGGATAAATAAACAGCTGCTGAGCTAGCGTTTTGTTAAGGATTCTCTTCCAAAAGGTAGCATGATCACTTACTAAGTGTCACTACTGGATGGGAAGAAATGCATTTGTATATGTTTTGCTTTTCAAAAGCCCAAAGATTAGGATATAAAAGCATCTATACAAAAAGTTATCCTAAAAGGAATTTTTATGAGCTAATATGCATAACTTACCCTAAAAGAGAGGGTGTCTTACACAAAAGTGTAAATAATGGGAATAAAAGGAAATGTTTTTATGCAAATGCAGTTATGAAAATGGTTTATGTATTTTATTTGCCTTGTTTGTTATAAACAAGCCCCAAGACGGGGATTATGAAAAAGATTTATGTGAAACTTGGATAGGACATAAGAATGTCCTTTTCTAAAGAGCCTAAATGATAAGGGTTTATGGACATGAGAATGTCCAATGTTAATGTGTTGAAATAAAAAGTATTTTAGGACATATGAATGTCCATTGCAAAAGGAAGCTATGTTAAAATGTTTTGAGACATAAAATGTCTCTTGGCTAAAGGATTTTATGATGGCTTATGTTAATGATGTTTTAGGACATAAGGATGTCCTCCTTTGCCTAAGGATTTATAAGAAAATATTTTGGACGTAAAACGTCCACTGGCAACTGATGATTTCATGTAATGGCTATGAACATTAAAAATGTTCATATATGATTAAAGGAAACTCATTAGAGAAGGTAAAACGTATATATTTTGCCTTAACAAGACCAGACGTGGCTTGTAAATGATTTTAAAAATGAATGCCTTATAAAAACCTTCAAGGACATGGAATTGTCCTCATAAACAAAGGATTTCATGATGATATTTTAGGACATATACATGTCCTCAGGAAAAGGTATTCTTGATGTTTATGAAAAAGGTTTTCAAGAAAGCCTTGCCCTAAAGATAAAATGCTTGCTTACTGAGTTATCACTCACGTTTTGTTTTCCCAACCCTTAGACAGGTACCGAGGAAACTCAGAAGGTTGCGAACCTAAGACATGGAGGAAGGTACGTGATGATAGCCTTGAAGGCTATGAGGAATGGAAAAGCATGAATATGCTAAGGTAAGCTAATCGTGTATATGAACTTAGTTAGAATTCTAAGTTCCATGTTTATGTGTATATGAACTTAGTTAGAATTCCAAGTTTCATGTGAGTCTATGACTAAATGTATGCAAGTATGGCGTGTACAATGATTGAGTGAATAATGACAAGCATGAAAGGATGCTATGAATGAAATGATGAATTCTATTACAAGTTAAATGTCACAATGTGTGATGATTGCTATATAAAGTTATGAATGATGATAAATAAATGGAAAAAAAATTTTGAACGAATTCCAATTAAGAACCCGCCGCGTGATCAGGGCAACAATCCTGATTCACATTTACCAATCGATAGATCTTGAGGTAAGGAAGTGACGTCTTCGGTTCAGGGCGTCACACCACGCCTCTGCTCCCCCCTCTCCTCTGGAACTCTAGGTTTCTATTTAAACATAACAGCCTGCGCAGCAAAATCCGTGCGTACGGATGCATATTGGCGCCTAGGCGCCAACTCCCTGGAATCAATGTGACTTTTGACTTCAAAAATCTTTAAAACTTTGTTTGCGTGTTGATAAAGTGGTGCATGGGCGCCACTGGCTGGCGCCTAGGCGCCAACTCTCTGGATGTAATGTGTTATGTGAAGTGTTGGAGATTCTAGCAAAGGCCTGCAGAATTGCGCCTGGGCGCCACTGGGCGGCGCCTAGGCGCCAACCCCACTGTGGCGCCCCAAACCAAGATGTCACTTCCTTACCTCAAGACCTTATCGATTTGTAAATGTGAATTAGAATTGTTGCCCTGATCACGCGGCGGGTTCTTAATTGGATCTCATCTAAAAAAAAAATTTGATTTATTCATCAATATTTTCTTTACAATCAACATTATTCATCATACAAGCATCGATACACTTGTAATTAAAATTTTAAATTCCATTTCATAGCATCTCATTTTGCTTTTCTATAATGAAAATTTCCTTGACTAAATCGTCATATTTACATCAATACATCCATTCATTCAATTATTGAATCATATAGAACTTAAAATTCTAATTAAGTTCACATACACATCAGCGTACCTTAGCATATTCATGTTTTTCCATTCCTTATAGCCTACCTGGCCATCATCTTGTGCCTTACTTCATTGCTCAGATTTTCATCTCCTTGAGTTTCTCAACACCTGTCTAAGGTTTGGAAAAACAAAATGTGAGTGACAACTCAGTAAGCAAGCATTTTATCATTAGGGCAAGACTTCCTTGAAAATATTTTCATAAATATCTTGAACACCTTTTTCATGAGGACATTTATATGTCCTAAAACATTATCATGAAATCCTTTGTTCATGAGGACAATTCTATGTCCTTGAACATTATCATAAAACATTTATTCTTAAAAATTATTTACAAGCCACCTCTGGGCTTGTTAAGGCAAAACATCCATGTTTTACCCTCTTTAATTAATTTTCTTTTGTCTTGAGTGAACATTTCCATTGTTCCAAGACATTTACATAAAACCATCTTTTGCCAGTGGACGTTTTGCGTCCAAAACATTTTTCTCATAAATCCTTTGGTATAGAAGGACATTCTTATGTCTTAAAACATCATTTGCATAAGCCTTTCTCGGCAAAGGACATTTTTATATCCAAAAATATTTTTCATCATAAAATCCTTCAGCCAAGAGACATTTAATGTCTCAAAACATTTTTCACATAACTTCCTTTGGCAATGGACATTCATATGTCCTAAAACACTTTTTTATTAAAACACTTTGGCATTGGACATTCTCATGCCTATAAACACTTTTCATTAGGCTCTTTAATAATGGACATTCTTATGTCCCAAAACAAGTTTGACATAAATCCTTTTTCATAATCCCCGTCTTGGGGCTTGTTTATAACAAACAAGGCATATAAGATACATAAACCATTTCCATAAATGCATTTTCATAAAAATATTTTTTTTTATTCCTGTTATTTACACTTTTATGTAAAACACCCTTTCTTTTAGGGTAACTTATACATAATAGCTCATAAAAATCCAATTTAAGATAATTTTTCATATAAATGCTTTTATATCCCAATCTTTGGGCTTTTGAAAAGCAAAACATAAGCAAATGCATTTCTCTCCATCCAATAGTGACACTTAGCAAGTGATCATGCTACCTTTTGGAAGAGAATCCTTAACAGCATGCTAGCCAGGAGGCTGTTCCTTTATCCTGCTCCCATCTCAAGGAGGGCGCCGCTGGCACTCCTGTCATCCCTTAGCGACTTGGCCTTATGTAGAGTGGGCCCCGGTTATCCCAACCGTGCTCTACAATCGGCCTATTCCTTGTACTGGTGCACCATACATTATTATGACGGACCGCAGCCTGTTTGGTTTAAAAAACCACAGACCGCAGCCTAGTCCTTTTAAACTGGGATCACAGACCACAGTCTGCATCCATACTCGAAAAAAACATTAAAGACTGAAGTCTATATTTTTAAAAATCATTTTTAAAAATACATCACTGACCACAGTCCATGTCAACTTGTAGAGCGAGCACCTACTTTAAACAAGTTGTCGTTTAAAATCCAATTTTAGGATGACCTTCCTTAAATTCTTTTAGAATCATTTTGAGTAAAACATTTTGATAAGCATTTGAAATGTTTGAGAAACAATACATCTTAAAAACCCTTATAATAAAAGAAATTCAAAACTTTTGGATTTTTATAAATAAACCATATATGTCTCTAATATTTTCTTGGTTTCCATTTCAAGGCCTTTTGCTTACAAAAGTTATGCAATTATATCATCCCCTTCTCCACAACCCAAAAATTATATTATTGTCCACATATCTATTATACTATTGTTTACATAAAGGGGAATTGCATGGTCTTTTGCATGTCATTTAGCAACCTGAAATTAAACCATTTTATGAAATCACTTATTAGGTTGGTCATCCTTAAATCTCTTTCAAAAATATTCGTATAAATATTTTTGAAGACATTTTCATAATAGATTTCCTTATCTAAAGGAAATCAAAACTTTTCGAATATCATTTCAAGATATACGGGCTATGTCCAAATTATCATTTATAATTAAATATCTTGACATAGAAAATTAATCTTTTTCTTTTATAATCTTAATCATTTATCATAAAACATCATAAGAGAAATTCAAAAGTTATTTACATTTGTTGTTTTGTGAAAAAGGGCAAAATTCTCTTTTTCTTATAAAATACTTTTGAAACAACATCATAAAGAACTTGCTTACTTAAAAGCAAATTCCTTAAAAACATCGACATAAAACATAAAATTCCTTTAAAATTATATTCATGGAGAACTTGCTTACTCATAAGCAATTTCTCAAATCCATTAACATAAAGCATTCCCAACATTGGCAACACTTGAGATAAATTATTTATCTTAAACAGTGTTGCTTGCTTCCCATGAAACAACCCTTAAGGCTTTTCATAAAAGCCGTCATTTTTCAAAACTTATTCTTGTCCACTTGTAAAACATTCATATAAACATCGACATATCATCATTTCATCACATAAGGAAAAATCAGTAATTTGAAAAGTTCGCTTGCTTACCCGAGATCGCCATAATCCCTTTTCCTTCCATTCTTTTCCTTGCCTACATGAAAATAATTTAATTTTTCATATATTTCTTTTTCTTGCATTCCATTTAGTTTTGCAACCCATTTTCATTAACATATATCCTTCATTTGTCTTGTCAAGTCATTAAACATAAATAACACATTTTTATACATTTCATTAGCAAACACATAACATATATAACCCCATAAATAGGGTATCCATTCAACCATATAAAATTCATCCATTAATAATCAACCTTCATTTACCTCTTTTCACATTTTTTTCCAAAATTCATACATCGGTGCCCGTTCCGAGCGCCCGTTATGACCTTAGGTTTCATTACATAATTTCAAAATTGAAAATTAACCTCATGAAGTGATAAACAGATATTTATTTATGAAATATATCATATTTTCATACATTTTTGCACAAAATCATATTCTACATGTCATTTATCATCCTTGCATGTCCATTCCTTCACATATGACCTTTTGGCAACATATACATAAGATATTTCATAAAATTTTCTAAGGCAGAAATTTAATCCATATTTCAGCAGATTAATTACCCTTAATTACCACTGCATTTAGGGTATTTTTATGGGTTTTAAATCTACTTGCCCTAGGTTTCCAAAACAGCTAGTTTGGAACCCATTTTTCACCCGTTTAACATATCTTTTGACACATAACCTTAGGCAATTATATAAATCCGAAATTTCAGCATATAATCCCACTTTTATTAATTAATATTTAATAATTTAACACATATATAAATTTGGATCATTTCTACATAGGTTTCATATTTCTTTTTGATTTTTTCTCAAACTATCCACATATGCTGAAATCAGGCATACTAAAATCTCAAAATCCTGAATTAATAAAAAATCAAGAGTTTTGATCTGAAATTTATGTAATAACTTAATAAATATATTAATTAACCGAAATAAATATTTCCGGCATAAAACATTAAGCATTTATATTTATTTTTTTATTTTTACCTTGCTGGACAGCAGAATCCATTTTCAGATAGCCTGAATGACGTTAATTATGGGGTATATCTATACCCATAAAAAGCTAATTTTTAATTTTTTCGTGTGATACTAAATATATATTATATATCTTGAAAAATTCTCAGCCAAAAAATCCCTGTAGAAAAATTATTCAAAATCATTTACTACAGCTGATCCTGTCACCCGTTTTACCTTGTTTGGGCTAATCTTCTAGGATTTTTAATTTGAAAATTAATTATCCTTTTAATATTAAAATTTTTTATTTCCTTAATCACCTCATAAGTATTCTTCCAAAAAATTTTCATTCTAAAATTCATCCATTTATTTTTCCGTCCATATTTTAGTTTACAACATCATATAACTTCCAGATTTGAAGTATAAAATCAAAATTAACACATACTTACTTGATTAATTGGTAATCCTTACTTTGAGCAATTAAAATTCCCTTATTTTCTTCATGGTTTCTTCCCTTGAATCTTTCCAGCCACTGCCCCTTTGATTTTTTTACTTTTTTCTCTCGCAAACAGAAATCTGGAACGTCCACACTGCCTACTTATATAAGCATTTATTTTTCAATTTTTCCTTTAAAATTTCGACCCAAAATGGAGGGTAAAGATTTTAAAATTTAACCTATAGTTTAAACAAAAATTTTCAGCCACATATTTAATCATTTAATATTTTTTTCGGACTTTGTTCCACAGCCATATCCAGCTTTTAAAGAAAGCTGTCCACTTGGGCGGGGTCCACTTGCAGCAGCTCTTTGCACGATTTTTCCACACCATTTTAATTTAATTAATGGATAATTAACTAACCTAGGTAAATAGATTAATTAGGGGTCAATTTAGCTATTAAAAATTCCAAAAGCTGCTTGACCGTGCACCTCTCTTCCATGCTCCATTGCTGTCCATTTTTTTCAACATCACTTGTGCATTGGATTTTTAGCATTTTGTGCCACAAAATCCATCCCAAATTAATTCCATTAACCACTCTTTTCATGTATCTCATTTAATTATATATTTTGTAATTTTTAAAAATAAAAAATTCCATGTAAACAACCCATTTGGGCGTCCATTTCAAGCCACCTATTTCATGCTCCTTTGAGCTAATCCATTAGCCACTAAATCATGTCATTAATCACTTCATTTCATCATCATTAGCTTAATCCATGCCTCTCATTGCATATATCTCACAATTTTAATCCGTTTATTTCAAATTTCGTCTCAATCCAACTTTTATAGCTCAAGTTATGATCATTTGAATTTTTGGACGGTGATGATCAACTTTCACCCTAATTTCATCCTTAATTTCATCATAATTTTCATAATTCATAATTTTCATAATTCATCATTTCCATAAGATTAAGCACAAAATTATGTGCTTACCTTTCAATTTTCATCTTAATCCGCATTCCCGGCGTCGAGTTACGCATTTTCTAGCATTTGCTACCTTAACTCCATAATTAGCATCATAATCTCCATTAATTAAATCTTAATATATGAGGTAATTATTCTCAATATATCAACATTCCTTAATCATCATTAAGCCTCTTTAATCACATTGACCGATATCAGCTTACATTGATCATTCATAATCACTTGCCCTAATTGCAATAAATCGTCAATATTGCAATTGGAAATCATTCATAGTTCCACTAAATTATACTTGATTCATATTTATATGCCAATTTTATATAAATATACCTTACTTGGGTCTGGGTTTCACACCCATGCTCCTTCACTTGGCTCTGTTCTGCATTCGACTCGCTCACGTGCTTGTAATTCTCCGTCCTTCCTGTAAAAATGAATGAAACTAAATAAATGAACTAAAAATGCCTAATTTATACTAAAAATGCATAAAAACTACATAACGCTCCTAAAATGCAAAGTGAGTGAAAATTTAGCTAAATGGATGCAAACTAAACCTAATCTCTTGGATTAACACGCAAAAATAGCCTGAAATAGGCCATGATAACTCGTATTTTTACGAGTTATCAATATCTCATGCTTAAATCAACATATATCATACATCTAAACATGAATTATCATGTAATCATATCAATCCAACGAAACAACAACATTAAATGTAACTTAGAGCAAGTTTCAGTTAGTTTATGAACTTATAATCCACCCTAATCATCATTCTCTTCCTCTTGAACCCTTAATTGCATACTTATCATTAAATCCCCATTTAATACCCTAATTAAGGGCATCATAAATCCTCCTTTAAAGGTTCATTATGAATCATATTCATAAATTGAATTAGAAAAACTAGATTCAAATGAATCAAACTCAAAAACTTGAATTGAGTAACACTTAAGCTCAATTGGCTTTTTTTCTCTTTTTCTTGTCCTTTTTCTCCCCTTTTTCTTGGCTTTTCTCTTGCTAAATATGGTGGACATGCAGCTGCTGGAATGAGGGCTTCTTTCTCCTTGAATTTTTCTAACTCCAAAAGCATAGATGCATATGGACGTCCCCTTAAGTGATGGCTAGATTTTCCAGCTTGTGGGCCTCATTTTGCCCAAGATTTGAGGGTATTTTAATATATATTAATCCCTCTTGCTGACATGGAAAATCTGGTCCATTTAAATTATATTTTACCTAAGTAAAAATTTATCAATTATCCATATCATTAACTAATCACCAAGATGTCCACAGATCACGTCCCATTTTCAGCAGCTTCTTGCCATTTTTTTCAATGAATTAGCAGCTTTAATTAATGAATATTTATGTACCCTAACATGTAGACTACTTAGAAATGTATTTAGCATTTAAAAAAAATCAAATGATCAGCCCTTTGGACGGTCCATTTTGGAGCTCATGTTGCTTTCCATTTTCAATGCCCTTTTTCAGCTACCCTTTTTGCATTTTTTCCACCATTTTGTAGTTTAATTTAATGGTCATTTAATCACCTAGTAATGTGGCTCAATTAGGGTCAATTTAGCATAATTAAAAAAATAACAAAAAATCCAAGTATTAGCTACCTTGGACGTCCCATGCTGTAAGGACCAGGTATTTCATTTTATTTTCATTATAACCCTTCTCTATTTTATGAGGTAACTTATGAATATGCTACTAGGAATTTATGATGTTAATGGATGCATAACATATATAAATTTGGCATCTAGAGGACGTATAGTTCATATATGCATGTATTATGATCTTAGCACATTAAGTATAAATTTAAAGGCGTATGATTAGCGTGTCATTGTTGAGCACTATGACTATTTTTCCCTTCGCAGACTATTTTAATTATTAAGTTGTAGGAATGAGAAAGTAAATTACTAATTACGATTAGACCCGACCCATGCCCCGGCCTGGCCCGACTCGATGGGGTTAGTTAACATGGGTAGCCCACGCTCTAGGGCTTCATTTCCATTTTGCGCTCGACTGTTCTTCCTTCCTTCTTCTTCTCTTCTCGTTCTCTGCTTCTTCTCTTCTTTCCCTTCCACTCAGTTCGATCTAGCCGTAGATCTCTTAAAGAAAACTCTACTGACTGCCTTGAAGATCATAGATTCTAATCCAAGAGGCTCTGAAGCTCCAAATCTCTACAATCCAAATCTAGGGTCGCTGTTTTAGGGAGAAATTACGATCGAGGTAAGTAGATGTCGCCCCTTCTTGATTTAGTGACAAAATTTCATGTTAAACATGATGTGAGGCTGGTGGGAATGTGTAGCACCTGACGACTTCATGGTATGGGGCATAAGGTCCGTAACAGTTAGGGTTCATGAGGAATTTGCTTTGAATGTGCGATTTCTATGATGTAATAGACTTCTTAGCAGTTTTCATATTATTGAAATGTGACGTTAATTGATTCGGCTCAAGCGGGAGTATGAATTGAAGGTTCTCTTATTTCGCACCTATCATGTGTTTGATAAAATGCTTGTGTGATAGATTTATATGTTGAATTTAAACTCTGTCGATGTTGTATGTGCTCTTTGTGGCATTTATCCTTGTTCTTTATGTATGATGTGTTATTTAAAATGGTTGGTTGAAAAAGGGTTGTTCATGGCCCCTGATTGACATGAGGAGAGGGTTGTTCATGGCCCTTAATAGACATGAGTAGAGGATTGTTTGTCCTCTTATTTATACGTGGTTATATGCATACGATCTTGGGAGTGGGCATTGGACCCATATGTGTTATCTTAATCATTACATGTGCATCCATCATTTTACTTATTTCCACTTTGTGCTAACCATTATCTACTTGCTGAGTCTATTTAGACTCATATGGTTTGTTATTTTGCCTTTAGATCACAGGCCAGGTGGGGAACCTCAGGATGGGGCAAGTTGAAGATCAAGTCTTGGAGACCATTCGTGTAATATCTTAAATTATAGTTCTTTTAGGATTTGTGCTCTTTTGATATTTGTGCTTGTAGACGATCACTGAGACAGATTCACATGATAAACATATTGTATTTGGTATTTTGAATTGGATTATAATCCCGTGAATATATATATATAATCATTTAGTTGCTCGTTGTGTAAGGATAACATTCAATGATTTTCCTTCTACATGAATGTCCTTATTATATGAAGATACAAATGTATAAATATAAGATTGAATGTAACATTTTGAAATGAAATTGAAATGTCTATGAATATCAGGTTGTGTATTCCATACCACCCCTTATATATTATGGGGAGATGCTGTCAAATTTTTCTTAGGTTGTATAGTACCCATTGACTATTTATTAAGTATATCTAAAAATGGGGCGTTACACATGCATGCCACCCAAGCTACCCTCTCTTGAGCTAGTGTATTAGCTCCATAATTAGCATTTATTCCTCAGATAATTGCATGAATTTTTTCATTTTTAATAATTTATAAAATATCCTGCAATTAACCTCCTTTTAACACCTCAATTTTGTCTTTATTCATTTGATTATTTTACTTATTTTTAATATAAATGCTAATCACTTTATGGTGCAAAAGTCAAAAGAGTTGATCCCAACTTTGTGCAAGCCTAATATCATCATTATTAGCTTAATCAAATCCTTTCATAACCTTGATTTCATAATTTTAACCGTCCATTTTAAATTTCACCTCAATCCGACTTTTCTAGCTCAAGTTATGATCAATTGAAGTTATCTCTGAATTTTGGATGGTGATGATCAATTATCATCAAAATTTTCATAATCTAAATTTTCCATGTGATTAAGCACGAAATTATGTGCTTCCCTCTCAATTTTCATCTTAATTCGCCTTATAGGCGCCAAGTTATGAATTTTTCAACATTTTTCAACTTGGCTCTATAATTAGCCTCCTGATTTTCATTAATCACATTATGGAATTTACCTAATTTTTCATGGCACACTAATACTTTTTAATCCTCATTAGGCCACTTTAATCATATTAACCCATTTCGACTTAGAGTAATTGATTTTTATCATCATTCACAATCACTGACCTAATTGCAACAAATCATCAAACTTTGCATATAATTCATTCATAATTCAATTCAATCATACATAAATCATTCAAATGCATATACATGACTATTATATGGTTTAGAGTTTCACACTAAGCATGGACCGGTTAAGCCAATGGGAGGCGACGATTGACTGTAAAAATAAGAAAGTGCAGTTTGAAGCAGTTCCAGAAAAAGATGTAGCTATTAGAAGGCTAAGGTAACCTAAGGATTCAATAATACTGATATCTTCTATGAAAGCGGTTAAAATGATCCGTCAAAATTGTCAAGCATATTTGGTATCAGTAAATGTGAAAAAAGAAAAGGAGGTGGGAATTAATCAAATTCCAGTGGTGAATTTTCGGATGTTTTTCTAAAGGAATTGACTGCATTACCTCCAGAAAGGGAGATGGACATGACAATTGATATCATACCAGGCACAGCTCCAATTTCTAAGGTCCCGTATCGAAGGCACCAGCATAAATGAATGAGTTGATAACTCAAATACAGGTGCTATTGGATAAAAGTTTTATCAGACCTAGCGTATCACCCTGGGGAGCTTCGTTGCTATTAGTTAGAAAAAAGGATGGGAGTCTTAGATTATGCATTGACTACAGGGAGTTGAACAGGGTAATGGTGAAGAACAAGTACCCATTGCCAAGGATTGACGATCTGTTTGATTAGTTGAAAGGAGCAACGATATTTTCCAAGATAGATTTGCAGTCGGGGTACCATCAACTAAGGATAAGTCCTGCCGATGTTCACAAAATAGCATTTTGAACAAGGTATGGACACTATGAGTTTTAGTGATGCCTTTCGGACTCACTAATGCCCCTACTGTATTTATGGATATGATGAACAGGCTATTTCGGGATTACTTGGACCAATTTGTGGTTGTTTTTATCGATGATATCTTGATTTATTCTAAGTTGGAAGAAGAGCATGAGATTCACTTGAGAAAAGTACTGGAAAGGTTAAGAAAGAAGAAACTATATGTCAAGCTAAAGAAATGTGAGTTCTGGTTAAAGCAAGTAGTATTTCTTGGGCATATAATCTCAAAAAAGGGTGTACAAGTGGACCCTCAGAAGATTGAGGCAGTATTGAAGTGTCTGAGACCAATGACTATTACAGAAATCCGAAGTTTTCTGGGTTTAGCAGGCTACTACAGGAGATTTGTGGAAGGCTTTTCACAATTATCAGCCCCATTGACGAGGTTGACTTGTAAAAGAGTCAAGTATGTATGGTCTGATGAATGCAAATGCAATTTTCAAGAGTTGAAGCAATGTTTGGTAAAAGCGCCTATCTTAACCCTACTTGAAGGAAATGAAAGATTTATAGTTTACAGTGATGCTTCAAGGAAGGGACTAGGATGCGTGCTAATGCAGAGAGGAAAGGTGATAGCTTATGCATCAAGGTAGTTGAAGCCTAATGAAGTAAGTTATCCCACTCATGACCTAGAACTAGCAGCAGTGGTATTTGCCTTGAAAATCTGGAGACACTACCTGTATGGTGTTAAATGTGAAATATATACGGATCATAAGAGCCTAAAATATATTTTTTCTCAGAAGGAATTGAACATGAGACAACGAAGATAACTTGAGTTACTTAAGGACTATGATTTGGAGATTTTATACCATCCAAGTAAGGCAAATGTGGTAGCTGATACATTGAGCAGAAATTCCAGCATAGCGCACCTTATCACTAAAGAGGAAGGTTTGCTTCGAGAGATAAGACAACTGGAATTAATTGTATGTCCCCCTGGAGTTAAGACGAGATTATCACAAATGAATATACAATCATCATTATTTGAACAGATTAAGACTGCACAGCAAGAGGACACAGACCTATATACTCATGTGGAAAAGATGAAGAACAAGGGGTTGAATGAATTCATTGTTGATGAATAAGTTATATATCGATATAAAGGTCGCTTATGCATACCTAATTCCAGATAATTGAAGGAACAAATTCTCAAAGAAGCTCATTTTTCACCATTTTCTATGCATCCAGAAAGCACAAAAATGTATCAGAATCTTAAGAAAGCATATTGGTGGAATAACATGTAAAGATAGATCGTTGAATACGTATCAAAGTGCTTAACTTGTCAAATGGTGAAAGCAAATCACCAACGGATGCCAGGAAAACTTCAGTCTCTAGAAATTTTCGAATGGAAATGGGATGACATTACAATGGATTTTATTGAAGGATTACCCAAGACACGGGCAAGAAATGACTCTATATGGGTAATAGTGGATAGATTATCCAAGGTTGCAAAATTTTTACCCATAAACAGAACTTATACAGCTGAAAGATTGGCTAAGATATACTACAAGGATATTGTACGACTCCACGGAGTGCCTAAATCCATAGTATCTGATCGAGATACGATGTTCATGTCTCGATTTTGGAAAAGTTTGCATGAAACCCTTGGCACCCAGCTAAAGTTTAGCACGACATTTCATCCCCAGACTAATGGACAAACGGAGTGGGTAAATCAGATTATCGAGGTTATGCTCCGTATGTGTACATTGGAATTCGGAGGTTCGTAAGACGAATATGTATCGATAGCGGAGTTCGCATACAATAATAGTTATCAAGCTAGTATTCAGATGGCACCATTTGAAGCATTATATGGACAACGGTGTCGAACACCACTAAACTGGGATGAGGTTGGAGAGAAAAAGCTTGCCCCAGATTTGTCTCAGTGAATGGTAGACAAAGTGAAGGTTATTCATCAGTGTATACTCACAGCCCAGAGTCGGCAAAAGAGTTACACAGACTACAACAGAAAAGATTTAAATATCCAAGTCGGCGAACATATTTTTATAAAGGTCACACCATTCGAAAGAGTCACGAGGTTTGGGAAAAGAGGCAAGTTGAATCCCAGGTTTATTAGGCCAATAGAAGTGTTGGAGAAAATTGCAAAATTAGCTTATAGAATAGCATTACCTCCAGCCCTAGCTTTAGTCCATAATGTTTTTCATATTTCTATGTTAAGGAAGTATGTTCTAGATCCAACACATGTGTTAGTAGCAGAGAATTTACCAATTCAAGACCATTTGAATTATGAGGAAAGACCTGTTAGAATTCTGGATTATAAGGTGCAAAAGCTTCATAATAGAGAAATTGAGTACATCAAAGTGCAATGGAATAGATATTTCGAAACCGAGACTACTTGGGAACTGAAGGAAGAGATAGAAAGAAAGTATCCCCAGTTATTTCAAAAGTAGACAGTTTAGAGACGAAACCTAATAAAAGGGGGGGAGGATTGTAATACCTAGACCCAAGTAAGACTCATATAATTGCATTTAAGGTGTAATGAATGATTTATGTGTGAAATGATTGAATTTTGGATAATTTTCATGAATTTATGAATTTTGCAATTAGGGTTTGCAATTAAGAATGGTGATTAAAATTAATCGCCAAAGCCCAATATGAGTCAAGATTACTAAAAGGGCTTAATGAGGATTGGAATGTGCTAATGTGGCATGAATATTTATTTTAATTTTCATGATTTAATTATTAGAGATTAAAATAGAAATTATGGAGTTATATTGAAAATCATAGAAAATTCATAACTTAACTCCTGTAAGGCGAAATGAGATGAAATTTTAAAGGCAAGCTCATGATTTTGGGCTCAACCTTATTAAAGTATTGGATTAAGGTACAAGTGATGAGATTATATTTTAATTATTTCTTTTTAATCTCACACTCTAAGGTTATTTTCAAAAATTCATAATTTGACGTAGAAACGTCGGTTTAAGATGAAATTTGAAACGATTGAATAAAATTATGAAATCTATGAAATGAGTGGATTTTATTAAGATAATTATCATGGAAGAGTGGTTAATTAGTTAAATGTACCTAGCATTGACTTTGTGTACCCTAGACTACCATAGCATTAAATAAAACACATTTGAGAAAATGACATATTTTAATGCTATGCAAGGTGTCAATTTTGGGTGGAAGGAGCTGGGATTTTAAAGAATTATTTAATGGTCAAATCCCTGGAAAATTCAAGGATTAAATGCAAGGGATTAATGCCTAATAGCTAGCTCAAATGGAGCATAGATCATGTGGCAAAGCAAGGGACGTCCAAGGGCGCTTTGGGCATCGAAATGTGATTTTTTAAAATCCTAAAAAATGTGTCTAAATTGTCTAATGTCTAGGTGAAGTAAATGGGAACATAAATATGTGGAAAAAGTGGCAAAAAATGTCAAAACCTAGCTAAAGATGGGACGTCCAAGGGCGGACAGCAACATGATGCTTAAATACATGGATTTTGTGGATTTTTGTTAATTAGTAAATGCAAATTTTACTTGGTTATAAAAATTTCATGTCATTAAGGGATAAAATAAAAATAAATTTCCATCATGACATGTGAAAAATGGGTCCCACAAGCTGGTTATAAAATCATAAAATGGGGGCATAACTTAGAACGTGCAAATGAAGAGAAGGGGGAAGGAAATTTTCCAAAATGTGCTAAGTCTTGAGAAAGCTTGAGCACGTCCAAAGCCATCAAGGGGAAGGATAAAAGAAGAAGAAAAATATAAAGAAAAAGGAGAAGAAAAAAAAGAAGAACCAAGCAACACAAGTTGGAGTCAAGTTAGGTTCAAATCCAAGTAAGTTAAACCTAAGTTTTGAATCAATTAAATCAAGTTTTCTCTCTCAATTCATGAGCCATGAATATGGTTCATAAATAACTCTTAAATTCTGAGTTATGATGCCTTAATATGAGTATTGAATGATTTTTGAAAGATTTAAATGAGATTAAGAGTTCAAGAGAGTGAAAATGGAAGTTTAAGTTGATTTTTTAGATGAAAGCTAACTTGGAAATTCTCAAAACCCTAAACCAAGTTACTGTATGATTTAAGCATGTTGATTTGGATGTATTTCATGTTCTTTTAGATTACACATTTTGATCTAAGCATTTGTTAATAATTTTAGCAAATATGGAACTTAGGGTTTCAAGAAATGCTCAATTTTTCCATTATTGAGTTAAAAATGATACAAGGAAGTTCTTAAATTATTTATGAATGAATTATATGGTAAAGTAACCTAATTTAAGGACCCTTTAGATGGACTAAGTGGGCTGGATGAGTTGCCCTAAATCTGATTTTTTAGGGTATGTATATGGGACGTCCAAACGGGGGCCAAAACAGATGCTTTTCATATGATTTTTGTTGCTGTTTGTAATAAAATGATTTATGAATGTTATGGAGGGTATTTAGAAATGATTTATGAATATTATGGAGGGTAAAATACCCTAGGATTAAGGTAATTTAAGTTTCCAAAAGGGTTTGAAAAGATTTGTCCTAAATTTAATTTTATGGATATGTGTATGGACACGTCAAAACGGGTCAAATGGATACCCTATATGCATGAGAATGTTTCTTTTATGGAAGAAAATGAATTATGAATTTTAAATTATGACTTAAAAATCTGTTATGATTTAAGTCTTGAAAGAGGCGTTGAAATGATGAAAAATGGGTCTTAACATGGCTGTCTTGGAACCAGGTGATAAATGGATTAAAAATCTGAAGTTAAAACCTAAAGTATATGTTAATTAAGGAATTTAATGATGATGAAAATGGGTATAAGTTTCTGTGTTAAGAAATTTTAAGAAACACATAATATATGTGTTGTATGTTGAACATATGTAGAGCATATGTATGAATGGATAATATGTGACTTATGTGAGATTTCTAAAATACAAAATATGCATGAATATGTAATGAAATGCATAAGGATGTTGCTGAACGATTAATGTTTGATTATCTCAATTTATGATATTTATTTATGAAGCTTAAAACGTCACTTATATGCTTAGAATAAGCATGGACGTAGGAAAAATGAAAAATAGATGAAAAATGGTTAATGAGAGATATAAATTCCCAAATGATGAATTATGAATGAATGTTATTTTTTTACCCTAAATATGAGATTAAAACACAATATGGAATGAATGATATGATATACAAGTGTATGTTGTGCATATTTGATCGACTTGAAAATCCAAATTGATTGTGTATGACATGGATTATGGGATTGGAAAACTAAGTGAGTGCAAGCAAATGGATTGTTATGAATGCAATGCTATGTTTATGTATAGGTAAAGGCAAAGAGGTAAACGAGGCGGAAAGCTAAGCAAGTAAGGTAAGCAAACAGTTTTCTAAATGCTTCTGTTTTATCAAATATGATAAAATGTTTATCAATGATATTCTAACTGTTTAAATGAGTTAGCAATTGAATGATTTTCAATTCTTTCTAAGTTGTTTAAGGATGGTCATTCCTTATCTAAATATGTATAGAAATGATATTATCTGAATTGTTTACAGCTTTTCAAGTACTTATGTCAAATGATGAATTCATGATTTATGAATAAAAAAAATCATGCTAGCATATCAAGTTCATGTTTATGAAAGAAAGTGTGTGCACAAAAGTATGAGGTCCACCTCAAAGGTGTAAGCGGACCGAATGTCCCCCTTTGGTGCGGCCAAGTCGCTAAGAGAGGCCGACGGCCGACGGCGCCTCCCTAGAATGGGAGAGAAGATGAAAGTGGATGGTTGCCTAGCTAGCTTCTATCCAAAAGAATATCATAATTTTAAATAATGCATCGCATTGTTTATGACATACCCTAGACGGGTATAAGAAGCATGTTTTAAGATATACCCTCGAGTGGGTATAATATGGCTTTCCAAGTTATTTTAAATGAAAATAAATTGCCTGAAAACCTTATAGCTTGCTTATTGAGTTTCGACTCACAATTTTATTTTCCAAATCCTAAAGACAGGTGAAGGGAGAACCATGCAAGGAGCACAAGTGGAGATTCAAGGAAAAAAAAATGAATTTCTACAAGTTCCTGTGATTGAACTCTAGAAACTGTATGGTTATATGTTGATGACATTATTGGTGATTGAATGTTGTATAAGGGTTATATTATGTTTATGACTATGTGATGACTGTGACTATAAATAGCAAAAAATTTTATGGTCAATGGTTAAAAATAATTTATCATGTAATGGTTAAGTAGGAAAAAAATTATAAGATCATGTGTGTATATTTCAAATGGAATATATGAAATGATAAAAACTCTAAAAGAGTTAAATATCTAAATAGCCCGCCGTGTGACAGGGCAACAATCCTGATCACATTTACCAATCAATAGATCTTGGAGTAAGGTTGTGACACTCAGGCTAGGGCGCCACATATCCCATCTCGTCTTTCGTGTTTAACAAATCCCAACTAACTCTCAAACTCCCTTTGTTTCATTTTTTATGTTTGATAAAAAGGGAGGGAGAGAGAGAGGTTTGAAAAAAAGTTTTATATTGGTTGGGTAGTTTGCAATTCAGGGCTTTCGATATTTTATAGCAATTCTGCAGAACTTGTAATCCAAATTGAATGAAAACAAAAGGATATGCATTGCTAACTATGAGGTTGTTCATATGGAATTTGGTTTGTTTGAAACTATACTTGAAATATCGTATGAATCTATAAAACTATCAAATAAATTGTCAAACTACATTCAATGTTAAGTTGGAATGAAAAAATGCTTGAAATATCATATGGATATATAAACCTATCAAATGCTCTATGTTGAGTTGGAAATTATTTAATAAAAAGAAGAAAGGATGATCTCAAACCTAGTTTTGTCAATCATCAAAAAGGAGAGATTATTGTAAACTCAATTACCAAATGAAGCATGATCAAGATTTTGATGATTAACAATCAAAATTTAAGAGTTAAAGGGTACTAATACATTTGATGAAATGGTTTCAAGTTATATTTTTCAAGACCTAAATCAAAATAGACCAAGTAAATAGACCAAGTTGCATAATCAAGTCGACTCAGGCAATTGACTTAGGTCAAGTCTATAATGGAGCAAACCTCGAGAAGTAACTTAGGATGAAAGAGTTCAAGATTTAATGAGCAGATAGGTCAAGTCGCAGACTCAAGTCAACTTAGATAGTAACTTAGGTGAAGTCAATGGGCCATGTCGACTCAGGGGTTACATGTTTTCACTGATTGGTTTAAGGTGCAAGCACAGTCACACCCTAAGTCAACTCCACCCTGTGACTTCGTCGAAGACCAAGTTGACTATGCACTTCGTCCTGAGTTTCTAAAACCTTTAAAGTTGATTTCTTCACTTATTTCTAAGAATGAAGTCACATAGTTCGACTTCACTTACGACTTGGGTCAAGTCCTAGACCAAGTCGACCTTGTTATAAACATAATGAGGAAATCAAGAATAACCCATGTTTCGATAATTAACAATTCAAATTTGAGAACTCTAAGGTACTAACATGTGTGTTGAAATATTTAAGTTAAAAATTTCCAAATGCAAGTCATGACATATCAAGTCACAAAGTCAAGTCGACACAAGCATCAACTTAAGTCGATACCCAAGTTGAAGTTCCAAGCAACCCATGGGTACTGAAGTCGCATACCCAAGTCGACTCCGAATGCGGCTTGGGTCAATTTGTATGCCAAGTCGACCCCAACACTCAACTTGAACATAAAGGAACTCAAGACAAGCAAATTCAAGCTCAAAGATTAACTAGAAAAGTTTAAGCAACTCATACTTCGTTTAATCAAAGACAAAAATCACAAAATTGTTGATCAAGCTAAAATTAATTGATATCTATTGAGTCACTTTTATACTATTTATTTTGGATAATAATTAATGAGAATGAGTGTTTAAGATGATTTAAATTCTATTTTGATTGATTTAGCCTTATTTACCATAAAATACTCATAATTAATTTGTATGTACAAAATTAGGTGAAATCAAAGCAAAACTCATATAATTCTTAGAGAGTTAAAGTATGAGGACCAAGACCACTCAATTTGATGATTTTTGCAGATTTAAAAGGAGGCAAAACAGTAATCAAAGTAGCCTAAAACTTGATGAGACCTAAGAACTTCTTACATCCAATACATAAAATTTGGAGCAAACTGACCACTCTAGAGGCCCACATGGTTCAAACCATGTAGAGCTACGTGCCACATGGCTTGAATTATGTGGAGCCTTGGATGTGCAATCCAGGTGTACAATGGACTCTATGCACTAGCTACTCCCCTGTACCCTATATGAACACCTATTGGGAACGTCCGAAGGTATCTTAGAACGTCATTGGAGCTAGGATTGAGGTTAGGGTGCAAGAGGAGTGAAGAGCATGAGGTGAGAAACAAGGCAGCGAGTTACTTGGAGTGGTCGAGACACCATCGAGGCTTCCAATCAATAAGCTTTTCCTGTCTTTCTTTTGATTTTAATTGTCTTATTTATGATAGATATTTGATACAATATTATGTTGTGTTTTTTTTAATATAAACATGTCAAGTTAAACCCGTTATCTATTTTGTGTTCAATGTAGCAGATATTGTGGTTTGATTATTTAAGATTTTTTGTTAATTTAATATCTTGTGATCTTAATACTTATTGGGTGTATGGTACCACACTTTGACATGATTTCATATATTAGGTGAAGGAATTGAAAGGTGGAAGTCTAATATAAAACAATCAAAAATTAAACCTGAAAATCTAAGACCATGAAAATAGCCTCGATGACCTTGAAGAATCTCATGAACTTCCATAAAATTTAATGAATTTTAATTGACTTAATCTCATAAAAATAGGTGGTTAAGAAGATTAAGGTATGCCTTATAGGTTTCAAAAGAAGATGCAAGAATAATATTAGGATAGTTCTTCTTTAACACATAATATCCGGATTAAATAAATAATCCACATATCCTTTGCAGACAACACATGTGAAACCCTAGACCCTAGGTGCTTGCATCTCTTCAATTTTAATTCTCATTCCATGTCGCTAAGATCGACCTCCCCATCTTCTTATTTCTTTCTTTTTACTTTATTCTCTCTATATTTTATATAAGTGTTTAAATTTATTGTCTTAAGTCCTGAATTCTCTGTGCATCGATATTTTATATATGACAATCTACAGCCACATCCACTTGCGGCGAGATTGCGGATAATATCCAAGTACATGATTCAAAATGAAGAGCAGTACATCTTAAGTCTTGAAGAATATTGAGACAAATGAAGATGAAACTTGACGAAATAAGAGAATATATGTCAAAGTACTTGATTCATTAAATCTTAAAAAATCAAAGAGTATATTGTATAATGAAGTCATAACCTAAGTCGACGTCACTTGCGACTTTGGTCAAGTCCGAGACCAAGTTGACTCCTAAATAGAACTTGAAGCTGAAAGCAAGGAGGAAACCTTCAAGAAGAAAATGCGAAAGACCGAAGTCACAAACCAAGTTGACTCCAGCCTGCGACTTAGGTGAAGTCACATTCGAAGTCAACTTCAAGTGCGACTTCAATCGTAATAGTCGGAAAAATTCAAACGTTGACACATTTAATGCGCACCACCTACCCTGCAACATTTAAAATAACTCCTTTTTTATTTAAGGTACAACAAGGGGAGTTATGAAGGTTAGTTAGAGCATTTATTGAACCCTCACCTTTCTACTAACGAACAATTAAGAGATCATTAAGTCCTCCAAAAGAAAGCACTATAATATTCACTGCAAGTGCTTAAGTTTCTCATCAATCTCAAGCTTGACCAAGTTCTTCTCTGTGCTGAAATGCTCTCTACATAATCTATAATGTGTAGAATTTTCTTTTAATTCATTCTCTTATAATTCTACTTAGCTTGGTGTTGGAGACCAAGGCCAAGTAAAGACAGAGTAGTGAATGAATGGAGTATGTCTCACTGTCTACTTGCAATGTGATTATAAAGGGCCCTTAGAGTTCTATTCTAGAAGAAAGAAAGGGCTTAGTGCTATATCTAATTATATTTAACATGTATATCAATTTATAATATTTTTGGAGATTTTTAGATATTTATTTTGGATTTAATTACTAAAATGCCACTAATTTTTAAAAATCCAAAATAAATATCTAAAAATCTCTAAAAATGGTAAAAATTGATAAAGATGTTAAATACACTTAGATTAATAAGTTCATGAAAATATTTTGAAAAAAAAATTAAAAAAATAGGTGTATGCACCCGGGAGCATTGAGGCTCAATGCTCCTGGGTGCACCTGATCAGCTCTCATGGAATCCAAGACACAAGAATGTGCTCTTAAAAGAGTAGAGTAGGGAGGGTTGTCCCGAACTACTATAATTTTTTGTGTTCACTATTATTACTCTATTTGCTTTATTACTCTCCATGTTTTCATTCAAGGGAACTTAATTCACAAGGGGTTTAGTTTAAGATACTAAAAGAAATTTAAAAGAACTGAATTCACCCTTCCCCTCTTAGGTTTTTCTACAAACTCAGGACCAACAGACCTGAGATTGGAACTTAAAACTGAAAACGATGAGCAAACCTCTCAAGAAGAAAATGAGGAGACTGAAGTCACAACCCAAATCGACTCTAGTTTGCAACTTGGGTAAAGTTGCATTCGAAGTTAACTTCAAATGCGACTTGAATCATAACGATCACAAAAATTTTAACATTGGCGCATTTAGTGCACGCCACCTACCCTCAGATGTTCAAAATAACTTCACATCTATTTAAGGGACGTCAAGAGGAGTTATGAGAATTAATAAGAGGAACTCTCACTTTCACTTTAAGAGTTACAATTTCTCATCCATCTTAAGCATTCAATTCTCTCCTTTGTTAAGTCCGCTCTACAAAATCTGTAAAGAGAGCAACTTCTCATCCATCTCAAGCAATCAAGAGTTCTCATCCATCTTTATTTTCATTTGAGTTTAGTCCCCTTGAATTAAAACATGAAGAGTAAAGAGAGCAAATAAAATCACACACAAAAGGCATATTGAATTATAGTAGTTTGGAACAACCATTCCTACTTCACTCTTCTAAGAGCACTGCTTTGTGTCTTGGGTTCCACTCTTTCAATAATAGTATAACTAGAGCCCTTGTTCTCTTCTAGGTTATAGCTCTAGGGAATCTTTACAACAACAGTACAAGTAGACGGTGAGTTCCACTCTAACTGTACACTACTTATCTTTACTTGGCTTCGTCTTCAACACCAAGCCAAGTAGCGATACAACAAAATGATTCAAAAAATGAAATCTATACATTATAGATTGTGTAAAGCAAATTCAGCATGAGAGAGAACTCGTTAATGCTTAAGATGGTTGAGAAGTTGTAGCTCTTGCAATGAAAGATAGAGTTCCTTGACAAGCCGCATATATGCTTAATTAAATTGCTCATTCTCACGCAAGTATATGTGCCGTATAAGTAATAAAGTGTGAATAGAGTGTCGATCCCACGAAGACTAGCTTAAACTAATTATATCTCAAAATTCAATTGTCTTTGAAAATGGAGAGTTTAAATGATTATTTGAATGGAACTTAAAAGTTGATAGAAAATAAAATGAGTCAAGGGCTAATGGATTGAGCAGAAATGAGTAGGGATTTTTAAAGTTAATTATAATAGATGGGAAAACGGGTACCCTTGACTCTAAACTATATTAATTAGGTTCCATTTCAATTTGTGGTGTCAGAATTTACTATTCTAGGTTCATATATATTTATGTACACCTTCCAACATGTATAAACATAATCTCGTCACACCTTATTATTATGTTTCGATGCAAACAAGTATGATGGATCGATTAGCTCATAACCTACTTAAGATTACACAAAGTTAAATGGTATATTCCTATCCATTTTAATATTCCACCCTACTAGGGTTAGAAACTTGTGCCATACATGTGAATCTTATCTAGAATCATCTTTTCCAAGCATAAATCCAGAAAATAGATTGTCTTACAAGGTAGCTAAGCTTGTAAAAAGTATTAAACACTACATATACAAGTAAATCCACATAGCACATGTATACAACATCTAGATATTCATATTCAAACCATAAAGAACCTAATCAACATAGTTTAAGAGTCAAATCTTCTCAATCTCCCATCTCTTGGAGTTTAGCCCAAAATTGTAAAATCAAATCCCATAACAAATAAGTTTAGATACATCCAACAAAAGAGAAGAAGAAAAATATGTAAAGAATAAGAAAAAAGAGATTGAAACTTGCTGGTTTCCACCACCAAAGTTTGATCTTCACTACAAAATCTCCCTCAGCTTGAAATCCTTTATTTTCTCCACTTGTGGCTGCTTCCATGAGCCTCCCGGCTACTACTCTCAAACCCTAAGCATCAATTTTATACTCCCTCACGAAGCTAAGATGAAACACGTGCAAAATTTACACATGTGTGAGTTGGCCTCGCGGCGCCAGGTGGTTGGTCAGAGCACCAATTCTTTGGACTCTTTTGCTCTTCTAGAGTTTTCCTGTAGCTCCGTTATGTCTGTTGTTGGTGCTAAGGTTTCAAAAATATGGCACCAAAGAGCCAGTTCAAGCACTTAGCAGGGCTAAAATTCAACTTTCTTTAGGATCCTCATGCTTCATCCTTCCTTGAGCTTTCATTCTTCACTCTCCTTGTTCCTACAACAAATATTATGGAACCCCACCTATCTTAAAGCATAACAAATATAGCTTAGAGCTTGTATGGATAGGATTAGAGCAACTAGCTAAGTAAGTGATTAAGTTAATCACCCATGATTATCATGTAATTAAGCACTAAAGGATGAAAATGAGTTAGAGAGTGATAAGGTAGCGTGAGCAATTATTGTCATTTTTTATTTTTTTTTTGAGGAATTATTTAAGAAATTGATATCTTGTGATATACAAGATGGATTTATATGAAATTTTATGGGAAAGCCTAAGTTGGTATGCCCCATATGATGAACGGTTTGAATCATGGAAAGTATGAATGGAAAGGGGTTAATGAGTAGAGTTACATGATATTTTATGAATTAAATTCATTTTGCTAATATCTTAGCATACATTCATTATTTTGAGATAAAAATTTTTATGAACGGCTAACTTAATGAGTTCTATGATATGAATGGATAGGATTTTGTCAAACCTTGTTATGAAACCCTAAATGACATATGTTAATTGTGTTTAAATATTAATGATGAAGATTAATTAAGGCCATTGACTTTTGATCATCAAAAGTGGATTGTCATAAATGCAAGAGTGGACTTTTGGTCAGCCACTTTTGAGGTGTCAAGCTATGGCGAATGAAGCAAGGGAAAAGTCAACCAAAATTAATGCAAGTTGATTAATTACAATTCCCTTTGCATATGTGTCGAGCTAGGGATTAATGGGCAGATTTTTATTTACAAAAAATGCAAAAAATCACAAGATAATTGCCTCTCCTCGTGGACACATGTATGGCTCAAATTGGGCAGCAATAAAGCAAGATGAATGGCTAGGATTTGTGCATCAATTAATTAAGTAAATTATTTACATAAATCAGGATTTATTATGTGGCATTAGGAGGTAAAATTCAGCATATATAAAAAGGGAACAAGGGTAGCAACATGGGACGTTTCTAGCTTGAAATAGAGGAGAAAAAACTTAGAAAAAAGAGGAGAAAGGGAGTTAGAGTAGGGGTGTCCAAAACAGCAACTAAAGAGGGGATTTCTCCTTCAAAATTTCAGGTATGAGATCCCCTACTGTCACCAAGATTTGGAAATTTAAATTTCATCTTATGCATATATGATAAGGGGGTGACGTCCAAGCTAGATATTAAAAAAACAAAATTCTATTTAATTAAGTTAATCCTATGATAAAACAGATGATATATGTAGAATTTTGGAAATTTAGAGTTAGTGATTAATGGTTTAGCATGTATGTTACGTTAAGATGCATATAGGAAAATGGAACTTAATGAATATACACACGTATGTGGCTGTTTTGAGAATAGGTGATGATTCCAGAAATTTTAATAGAATTTTGGGAATTATGGGATGCAAGCA
Source organism: Annona cherimola (assembly GCA_030490835.1). Classification (NCBI taxonomy): domain Eukaryota; kingdom Viridiplantae; phylum Streptophyta; class Magnoliopsida; order Magnoliales; family Annonaceae; genus Annona; species Annona cherimola. The sequence goes on from CM059975.1 coordinate 60,795,130, forward strand.
AGCACTTAACATAGCGAAAAGAATAGTGGATTGATGATTTTCCATGTGTATATCATTAAGGTTCAATTGTATAAATGAAACTTAGTGAAAATGAGCTCAAATAGGGCTGTTTTGAATAAGGGACATGAATTTCAGAAAATTTGAGGCAAGAATAACTTATTATAAGTTATAAACAAGTATATAAAATGACCCTAAGAGTTGTGGATTTGTGGGGTAACATGTATGCACGATTAAGGTGGAATTATAAAGTGCAAAACTTAATGAAAATATGAACGTATGGGGCTGTTTTGGAAAAGATAGTTATTATAGAAATTTTGATGCAAAAATGGTTGCTATCAACTATGAATAAGTGCTTTGAAAAATCACAAGAGTTGTGAAAAGATTGTATTTAATGTATACATCATCAAGGTATAATGGTACAAATGGAACTTAACCAAACATGAGACAAAACATGGCTGTTTTGGAATGATGACTTAATCCAGAAATTTAAAGTGAATTTATGTTGTTAAAGCTTATGAATAAGCACCTAACAAGACCACAAGAGTGGTTGTTTGATAATTTTTCATGTGGTGCAATCAAGAAAGCATAACTTAGTGAAAATATACATTTACGTGGCTATTTCGTTAATGGTAGAAAATTCCAGAAATTCAACAAAGAAATGACTTAATATAAGTCGTAGATAATTGCCTTGAATGACTACAAAAGTTAGTGTTCAAAGCAATTAATTACTAAGTCACGTAAGTGTGTGAAAAAGAGAGTATTAGAAGGGTAAATATGAAGTTAATAAACCTTACTTGAACTTGGCTTACTATAGTTTCCAGTAAGTGTATTGAATGATTGAAAAGAGATTAAATTCCCCAGATGAGGGTATTGAGTCAAATGAATGACTCACCGTTGAAAAATGTGCCTATATGTGACATACAAGATAATGGTGTTAATCTCAAAGAAAGAAATAATTAAGGCAAACATGTTATGATCTATATATATATATATATATATATATCAAGATCATGTAAGAATTGGGGACAAGTGATATATGAACATGAATTAAATAAAAGGCAAGGCATGAAAGCATATGATGATATGCAAGCATATAAGATGATCATTTTCCACTTGTCTAGCTGAAGGTAAGGAAAAGATCCAAGGTACGAGTTGAACTTCCCACAGGTAAGCAAGCAAACTTTTAAAAATGTTGATTTCATCTCAAGGATTGAAATATTTGAAAGGGCTTTATATTGATGATTCTAAGATTTGCTTGTAAGCAAGCAATATTTTTGAAAATGATGTTATTCTCAATTGTTGAAATGAATGGTGAATTGCTTTATTAAAATGATATATGGAGATAAGCCCTTCAAAATCTTATTACAAAAAGGATTTTATGATAAGGAAGTTTGATTCCTTTATGAAATGATGTTTATGAGAAAGCAAAACTTTTTGAAAATGTTATCTTTCAGATATGAAAATGTTTTGGGATTGCTTCATTGTAAGCAAGCCCTTTTTAAACGTTGAAGTGTTTAGAAATTTTTTCATGTGAATATTTCAAAAGAGTTTGTGAAAAGAAAGTTTGATTTCTCTACGAAAATGGTATTTGCAAGCAAAGCATTTGAAAAAGGATGTTCTTGAAATGTTTAGAATATCTTTGAATAGTAAAAGATTCGAAAATGCTTTATACTGATGTTTCTAAAAAAGTTTGAGGATGGCCAACCCAATAAGTTGATTGTATTAGATGATTTGATTTTTGTTGTTAATGGTGTTCAAAGAATATGCATGTTTTTTCTATATATGAGAATCATAGGGATGTCATATAAATAAAAAAATATGATGTCGGAGTGGATGAATAGAAAAGATGTGCTTGCATATCCTTTTTAAAGCCTAAAAATGGGAATAAAAATATTTCCAAGAAAAACTTTTAAAAATGTTACTTTTTTTCCAATTATTGAAAGGTTTTGGGATTGTTTTATCATGTAAGTTCTAAAACTTGTTTACAAGTAAACAAGTAAACTTTTGAAACTATTAATTTTTCTTAAAAATTGACATGTTTTGAATTTCCTTGAATTTTGAAGTATTTTGAAAACTGCTTTATATTGATGATTTTAAAACCGTTTAAGGGTGGTCATCCCAAAAATTGTGATTTGAATACTGTTTTACAAATTATGTTCAAAATGAGTACGCAAAATCTTATCTACATGAGAATGACCAAAATGTCATGTGATTGAGGTATATAATGTCGGGGTGAATGAAAGTCATGCATGGAAAGTTAGGATGTTAGTTAAGGTAAGAAAAGTCATGATTCATGGGTAGTTGTGCCTTTGAAATTCCTAAGTTGGTGAGACTGGCGTCTTTTAGTAGAATAGTCATATTTCCATAGGTAGTTGATTACTTGGTAAGTGCCATCTACCATATGACGGGGATTTCAGCTGGCAAGCGTACCATCACATGAAGAATTATGACATCAATGGAAATGATGTGTTTGCATATTCATTGTTTATGAAATGACCTTGACAAAGAGTTTTCAAGCTTTCAATTTTTAGAAAGGACATGGACAAATGTCTGTGGGATTTTACGTTAAAAAGGGCACAGAGTTGTCAAGCCTTCAGTTTTGAAAAAAAAAAGACACAAACAGATGTCTGTGAGATTTCATGTTAAAAAAGGCACGAACTAAGGTCTGTGATTATTTTATGAAATCATGCTGACGAATTGCGTATATATCTAATTAAAATGCTCATTTTAACGCAAGTATACATGCCGATCAAGTAATAAAGAGTGAGTAGAGTATCGTTCCCACGAGGATTGTGTTAAACAAGTTAGTACCTTGAATCTCAATTGTCTAAGTGAATTGATAAAATGAATGAGAGTTGTTTTTAAAGAATTGAATTAAACTAAACTTAGCAAAGCAGTAAATGACCAAAGTGGAGTGGAATATTGCTGAGATTGCCTTAAGATGATTAAGATAGGTGGGAATATGAATTCATTGAATCATAGCTATGTTATTTGGTTCCAATTAAGTTAATTGTGCAGAGATCACTAATTTGGGTTCATTCATATTCATATATGTCTTCCAACACATACAAATCTAACCAAGTTTTAGTTGTGTGCTATGTTCCCATGCACACAAGTAAAACAAGATTGATAACCACATAACCTAATCAAAATTACACAGGGTTAATAGGTATATTCCTATCCATATTAACATCCAACACAAACAAGAGCTAGAATACCTGTGCATTATATATGGATCTTATTTAAATCTCACTTTTCCAAGCATGAATCTGAATATTCGATCAATCCACAAGGTTGCAAAGCTTGTAAACGCATTAAGCATGATATATAAGGGTAATCTCAAGTAACACAAGTCACGGCACAATAGTATTATCAATTCAAGCATAAGAAAACCAAATATCATAAGCTATGAGTTCAAATCTTACATATCTCCCACCATAGGAAGGTTCAGCCCATAAACATGACTTCAATTGCCATTAAAATCAAGTTACAATCATCTCACGCAAGGAGAATAACAAATAGGAAGAGATAGATGAGAAGAGGAGATGAAACTCAATGGATTTGCAGTGATAGCTTGGATCTCCACTTGCTCTTCTCTCCTTCCTTGAAGCTTTTGTGTTTCTCCCTTTCTCTACAGTAGCCACCACCACGCTCTCCGTCTCTCTCTCTATTCTTCCTCACGAACCCTAAGCAGGTATTTAAATCTCCATAAGTTTGATCGAAACACGTACAGAGACACCCGTGTGCGGGGTCGCCATGGCGCCTAGGCGCCAACTCTCTAGAGGCTAATTGACTTAAAAGCTTCCGACATATTTCTGCATGGTAGTGAAGTGGCACCTAGGCGCCAAGTCCCCGGAAGCTTTTCATCGTGGGGATGCTGGAGTATTCTTCTAAGGCTGTAGGTTAGCACCTAGGCGCCACTGGTCTACACCTGGGCGCCAACCTACTTGCTTCTTTCTTTGCTCGGTTCTTCATCCCGACTCACTCGCGCATGGAAAGTTGCCCGTCCTTCCTGCAAAATCAACTAAAACTAAGTAAATGAACTATAAGTGTCTATTTTATACTAAAAATGCATAAAAACTACATTATGCTCCTAAAATGCAAAGTGAGTGAAAACTAAGTTAAATTGGTGCAAACTAACCACATTCTCTTGGACTAACATGCAAAACTAGTCTGAAACGAGCCATGATAACTTGCATTTTTAGGAGTTATAACATGTTAGCATGTCGATGTGAATAAAAATGATGTATGGTGCACTAAAATGATGAATAAGTTCATTATAGAGGCGGTCGCAAGTGGACCAGGGCCCCCTATACATGTGGCCGAGTCACTAATGAGAGGCGGGAGGCCGACGATGCCCTCCCTAAAATGGGAGAAGGTTTAAGGATAGCTGCAGAGCTTGCGTGCTATCACATGAAAGGTTTTTTTCCTATGAAAGAATGATCACTTAGTAAGTGTCACCTACTAAAGGGATAGAGGAGTATTTGCATATGCTTTTAAAAGCCCTAAAATGGGCACATGAAATTGTTTGACGACACGAGAATGTCCACATAGAAAAAGTTTTTATGAAAATATTTTAGGACATGAGAATGTCCATATGAAAAAAGGGGGTTTGCATAAAAATATTTTAGGACATGAGAATGTACACATAAAAAAGGGTTTATATCAAAATATTTTAGGACATAAGAATGTCCATATGGATAAAGGTTTTCATGAAAATGTTTTAGGACATGGGAAGTCCCCATGAAAAAGGTTTATGTGAAAAGATTTACATGCATATGCTTCGCCTTTGAAAAGCCTAAAATTTATGTCAAGAAATGTTTACAGGAAAAAAGTTTTGAAAAGGTTTAAAATAAAAATACTTGTTTACTGAGTTTATCACTCATGTTTTGTTTTCTTGTTTATAGGAAAAAAGTTTTGAAAAGGTTTAAAATAAAAATACTTGTTTATTGAGTTTATCACTCATATTTTGTTTTCCCTAACCCTACGCAGGTACAATGTACAAGCGGAGGAGCAAAGCTAAATATTATTTACCTACATGTTGTGGATGAATGAATGTGTTGATAATAAAGTCTCAGGTTGTGAATACCTCTAATGTGGCGTGAACAGATAAGTAATTACGTTGAGAAGTCTACTTGAATTCAACTTATGAGTATATAATTATATTTAACATGAAAGTAAGGTTTCCTGTGTATGTATAATATACAAATGTTAAGGTTAGATTTATGATATAAATGATCAAGTTGTTTGAGTTACGAATATTCATGAATGACTTGTATTGATATGATATGACTGAGATGGAAGAAAAGTTAATTGAAAGTGTTGGTATGCTGAGAACAAATGAATACTTTATACTGATATGGAATTATCAGGTATCTTGGTATTCATATGAAATTATCAGGTTATGAATATATTGTATGAAAATAACATGATCAAGTCGAGAGGACCTTTGATGTAAATGAGCAAGTTGATATGTTATGAATAATATGAGCAATTAGTTACAAGTATATGTTGCTTGTAAAAATTGAATGAGATGAAGGAAATAAAATGAAAAGAAAAAAAATTATTCCACTAAATGAAATATATTCAAAAAAAAAATCTCACCGCGTGAACAGGGTAACAATCCTATATCACATTTACCAATCAAAAATAATCCTGGAGTAAGGCTCCGGTGCTCGAGTCGGGGGCGCCATAAATATTGAGATAAATAACATGTTCCTACATGAATGGATGAAACTAAAATGCCCTAAATGATGCAAATAATGCTCAAAATATGCAAATTATGAAAACTAAACAAAAGAATGCAACTGTGCAAACTAATGCAATTTTTATGCAAATCTATGCACTGTTTTCCAACTAGCATTCAAAAATAGGTGTAAAATAAGTAATGATAACCCTACTTTTACAGAATTATCATTCCTCTTTGTAGATGTAAGGTGTAAGCTCAATGAATGTTCTAGCTAACCCTCATAACTCCTCTTGAAGTCCCTTAAATAGATAGAGAATTATTTTGAACATTGCGGAGTAGGTGGTGTTAGAATTTATATGATCATTATGAGCCAAGTCGAATAGGGTGTGACTTCACCCAAGTCGCAGATTAAAGTCAACTTGGGGTGCGACTTCAGTCTTCCTCTTTCCTTCTCGAGAGTTTTGCTTTTAAATTTCTTTTTCAAGTTTCATGTTCAAGTTGACTTAGTCTGAGACTTAACCTAAGTTGCAATGTGCACTTTGGAACTTCAAATCTTTATGTATCTTGTTCCTTGATCTTTGAGCTCTTATGTCTCCAAGGTCTTACCTTCTTGGACTTAATTTTCATTTAGTCTTCCCAACTTTCATGTGGTCTTTGATATATAACTCTTTTTTATTCAAGTCTTGTGCTTAAGACTTCAATTTTCATGATTTGAAATCCATTTGTTATCATTTGGATCCAGTTCAATTCTTCAAATTTTGAGCTCCTTAGTGTCAAGTCATGTACTTAAGTCGACTTCGATATGTAGCTTGACCCAAGTCGCAAGTAGAGTCTACTTGGATTTGCTACTTAGATATTTGTTACACACTTGATTCTTCAAAATCTTCATCTTGGTGCTTGAGTGCTCCAAGTCTTATTGCTTAGTCGACTTCATGTGGGACTTTACCCAAGCCGTATGCTGAAGTCAACTTGATTATGCAACTTGACTTTTTTGGATTCTTCATTTAAATCCTAAAGTCTTCCAACTCGCGCGTTGAGTCAATTTAGGTTGCAACTTGACCCAAGTCACATGTGAAGTTGACTTCGATTGCGACTTCTCCTGCTTACGTGTCAACAATTTTAGCCCTGATGGAAAAATAGCCTTTGAAGTCGAACCCGGAGTCGACTTGGGTATGGACTTGACTTCAGTCGATGCCTCAGTTGACTTAAACTGTCATGATTTTCTTTTGAAAAAATGTAACTTAAAACATTGCAATAATAATATTAGTTCAATTAAATTCTCAAATTTGAGTTTTTAATCATCAAAATATGGATTGTACTTGATTTGCTCATTGAATTCACAACAAAGTGAATCCCTATATAGTAAAAATTCATAGAAGAGATGACACAATAGAAAATAAAAGTGGCATTGCATTTCATGCTCTCATATCATAAAATTTTACTAAATGTTCCAAAATATTTTCAAAATGTTCCAACATAGAACCTTAATTTAAAATAATAAACCGAAATGCAACAAAGTGTTCTCCCCTCTTCTTAAACCCTTCTCTTCCTTTTGGACAATTATCAAAGGGGATCATAGAAATGCAATGATTACCTTATGAAATGCAAATGGAGTGATTAGGTAAGACTCTTGATCATAGAAATCATACCTAGGGCGTAAGGAAGAGTCATATGGTGCGAAGAAATGGGATTTATCTTGAACCTTGAACTCTTGACTCTTCCCAATATGGTTCAAAATTGGGACGACTAGGGATGGACTGGCTATGTCTAGTCCTCGATGCAAATGTGTACTTGATATTTTTTATTTCTCCCTCAAGTTTGTCTTGTCTCTCATGTATTGTGGTGAGAGACAACTGAATGTTCCCTAACTCTTGGGAAATTCTAGCTTCCGTGGCCTAAAGATAGTCAAGTGTGGTTGGGTGTGTAGTGGTAGTTGAAAGTGGAGAATGTGTAGTCTAGCAGAGGCTCTAGAAGCCTATTGTAAGTGAGAGGCATGGGACTGATGCATGGGTAATGCATAAGAAAATGCATGGTGAGTTGAATGATGTGGAGGGGAGGTGTGAGGCACCCCATGCATATGAGCTTCCCCTTCCTATGTTGCTTCTTCTCCTCCCAATTTGATCTCTACCCTTTTAATAAATGTAAAAAAATTATCCATACTTCATGCATAATAGAATTATCGAGTAAGGTCGGGATATATTTTACCCTCCTCTTTTAGTAACACTGTCTAATCTTGAAATCCAGTAGCTCCTCAATATCGAACTTATCTTCTCTTAAGGACTCAAAATCTATAATTTTTAGTGAAAATGTCTTTCTTTTGTAGAAATGTCTTTAAAACCTCATATGTTGTTGGGGACTTCTAAAGCATTCAACGGGCATTTCAATTACTTGGTTTCTTTGGGTAAGAGCATATTTTTCTTGACTACTTTTCACGAATTAAAGAATCCTTTTTTAGAATATTGGAGGCTTGGTTACCTTCTTGGAAACGGACCCTCCGTCCAGTGGAAGTAGTGGTTTCATCCCTAGGCTGATTTGCGGGCCTCCTTTGCATTCTTGGAACCCCTTCTCCCATGTTTGGATGTGATGGCTATGAGATGAGAAGCTTTGAAGACTTCCTTGTGGCTTTCTTAGAAGCCATTGTAGGTAGGGAAATAAGAGATGATTATGGAGGGAAGATTTGAGTAGGATTGAGGTGGAGTTGAGAGAGGTAGATACAATGCACGATTTTGGGGAATCTTGGAGAATGAAGAAGGAAATGCATGTTTGGCACTTAAAAAGCCGAAACGGCTCACAAAGTCAACCCAAACCCTAATTCGAGTTCAAAGTCGACTTCACCTGACCGAAGTTGACTTCAATGAAGTCGACTTGCGCTATGCAAAGTCAACTTGACTCCCCTGACCCATGTCCCATATGCAACTTCTAATGCAACTCTCTACTCTCAAAGATGTTAATAATTCCCAAAATCAATCCAAATCACACATCTAACATAAATAACATATTTCAACATAAACATATTAATCAGCAAAATCATCAATGTTTCAAGCTTCAATATTCAACACTTCCATTTAGTTTTTAGAATTATAAAATGATTCAATGTTCAATGGTTTGGTAAATATATCTATAATTTGGTTCTCAATTTTGACATATTTTAAACTTATATCATGATTTTCAACATATTTTCTAATGCAATGGTATTTAACATCTATATATTTCATCCGACAGTGCAATAGTAGTTTTTTGTTAGACAAATGGCTCTAGTATTGTCACATATAATTAGTATATTTATATATTCTAAGCTGAAATCCCTCAATTGTTGTCTCATCCATAAAAGTTAGGTACAACAACTACCGATTGCTATATATTCAACTTCTGTAGTAGATAGAGCGACACTAGTTTATTTTCTTGAAAATCATAATGCTACCATGCTTCTAAGAAATTGGCAAGTGTCACTAGTGCTTTTTCTATCCACTTTGTAACTAGCAAAATCCACATCTGAATATCCAATCAAATCAAATGTTAAGCCCTTGGGATGCCAAAGTCCTAAGTTTGTTTTATCAATTAAGTATCTGAAAAAAAAATTTAATTCTTTAAAGCTTGATTGAAATTTAGAGCACATACATACACTAAACAAGATATTAGGTCTAGAAGCAGTTAAATATAACAAGGATCCAATCATACTTCTGTACAAACATTGATCAACTTGTTTACCTTTCTCATCTTTGTCTATTTTGATCGAGGAACTCATGGGTGTGCTTGCTCCTTTAGTATTTTGCATCCTGAACTCTTTGAGCATTTACTTGATATATTTGGATTGATTTGTGAATATCTCTTCTCTTTGTTGCTTGATTTGCAACCTAAGAAAAAATTAAGTTCACCAATCATACTCATCTCGAATTCATTCTACATCAACTTAGAAAACTCTTGCCACATGGATTCATTAGTAGCAAAGAAAACTACATCATCTATATATATTTACACTATTAGAATATCATTCTCTTTGTACTTAATGAATGAAGTGGTGTCAACTTCTTCTTTTTTGAAATTATAATCAATTAAAAATTTGCTAAGCATTTCATACCGAGTTCTAGGAGCTTGTTTCAAACATACAATGCCTTGATTAGCTTATATCATACTTTGATTCATTATATTCCTCATAATCCAAAGGTTGTTGAACATACACCTATTAATTAAGATAATCATTCAAAAATGCACTTTTGACATCTTTTTAAATAACTTGAAGCCCACATGTGATGGCAAAAGAAAGTAAAATGTGTATGGTTTCTAGTTTAGCTAAGGAGGCAAAGGATTCTTCAAAGTCAATTCCCTTTTCTTGAGAATACCCCCACTAGTCTAGCTTTGTTTCTCACAACTAAGCCACTCGCATCTAATTTATTCTTAAATACCTATTTGATACCAATTACAGTGTGATCTTTGGGTCTTGGAATAAGTTGTCATAATTTATTTCATTCAAATTGATTTAGCACTTCTTGTATCGTAACTATCCAAGTTTTATCATTTAGAGCTTTATCAATTGTATTTGGCTCAATTTTGACACAAAGGTAAAGTGTCCACATATATTTTTTCTTAAGACTCTTGTTTTTACACTATTACATATATCTCTGATAACTTATTCAATTGGATACTTATTTTTGAATTTGAGAACCTTAGGGATTTATAGAAAATATTACCTTCAGTTACCTCTTGACCTAATTTTTTATCTTCTACATCTTGTTTGAACTCTTTTATCTCCTTCTTTCTTACTTGTAGCTTTTCAAAAACTTTTGATAAATTATCTGCTTCACTAAACTCATTCTCTTTCTTTGGAATTTGGTTAAATTCATCAAAGATAACATATATAGACTCCTCTACTACTTGAGTTCTTTTATTGAATACTTTATATGTTTTGCTTATGGAGGAGTAATCAAGAAATATAGTTTCATCCCTTTTAGCATTTAATTTTTTAAAGTTATCCTTTCCATTATTCAATACATAGCATATACAACTGAAAGTATAAAAATATAATATATTTAGTTTTCTACCTTTCTATAGCTCATATGGGGTCCTTCTCAAAATAACTCTAGTAGTAACATGATTTAATATATGACAAGCTGCACTTTCAGTTTCACTCCAAAATTTTTTGGATAATTTGCTCTCATTTAGCATTATTTCATCTATCTCTTGTATAATTCTATTTTTCTCTCAACTATTCTCTTTTGTCAAAAAGTTCTTGGTACATAAAATGTTTAGTGAATTTCTTTTTTATTATAAAATTCTATAAAGTATTTATTTTCAAACTCATTGTCATGATCACTTCTAATGGATGTAATTAAATTTTATTTTTTATTTTGCACCAACTTGAAAAAACTATAAAACATAAAGGAGTTATCCTTACTAGCTAATAACATTATCCAAGTGAACCTTGAAAAAATCATCAATAATAACATATACATATTTTTTTTCTTCCAAAGCTCAAAATATCAAATGGTCTATAAAGATTCATGTGTAAGAAACTCAAGTGGTCTAGAAGTTGAAACCCCATTCTTAAGTGAAAAAGATATTTTAGATTGCTTAGACATTTCATAGGATTTGTAAATTTTATTTTTGTCATACTTTAGCTTTGGTAAGCCTTCTACCAAACTCTCCTTCTATAAAGTCTTGATATTTAACATATTTATGTGTCCAAGTCTTTTGTGTTATACCTATGAATCATTATCAACTATCATTAAGCATTTTTCATTTAACTCATCAAGGTATACCGAATAATATTTTCATGTCTTTTGTCACTAAAGACTATACGTTCTCCTTCTAAAACATTGCATAGATAATTCAAACACTATCTAATATCCTTTGTCATATAGTTGGCTAATACTCATGAAGTTATGTTGGAGTCCTTCAACAAAAAGAACTTTCTTTATACATACATTAGAGATACATACCATAAATATTTTTCTTACCACTGATTTTAACTTTTGCATTATTGCGAAAACAATGGTTCCATCATTATAGGGCTTGAGATCATGAAATAGAGCTTTGTCTCATGTCTTGAGCATCCACTCTCTATAAACCAAGTGTTGCTTGTCTTTGTTTTAAAACACACTTGTGAAACATATTAAATAAATCCCATCTCTTTGGTATCCACCTTTAGGGTCTATTTGGGTTAGTAATTATTTGAAGAAAATGTTACTCATGTCTAGAAGATACATATCCTAGACTTCTTGGTGCCCAAATCAATTTAGCTTATCTATTGTGTAATTTCTTAACTTTACATTGGTAAACTTTGTGTCCAAATTTGTTATAGAAGAGCACTCCAAGTGCTTGTAGCATGCCAGGTTAGAATTCTTACCTAAGTGGTTCTTATCATTCTAACTTGGCTTCTTGCAAGTTCATCTTAGGATTTTACCCACTTAGGAATATTCATTTTGCTACATTCTCCCTACTCAAATATAAAGTATCCAAGTCATCTTTGGCTAGTTTTAGTTGTCATATTGATGAACATTTTAACACTTTCACCTAGGTTAGAGAATTTTGGTAGTGATTCATTTAAAGTTGCATTTTCTTTCTTCAAATTTTCAATTTTACAAATAAAGTCTTTGTTTTCTCAACTAGAGACTTGACTCTTTCAATTAATTTTCCATTTATCATTATTGTAGAGACACGTTATCTCTTCTTCATGATATACTTGCAGTCAAGTTTCCTTTTCTCTTCAAATAACGAGTCATTGGCTTGTTGTAATTCTTCTAACTAAGCAAATTTGAGACACTCATGTATAGAAGAGTAAATAAATTTGAAAGAAAAGTCATTTAGTTTAGAGGTTACCTCATCATTGCTTGTGTAGTTCGTTGATGTGGTTTTACTTTCCATCATTTTCATGGCTATGAGGTAATTTAGAGAGCATTCCTCTTCAATTCTTGCCACACAACAGATCATTGCATAATGTGCGATCTCTTGGTATCACTAGATGAACTGCTTGAAGAAGATGGGTCCTCATTCTTATACATTTCACTGCTTTTCTTCTTTAGAAATTTCCTTGATATGCTCCTTTCTTTCTTTTCTTGCCTCCTTTGATTTGTTCTCATCGGGAGTGTGACGTTGTGCTTGCATATGCCCCACTCCTCCGCATTTGTAGCACTTGAGAGTATTTTTCTTCTTCTCTCTCTTGCTTCTTTTATTGTAAGTATTGGACAAACCTACACTCTTCCCTTTTCTCATGAATTTTCTGAATTTTCTTGTAAAGAAGGCAATCTCTCCATCTTCATTTTGAGATGACGATGAAGACTCATCTGAACTTTGATGTGTTGCCTTTAGTGCAAGAGTCTTCTTCTCTCTGCTATGTTCTTCGTTTTCATTCTTCTTTATTAGCTCATGAGACATCAGTGAACTAATAAGATCTTTGAGCTTTAAGGTTTTCAGATCCTTTGTTTCTTCGATTGCAATAAATTTTGACATCCAAGACTCCGGTAATACTCGTAGGATCTTCTTTACCTACTCAGACTCAAAAATAACCTTTCGTAAGCCTGTGAGATCATTAGTAATTTTTGATAATCTAATAAAATTTTCAAAAATATTTTTATTTTCAACCATCTTGAAATTTTCAATTCTCCAATAAGAATATTTCTTCTCATCCTTGGACTTGAGAAACGCCCTCATAAATTGAAAGTAGAGTGTCCCAAATTTCTTTAGTGGTCAAGCATGATGACACATCGTACTCTACAGCAATTAAAGAAAACAAAGAGTTCATAACCTTTGCTTTACTCTTTAATATTCTCACCTCCTCCTCGGTCCAATTGGAGGCTCTTTCGCATGTAAGTAGATTAACTCCATCTTGGATAACTATCCAAGAGTCCATATCAGTGATATTATCAATTGTTTTATTCGTAACTTCTAATAACCAAAACTATTTCCGTCAAATAGAGGTGGTCTTGTGGAAGATCAACCCTTAGTGAAAGCATGGATAAAAGTTGATTAGTTTTTCTTTTTTAATAGATCTATGTGGTAAAAAACTCAAAGACCTACTCTAATTCCAGTTGTTGGTCCCGAGTTTACGGTAAAACTCAAAAGGAGAGGGATGAATTAGGTTCTTAAAATTGTCATTGGTAATTTAAAACTTAAATGTTTTGTGAGTTCAATCCCCTTGAATGAAATGTAAAGGGCTAGAGAGAGTAAGAAATAAATAAATAAATAAAAACAATATGCATAAAAGACACAGTAAATTATAGTGGTTCAAGCAGCCTTCCCTACCTCACTCTTCCAAGTGCACACTCCCCTGTTTATTGGGTTCCACTATCTCAACAAAGATTTCAACTGGGGTCTTTACTCCCTTCTAGATTGTAGCTCTAAGGGGTCTTTACAATAGTTACACAAGTAGACAATGAGTTTCATCCAACTATGCACTACTTGTTTCAACTTGGTTTTAGTCTCCAACACTAAGCCAAATATTACAATACAATAATAATCATTTAAAAGAAAGAATCTATACTCTACAAATTCGTGTAAAGCAGTTTCAATGCTTGAGAAGACTCTTGAGTATTTGAGGAAGTTGAGAACATGCTGCCCTTTGCAATAAAATTAGTATCTCCTTATAGAACACTTAATGCACAATTAATAATTTGAAAGTAGGAAGGTGAAAGCTCAATGAATGTTCTAGCTGACTCTCATAACTCCCTTGATGTATCGTATATAGTTATGGGAGTTATTTGAATATTGGAGGGTAGCTGATGCACATTAAATGCGCCAACTTTAGAATTTTTTTGACCATTGTGACTCAAGTCGCATCTGAAGTCACAAACTAGAGTCGACTTCCTCTTGCCTCAATAGAACTTTCCTTCTTTGTTTCATGGTCTCTAGGTTCTTCTTAAGTCGATTTGGTCTTTGGACTTGCCATAAGTCGTAAGTGAAGTCGACTTGGGTGTGCGACTTCACCAAACGTTGAAAGCTTGAAACTTTAAAACTTCATCTCTTGAGCTTCTTTTGCTCCGAGTCTTGAGCTTTAGTCAACTTGGTCTTGGACTTGACCCAAGTTGCAAGGTAGGGTCGACTTTACATTTAATTTCACGTTTGCATATTCCACTTCAGCCACCTAAAGAAACCCAAGTCGTAAATCTAGGTCAACTTGGTCTTCAACTTCACTCAAGTCGTAAGGTTGAGTCAACTTCGTATATGACTTTGCTTACACCAAAATGAGTCAGTGAACATATGCAACTTCAACTTCTTTATAAAGTCGATTTTGGTTGTGACTTTGCATAAGTTGCAAATTGAGTAATAATTGGCGACTAATAATATATTTTGTGGGTATTTTATACTAATTTGGTGGGTAATTAATTGAGTTTAATCTGAAATTTAGTTTAAAATATATATTTGCAACATTTGGGCCTTAAATATTAAATTTAAGTTAAACAATTTTTGTAATCTTTTGGCTTGAAATTACATTTTATTTGTTGCCATAAAATTAAATGGGTTTGAAATAATTTTTAATATTTGTAACCCGTTAATTAAATTTAATGAGTTTATGATTTAAATATGTTTTATGCAGGTTAATAAGTCCCGCTGTGGGGTCCACCAGGATCACATCCATACAAATTTTCAAAGCTTTGACCTGATTTTCCAGCAAGCATTCAATCATGTTCTATAGCTAGATTAAATCTCAGTCGTCCATTAATCCAAGCTGCATCCTAGCTATCCACACATGCAAGAACGTCCAGCAAATCCAAATCAGCCGTCCACCATCAGATATCCAACAGCCATAAAAAAATCAGGTTTGCAGCCATGCAAAACCGCAATCCTTTGATCAACTACTATTAAATCCTATCCGTCCAAAACAATATCCAAGCTGTCCATTTAAGGTTGGAAATTTCCAGCATAATGAATCCAACCATTCATCAACGCCCAAGACAAATCTGGATGGTCTATATTTTTCCAAAAAAATCCTAGACGTCCATTTCTTTTAATCCCATGCAAAAGTCGTTCTTTGTACAATCACGTCCATTTATGTGCCCATCCTGATTTTTTAGCTGTCCAAAAACCCACTGATCATGCAGATTAAATCCCAACCATCCATTTTTCAAAACATATCCGGTTTTTTTTAATCCATGCAATTTCAGTCATCCATATTATCGAGCCATCTGGCACCGATTAGCCATTCCATCTAACCGTTTATTTTTTTTGCAACTTGAAATTTCAGATTGAGAGTCCCCCATCAAGTCACGTGACCTGCTGTCCACATTAATCCACCGCCCAAGACTTCTCAGCCGTCCAAATCAACACCGCAATATGGAAGCTTGTAACAAACTGCAATTTTGCATAACGCAATTTGAATGCGTTTAATATGGGGCCCGCTCAACGCATTCAAATTCAGAACGAACTAAGTGCCCAAGATGGACGGCCACAGTTCTTTCTTTGGGCCAATAAATTGGTGGTTTCAGGGTTTGCCTTAAAAAATAGAAAATTGGAGACAGAATTGGAGAGTAGAAAACTTGAGAGAGAGCACCATGTTTGAGAGGAGGCAAAGAACACAAGGTAAGAGGTAGAGCAGTGAGTTGCGTGGAATGGCCAACCAATAAGCTTTTCTTTCTCTTTTCCTTTTTAATTTTAATTGTCTTGTTTAAGATAGGTTTGAAATTTAATTTTATTTTGGACTTAAACATGTTCGGCTAAGCTCTAAATCTAGAATTTATGATGTAACATATGTACAATGTAGCGTGATGCGTGATTTTAATTTATTTATGATGGATGCTGTTGTTAATTTAATATCTTACAATTTAATGCTTGCCTAGTGTTTGAGCTCCCACTTTGGCAATGATTTCATATATATTAGATGAAGAAATCGATAAGTGGAAGTCTAATATATGACAATTAAGATATTAAACCTGAAAATCTAAGACCATGAGAATAGGCATGATGACCTTGAGGAATCCACGAATGGCCACAAAAATTAATGAATCCTAATTGACTTAATCCCATGAGAATAAGTGATTAAAAATAGAACAGGGTTACATCTTTTACGTTATGAGAGAAAGTGCAAGGCTAAATTAAGGTTCATTTTCCTTTAACAAACAATATTCAGATTAAATAATTATATCACATACCTATTGCAAAAGATGCATATGAAGCCCGAGATCCTATGTGCTCTCATCCCTGCTTTCGAACTTTCTAAATCCTATTTTCTCTTTCACTTTTCTATTTTTTTCTATTTCACTTTATTCTCTTGAATTTTGATACAAAAGCGTTTAAAACAAAGTTTTAAGTCCCAAATCCCTGTGGATCGATATTTTAACTACAACCAGTGCACTTGCGGTGAGATTTTGAACACTGTAATGACTTGGAGTCGTGACTACATCTATTTGGGCTTATGATCTTCAATTATATCATTGCAAGTTAATCTTTAGAGTTGACTTCGACATAAACTTGATCTAGTCGACGTTGTGGTTGACTTGGCTATGCGACATTATCTATTTTTGCTTTGTCTTGAAAAATCTATCTTCAAATCTCAAACCAAACATATTAGTGTTGGTCCTGAGTTTATGGCAACAACCCAAGAGGGGAGGGGTGAATTAGGTATTTTAAAATTCTTTACTTAAGCAGAAATTTTTCCCCTTTTTAGTTTAATCACCTTAATGAAATAAGAAGAAAGTATGGAGAGAAATAAAACAGTAAAATGCAGATAATCAAGCCACACCAAGAGACATAGTTTTATAGTGGTTCAGGCAACCTTCCCTACTCTACTCTTCCAAGTTTACATCCGTTGTGACTTGGGTTCCACTATTGGATTTCAAATACAACTAAAGCAGCAACTCTCTTCTAGATTTCAGATCTAGGGGGCTTACACAAGTACAACACAAGTAGGTGACAAGTCAAACTCCAGTCACAACACTACTTTGCCTTCACTTGGTTTCGATTTTCAATATCAAACTAAGTGGTAAACACAAATAATGAATTAATAGAAAGAACTACACTTTACAGATTCGTGTAGACAGTTTGTAGTGCGTAAAAGAACTTGTTGAGAGAGTAGAATGTTCAGTAATGGCGCTTTCAACAAGTTGAAGCACAATTCTTCACTTGGAGTTGGTGTAAATAACTTTAATGCTTGAGAGAGTGGAAGGTAAGCTTATTGAATGTTTCTCTAACCCTTTACACGTCCTCTTAAATGCAAATTTATAATGGAGGAGTAAATTCGAACGTTTGGTGGTAGGTGGCGCGCATTTAATGCGCCAACATTCGAATTTTTCCGACCGTTACAAACCAAGTTGCATGTGGGGTCGACTTGATATGCGACTTCATCCAAGTCGCATGGTGGAGTCGACTTCTGTGGCGCTCCAAACCGAGGCGTCCACATAGTCCTTACTCCAAGATCTTGTCGATTTGTAAACGTGATTCAGGATTGTTGCCCTGATCACGCGGCGGGTTCTTAATTGGATCTCTTCAAAAAAAAATTTCGTTTCTTTCTTTTTCTTTTCTTTCATCACATAAACATATACTCATCATCATTCATAGTGGACTCATCCATATCATCATAAATCATCAATTTTTTATATTATTGATAACTTCATAATTTCATACAATCTGTCTTTTCTCATCATATCCCATTAGGAAATCTATTCATATAAAAATTTACTAACCTTTATAGATTCCTCTTTTCCTTTAGCAACACATGCCCTCCATCTCTTGACTTTCCCTACACCTGTCTGAGATTGGGAAAACAAAACATGAGTCGAAACTCAATAAGCAAGAATTTTTCATTTTAAATGCATTTCTCTCCATTTGATAAAAGACACTTACCAAGTGATCAACTACCAATGGAATAGAAATCTTTTCCTAAACCATTCTTGGAAATCTTTTCATAAACCATTCGCAAATGCATTTCTCTCCATTCGATGGAGACACTTAACAAGTGATCAACTACCAATGGAATAGAAATCTTTTCATAAAAATTATTTCATAAACATTGGATGTGCAAATGCTTACTTTCCATTCCTGACATAGACCTTCATGTGTGGGTACACTAGCTCAGGGAACATCTCACATAGCATGGTCTAATACTCCGGCCGTCTCCGACTTGGCCACATCAAGGGGAACCTCTCTTCCTCTTGACGCCTACATGGTTCCTACACACATGACTTTTGATATCCCCGACATTATATATCTCTTACACTAGGTGACTTGTCATTCTCATGTAGAGAATTATTTGCACCCTCCCTTTAAAAATATCATTTCAAATCCATGCTTTCATTTTCAATCCATGTATGAAAATGAAATGCATTCATTCACACATAACATTCCTTTGTCTCCACCTCTAGGGAGGACGCCGTCGGCACACAGCCCATACGACTCGGCAATAGTGAAGGAGGACCCTCTAATCCGCTTTCTACCACCACCAAAGCCTCTTCATTATACATCATACATGTGCACTTGTCCATGAACATCACATGATATCAACATGCCGGCATGACTTTTCATAAAAACTCATAAACATTCATCATTTCAAAATATTATAGGAATGGCCACCGTTAAACATATTTCATAAATACTTGAGAATAAAATCACATTTTCAAAGTTGTGCTTGATTACAAATCATCATTTTCAAAAAGATTGATTGCTTACCTCCTCAGTCTATGTCCTCCACATTTTCCTTTCCTTTTCCTATACAAGGAAAAATGATATTTTATCTATATCATTTCATGTCTTAGTTTATTTTTCATGCATGCTTTATAATCATTCATTACCTCATTTCTATAGAGGTTAATCCTAAAAATATACTTGGTCATTACCTCCTTAGATGAATTTTTATCCATAAATTATTTAAAAATTCTATCCATATATCCTCATAAATATATAAAAATGAATCTCAATTTTTTCCCAAAATACGTTGTTCACTGTTCATAATTACTGTTCATGTCACTGTAGCAAATCACTGTTCACGTTTACTGTTCACTCGAGGTTACCGTTTACCGCCACGTGGGTTACTATTCATGGGTTCCAAAAATTGATATTTTTTTCAAAAATAAAAAAATACCATGACATAGTTTATGCTTAGTATATCATGGAAAACTTCATATATTTTGAATTTATCATCATTTACTTGGCTAAATAAATCATTTTCTCCATATACTAAAAATCAACATAAATTCACTTAAGCATAATACTTAATTTCAAAAATCATGAAATTAATATATCATCATTCCAACATCATATTTATCATATTCATTCATCCAAAATAATCATTTATCAATTTTGGATCATTATTTACACATATCATATGATATCTTCCCGAATGCTCCATCTTTGCTCCAAATTTTTAATATTTCGGCATAATTCCAATTAAGCATTATAACTTTACTTATTTTCTCATGCTTAGAAATTATCTAAGCATGGTTTTACCCTACTTAACATCCAAAAGAAATTTGAGAAGAATCCCCTTACCTGAAGTAGAAAAACTCTCCTTCTGCTTGGTCGTTCTCTCTCTAACCTTCTTTCCTTCTTTCTTTTAAGGCCAAAACGTGTTTGGGGGGTGGGAATGGCTTGAATTGCTCAATATTGGAGCTGGGAGGATGTGCTTGGACGTTCACCCCATGCTCCCCTTTTATAGGCATGCATTTTTCACATATTTGCAATTTACCCTCCTTGCTTTAGGTATTAAATTATAAATATATTTTTTTCTAATTTTTGAAAGGTGCATGGAGCCATGTGCAGCCACCCTACAGCAGCTCCAGCCCCCCTATGGCAGCCCTATTTTTCATGATTTTTTTTATTTTTAAAATTATTTAATTTAGGCTCATTAAATCTTAGCCATCGATCTTTGATGAGGATGAATTTGGACCATTGATTTGGTCGAATATTCCCATCCACCCCCCTGCAACATCCCTTCCATAGCTGACTTTTCATTTAATTTTTTTATTTTTAATTATTTATTTTAATAAAAAGTCAAAAGTAGCATTAATGGAAAATTAAGCTACTTTTTGATCTCCTTTTGACATTTCATCTTGACCCTTGATTTGTGATTTTTGATCAATCTTGGACCACTCAACATTTTCATCATCATATTTTGGTCATCCATAAAAAATTTCATCTCAATCCGACATCCGGATTGCAATATATGAATTTTTCTTCATTTTCTTCACAAAAATCCAAAAAAATCCGAAAATTATTATTTTAATCCAAAAAGCACTTTTGTCATTTAGTGGAAAGCTTTCTTTTTCGTCTTTTATGATTAAGTTAATCCAAAGTGATTAACTTAACATATTTCTTGATCTCACGTTTACTATTCACGTGCACTATTCATCCGAATTTCATAATTAATTATTTTAACCTTTATTCTCACATATTTTCATACTCATGAATATATATATTTTATTAATATATTACCTAAGGTTTCATACACGTGTCTAAGATCGGAGTTTCACAATCCTCCCCCCCCTTATAATAGGTTTCGTCCCGAAACCTGTCTTACTTAAAATAATCCATCACACTTCTGCTGTGCAACTTTGATATTTCTCACCTTATCATATCATCAATCATTGATCATTAATCATCAAATAGTTATAGCATCATATCTCATAAAGACGTTAGTATTAACCACTTTTCATTCAATATACACATGACATGCATGTGTAAATAAATTTGATTTTATAGCAAAGAATCATCTTTGCATCAAAATATCCTCTATTCATTAATCTTTCAAAAGTCAGAGGAGACTTTTGCTAAACTTCCTTAATACATACATCTTGCCTAGTGAAAACACTAAGGCTAGACCAATTAGGTCATATTTACTTTCATCTTACTTTCTTCCTTATTTACTCATCATAGAGGAAACTCCTCTCTTACGTATCTTCCAAAATGCATTGGGATTGGAAAGAATCCCAAACAATTCCTTTCCTTCCTTCATCCATGACATTCCAAATCATGGGAGACAATTTATGATATATAAATATAATGATTTTCATTTCTTTTCTTCATTCACTCTTTTCTATACTTATCTATCATTTCTTGCTATGATATCAGTATCTATGGTATCATATATTTCCTATCATCATTCTTCATTTCTATCTTTCTATGCCTATCCTTACTTTGATATCTAGTCCTGTGATATCAAATCATTTCTTTCCACGCCATTTTACCAATCCTTGCTCTGATACCATTCTTTGTGGTATCAGACCTATCTTTTCATTATCCTTTATTTTCTCTTTCTCCCGCCTATTTACCAATCCTTGCATTGATACCAATTTCTGTGGCGCTCCGAACCGAGGCGTCCACATAGTCCTTACTCTAAGATCTTGTCGATTGGTAAACGTGACTCAGGATTGTTTCCCTGATCACGCGGCGGGTTCTTAATTGGATTTATAAAAAAAAAAATCATTTATTTCTTTTTCATTTCTTTCTTTTTTACTCATCATCATTCATAGTAGACTCATCCATATCATCATAAATCATCAATTTGTTATATTATTCATAACTTCATAATTTCATACAATCTATGTCCTTTCTCATCATATCCCATTAGGAAATCTATTCATACAAAAATCTACTAACCTTTATAGATTCATCTTTTCCTTTAACAACACATACCCTCCATCTCCTGACTTTCCCTACACCTGTCTGAGGTTGGGAAAATAAAACATGAGTCGAAACTCAATAAGCAAGCATTTTTCATTTTAAATGCATTTCTCTCCATTTGATAAAAGACACTTACCAAGTGATCAACTACCAATGAAATAGAAATTTTTTCCTAAACCATTCTTGGAAACCTTTTCATAAACTATTCGCAAATGCATTTTTCTCCATTCGATAGGAGACACTTAACAAGTGATCAACTACTAATGGAATAGAAATATTTTCATAAAAATTATTTCATAAACATTGGATGTGCAAATGCTTGCTTTCCATTCCTGACATAGACATTCGTGTGCGGGTACACTAGCTCAGGGAACATCTCACATAGCATGATCCAATACGCTGCTCATCTCCGACTTGGCCTCATCAAGGGGAACCTCTCTTCCTCTTGACACCTACATGGTTCCTACACGCATGACTTTTGATTTTCCCGGCATTATATACCTCTTACACCAGGTGACTTGTCATTCTTATGTAGAGAATTATTTGCACCCTCCCTTTAAAAACATCATTTCAAATCCATACTTTCATTTTCAATCCATGTATGAAAATGCAATGCATTCATTCACACATAACATTCCTTTGCCTCCACCTCTAGGGAGGACGTCGTCGGCACACAGCCCATACGACTCGGCAATTGTGAAAGGGGACCCTCTAATCCGCTTTCTACCTCCACCAACGCCTTTTCATTATACATCATACATGTGCACATGTCCATGAACATCACATGATATCAACATGTCGGCATGGCTTTTTATAAAAACTCATAAACATTCATCATTTCAAAACATTATAGGAATGACCATCGTTAAAAACATTTCATAAATACTTGAGAATAAAATCACATTTTCAAAGTTGCGCTTGCTTACAAATCATCATTTTCAAAAGGATTGCTCGCTTACCTCCTCAGTCTGTGTCCTCCACCTTTTCCTTTCCTTTTTCTATACAAGGAAAAATGATATTTTATCTATATCATTTCATGTCTTTATTTATTTTTCATGCATGTTTTATAATCATTCATTACCTCATTTCTATAGAGGTTAATCCTAAAAATATATTTGGTCATTACCTCCTTAGATGAATATCCATAAATCATTTAAAAATTCCATCCATATATCGTCATAAATATATAAAAATGAATCTCAATTTTTTCCCAAAATACGTTGTTCACTGTTCATAATTACTGTTCATGTCACTGTAGCAAATCACTGTTCACGTTTACTGTTCACTCGAGGTTACTGTTCACATCCACGTGGGTTACTGTTCATGGGTTCCAAAAATTGATATTTTTTCCAAAAATAAAACATACCATGACATAGCTTATGCTTAGTATATCATGCAAAATTTCATACATTTTGAATTTATCATCATTTACTTGGCTAAATAAATCATTTTCTCCATATACTAAAAATCAACATAAATTCACTTAAGCATAATCTTTAATTTCAAAAATCATGAAATTAATATATCATCATTCCAACATCATATTTATCATATTCATTCATCCAAAATAATCATTTATCAATCTTGGAGCATTATTTACACATATCATATGATATCTTCCCGAATGCTCCATCTTTGCTCCAAATTTTCAATATTTCGGCATAATTCCAATTAAGCATTATAAATTTACTTATTTTCTCATGCTTAGGAATTATCTAAGCATGGTTTTACCCTAATTAACATCTAAAAGAAATTTGGGAAGAATCCCCTTACCTGAAGTAGAAAAACTTTCCTTCTACTTGGTCGTTCTCTCTCTAACCTTCTCTCCTTCTTTCTTTCAAGGCCAAAACGTGTTTGGGGGGTGGGAATGGCTTGAATTGCTCAAGCTTGGAGCTGGGAGGATGTGCTCGGACGTTCACCCCATGCTCCCCTTTTATAGGCATGCATTTTTCACATATTTGCAATTTACCCCCTTGCTTTAGGTATTAAATTATAAATATATTTTTTTCTAATTTTCAAAAGGTGCATAGAGACATGTGCAGCCACCCTACAGCAGCTCCAGCCCCCCTATGGCAGCCCTATTTTTCATTATTTTTTTTATTTTTAAAATTATTTAATTTAGGCTTATTAAATCTTAGCCATCGATCTTTGATGATGATGAATTTGGACCATTGATTTGGTCGAATATTCCCATCCACCCCCCTGCAACATCCCTTCCATAGCTGCCTTTTCATTTAATTTTTTTATTTTTAAGTATTTATTTTAATAAAAAGTCAAAAGTAGCATTAATGGAAAATTAAGCTACTTTTTGATCTCCTTTTGACATTTCATCTTGACCCTTGATTTGTGATTTTTGATCAATCTTGGACCACTCATCATGTTCATCATCATATTTTGGTCATCCATAAAAAATTTCATCTCAATCCGACGTCCGGATTGCAAGATATGAATTTTTCTTCATTTTCTTCACAAAAATCCAAAAAAATCCGAAAATTATTATTTTAATCCAAAAAACACTTTTGTCATTTAGTGGAAAGCTTCCTTTTTTGTCTTTTATGATTAAGTTAATCCAAAGTGATTAACTTAACATATTCCTTAATTCCACATTTACTATTCACGTGCACTATTCATCCGAATTTCATAATTAATTATTTTAACTTTTATTCCCACATATTTTCATACTCATGAATATATATTTTATTAATATATTACCTAGGGTTTACAACCCTAGGATTTCATACACGTGTCTAAGATCGGAGTTTCACAACTTCGGATGCGACTTCACCCAAGTCGCAAGCTGGAGTCGACTTCGGATGCGACTTCGATCTTCAACTTTCACTCCAAGTTCCATCTTCAGGTCGACTTGGTCTTAGACCTGACCTAAGTCGCGGGTGAGGTCGATTTCGGGTGCAACTTCACCATCCATGTGTATATGTTGGAACTTTTGATTTCTTGCAAGTGATCTAGAAACTTCACTTTCCTCTCTTATCTTGGTCTTCATTTAATATTCTTGGTTTTCCTTGTCTAGATTTGAGACTTAGCACAAAACTCTACTCTTGAGATGTTCTTCCTTATGGCCTTGATTTTAGGATGATTGTCCTTCTTGATTTTGATGTCCAAATCTTTAGTATATAGTTTTCCCTTAATAACATTCAACTTTGAAGGATTTTGACATGGCCATTTGCTCGAGTCACTTGCCTAAGTCGACTTGAACTTCAACTTCACTTAAGTCGTATCTGGAGTCGACTTGGGTCTGCGACTTCGATTGCAACTTCACCTGTCTCTGTGCCCAAATTTAACTCTAGAACATTTAGTGCGTTTAAAGTCGATTCTAGAGTCAACTTGGGTCTGCGACTTCACCTAAGTCACAAGTGGAGTCAACTTCAACTGCGACTTCATCTGCCTCCGTGCCCAATTTCAACTCTGGAACTTTTTATGCATTTGAAGTCGATTCTTGAGTTGACTTGGGGATTGATTTCACCTAAGTCGATGGCTAAGTCGACTTGGGACTGCGACTTGGTCTGCTATGTTCTGAAACTTGAGTTTTTGTCCTTTAACAAAGCTTAGCAAACACATTAGTACCCAATTAATTCTCGAATTGAATTGTTAATCATCAAAACATGGATTGTGCTTAATTTGCCTTTAATTCCAACAATTATTTCCTTTAATACTCTCAAATTTGGTTGTTAATCATCAAAACTTAGGTAATCTTGATTTATAAATTATCTAATTGAGTTCACAACATGCCCAACCCTGACCTTATATTTAAAAAATCTTGTTTAACCATATTTTTTATAATGAGTTGAGACAAGGTCGATCCACCTCTCGCCTTTCTTTAATAAATCTCGAGACAAACTTCGAGTTAGTTTCAAATCGATATCAAGACAAAGGGTCGGATTAAAAAATAGGTTAAAGTTTAAGAATCTATATACATATCAATATAAACTCATATTTATGACAAATTTAAAGGTTAAATGCTTCAAAATTTTACTATTTAGTGAGTAACACAGAATTATTATACCAAAGTATTAATAAAAAAATTTAATAATCTCATTTACAACTTGACCTTGATAAATACATGTATCAACCTTCAAAAAAGACATTGATGTAAATTTTGAATTATAATTAAAACTGCTGCAAAATAATAATATCCATTCTTGTAAGATATAAACAATATAGATAATATATTTTATCTTATTGATAAATCATGTGCAGGACATAACTTGAAAACATATATGTAATTAAGAAATAAAAATTTATTCATATACACAAGCTATAAAGTTAGAATATATCAATATAAATCATATTCATATTAATAAGTTATAAAGTTAAACATATTTATTCAACAAGATAACATTCACATAAGTCATATGATTTATAAAAATAATTTATGCCTTGCAAGGAGGAACAGGTCAGGGCAGTAAAGGACATTGTTGACCCGCCCCACTCCTAGAATTAAAACACAAGTCTAAAATCCTGACCCACCCCTTCTCACTAGGTCAAAATCATTACCCTAACCTTCTATAAAATTGGAGCGGGGCAGAACAGGTCACGAGTCGACCAAACCCTATTTTCACCTCTTATTCCTAGGTAGCAATGCTCATGTCATGTTTTGTGCATCACATGATGAAATCATGTGAGACGTATTTAATAGTTGGTTATAATCTTTTTTGATTGGTTCCTTAATCTTGGTTACTGATATCTTTTAAAAACAGATAGGACTGGTACAGTTGTGCAAGATTTCATTTAGTAAATTTATCGAATCCAAAGTTATTTTTACATGCTGCCCAGTAAAGCATTAGGATTCTTCTTACTATTTATGGGTATAACAGAATCTTGCCATGTGTGTATGAGGTCAAGGAGACAATATATAGCTTCATCGTGCTCTCCTTTACGTTGCTCCATTCATCATCCAATTATTTGCCACAACAAATAAGTGAGGCTCTGATAATTAAATTTTACAACCATACCTCATTTCTTGATTACTTCATTGCTCTATTCGAATTTGACAAAAGAATCTTCAACATGGACCTCCATAGTTTACTCAGCATCTCCATCTACCTTTCTCGAGCGAACGCAACCAACATCTACAAGTTCATCAACAAGACACTGCTCGCTAATGAAATGCATCCTCCCATGTTGTGAAGTGCCTTGAAGATTGTAGTTTTGATATACTGAAGGTACAGATGCTCTGTTAGCAGCCTTGGTCCTGATGAATAAGTAAGATTATTTTAGTAGGAATGAGAAATTAAACGTGACCTTGGACATCAAACTTACTGCATGGACATTTTTATCCGATTCAATGTTCCAGTTCCTTTAACTCTGTTACTAAGGAATGATGTCATGTTTAATCTCACCGGGGTATCTGTAAGTTTTGCAGATATGTTCTACATTGATAAAACGGCCTTTGCTTTGCCCACTCTGCTCCCACAAACAATGTCAACGAATAAGAAACCTTGGCAGACAGTTCATTTTAAAGCTTCTCTTGTAGCGGAATTTGATTATGTTTAGTTTCTTAAATCATCATCGAAAAGCTTGCCCATAAATACACATTCCATGTTGTAACAAATGCGTAATTTTTAACGGTTTGCTACATCTTTAGATCCATCTAGAAATCCTTTAATCTCCTCCATAAACGCAAACTCTATGCATATAATTAGAAGTCCAATATTTTCATCAGTAAATGAAACTATATATACTGCACAAAAATTTGTGTTGAAATCCTCTGCTCCTTGTCGTCTTCTCCAATAGTTAGGCATTACAGTAATTTTTCTCCACTCCGCAGCAACGTTCTTCCGATCAGTCGAGCTAGAATGATTCCTGCTACATGGTGATTTTCTCTCTCCAACTGCATTGAATACATGCCTGCTACACTTAGTACATGCTTGCTACACGTTAGCAGGCTCTTTGGCTTTCAGAACTGCTAGCAGTCGCAACATTTAGGGTGTGTTTGTTTAGGGCAAAAAAGTGTCAACTAAAACTTTTCAATCTAAAACTTTTCACTCTCCATAATTATTCTAATTTTTAATTATTTTTTCACATTTTTCTATACAAACTACCATACTTTTCAATCATTTTTACACAACTACCCATACAACTAACCTATCTATTTTAACTTTATTCTCTTTACTCCTCATCATTACTCCTATTATATCACATCACTTTCTATTGATTTGACAACTTCTACTTCAAAAATTTTTCATCAAAAGTTTTACCTCAAACCAAACACACCCTTAATTGCATTTTGACGATTACAAATCCTTCAACGAAACTGACGATCCATATTGAAAAGTCGTAAGTTTGTTAATTTACGACGAGTCGTATATGTGGAAAATATTCCAATGCACGTAAATGTACCATGGCTCAAAATAAGCTCAAATGATCATAAAATGTATATCTACTCTACACATTGTATTTAAAAATTATTATTTTATTAATATACTAAATTTCATCCAAATTGGATGTATATGGGTCTCATCTCAAAATAGTACCAAATCAATGCAATAAAATAGTTTAATACGAATGACAATTTAAGAGTTGTTCTTTCAACATGTAAACTATCTAAGATATAGTTTATTAAGGATAAATAATTGTATGAAGTATTAACACATTTAAATGTATATAGTGTCCATTTTGAACCAAATGCACCATAAGTTCAGTGCATTTTGCTCAAAATGGGACTCATATGAACGTGAAACGTACATCTAATCTACATATTGTATTTTGATTTATTTCTATTATTAGCATACCAATTTTCATCCGAATTAGATGTATATGAGCCTTATTTGAAAATATTACAAAATCAATAATAAAATAGTTTGATAAAAATACCAAGTTTAAATTAGTTTTTTCAACATGTAAACTATTTAAGGTATAAATTATACATGGATAAATGATTATACAAAGTATTAATACATTTAAATGTATGTAAAGTCCATTTTCAACTAAATGAGTTGTAACTTACGGGCATGTAAATGCATTGCATAACTTTTCATATATATAGTTTTTACATGTTTTTTATTATTTTAATTTTTTATATATAGTTTTTTATTTTTAAATTCAAAATGAAAATTTTGAAAACATGAAAAAATATAAAACTTCTCCCAAATATGTCCATTACGTTTGACCCTAATATCAAATATACCTACTATATTTTCAAAATGCAAGTATATCCACTACATTTACAGTTAATCTCCAAAACACTCAATCCATGAGTTAACGATATTAGTTAACATTTTAAGTTATAACATGTCCATCAGATTTCGAACGTAATTAAAAATTTGAATGTCATAACTCAAATGCCTTAATTGCACATGAGCTCCAAATTTGAAGAGCCCTAATTTAATTTTCTTTCTACACAACTACCTATACGACTAACCTATCTATTTTAACTTTATTCTCTTTACACCTCATCATTACATTCATCATATCACATCATTTTCTACCAATTTAACAATTTATATACCAAAAAATTTTTATCCAAAAGTTATATCACATCCCAAACACACCCTAAAGTTGTCTTGGGAATTATTATCTCTCTAACTGTTGGTTTTGTCTAACTCATCAACTAATTTCTACAACTTAACATGTTAGTTTTACCAAAACCTCTATCTTTTGCAATCATACTTCAAGCATAGAATCGTGCTTCCAACCTTGATATAACCGAGATTGGTCGACAGACAGCTAGGGTGAGCCCTACTGTGCCACAAAGCAAAAAAAAAAAAAATTAAAACAAATGTTTTGGAACTATTTTGAAATTATCAAATTTTAGATCAGTCTAAAAAGATCTATGCTCTCCTTCTTTTGGTTTTAATATATTCAATTATTGTAAGTCTTCTTTTGGATTTAACAAGATGTTTAACTAGCGCCAATGCAGAGCTAGTAAAATTTTCAAAAACCAACAACATTTAGTACTTAACCAAATTAGAGAATCAATTTACAGCATCTCCATCTAAACAAAGAAAAATAGGGTAATTTGCTGATATACCCATTTAATTTAACACTAATTGTTGATATACTTACGTTGTTTCACAAATTGTATATTACTTTCATAAAGTTTCCCAAAATTGCGCACCCATGTTAATGGCTGTTAAATAAATAAATAAGTGTAATTTGTTGATACACCCACTTAATATGATGTTAATTACTGATATGCCCATATTATTTCACAAATTGAATATTACTCCTATAAAGTTTTACTAAAATTACTTGCATATCCATGTTAACTGTTGACATATTACCCCCAAGGTAAACTTCTTCTACCTGTACAATTGGGTGTTTTATAAATCGTGTGATTCTAGTATAGCTTTAAATAGCGTCATTTCTATTATTATCCAAAATTTTAATATACGCATTAACAGTTTTTTTACGACAAAAAGGTGGCAGGATACGCAAGTAAATTTTAGCGAAACTCTGTAAATGTAATATGCAATTTATGAAATAAGGTGGGTATATCACCAATTAACGTCAAATTAAGTGGGTGTATCAGCAACTAACATCAAATTAAGTGGGTGTATCAGCAAATTACACTTTTTATTTAATAGTCATCAAATGTTAATCGTTAACATAGATACACAATTAATTTTTGTGAAATTTTATAAGGGTAATATGCAATTCATAAAACAATGTGGGTATATTAATAATTAGCATTGAACTAAGTGAACATATCAGCAAACTACCTGGAAAAATGCACAAATGATGTAGCATATAAATGATTTCATGAAATACTCTCAATTTTTTAGTTGTTGATGATGGATGATTGATGCAAAATTTAATCTATTCATAGTATTTAATATCATTCGTTTAGCTAGGACATCAAGTTTTATCCAAATCCAATATGTATATAAGCCATATTTGCTCAAAACTAAGTGCATTCATGTGTAAATTAGGAAAACTGTCTAGATCTATTCACATATGTAATAGAACGTAATAATACTTTATATAATCATTTATCTATACATTAAATATACTACTTAAAATATAATACTTTATATTTTAGATAGTTTAGATGTTGAAAAATACTACTTAAAAATTAATATTTAGCATTACATCGTTCTATTACATCGATTTTATACATTTGTAAATAGTGGCTCATATACAATGATACTAAATAAATAAAAGAGTTTTCGTGATAATCTAAATGATGCTATATATAATACATAGAGTGGATTTTTGTCAATTATCTAGATGTTAAAATGGAAGGGTTCCAGAGAAAAGGGGTTTCATAAAAGTATCCCGTTAGTTGAATAAGCTTAAATGCCAAGTAAATCAAATATAGTGGTTGAATAAGCTCATTCGTTGCAAAGTGTAAATGTTTTTGTAATATAAAGGCCTAAACCTTTAACCATTAGAAAAAATATATGCATTGTCGCAATTCTTTTTCAATCATACATCTCATCACCGGCACATTCACTAAAAGAAAAGAATCGTCCAAGAAACAAGCCTCGAAAATCAGCTAGCAAGTGGACCACCTAGCAGGTTAACTAGAGGGGCTATCAGATCCTGTTCTCCTCTCTTTCTTAAAAAAGACATGAATGGGCTGAGAATGAAAGCCGAATTAGAATGCCCATTCTGCAATTAAAAAAATACTCAAAGAGGGGAAAGGATATTAAATTGTGGGTGTAAATAACTTGATGATGTTAGTACTTATAGCAATGCAGCTTGCGATTACGGCTAAAATTATCAATGTTGCTGCAAATATTCTGTCTCTCCTTGTTGATATCCCATTTACATCTCTGGAAAAAAAAAAACTATTATCAAAAAAGTATTTCCGATAATTTTGAACTATAAAAATGCTAATAAATAGACAACATGCAATCAACAAACTTCTCACTTTATGAAATAAGTTGTTCAATATTTTTCTTATCATAATCTAATCATAAAGCTATTTTAAACCTTAGTTGTTCCTAGTTAAAAACAATTTTTAAAAGTTGGACAAATTAACTTCAGCCTTTCTCTAGTTCTCTAGTATCATGTGATAGCTATTTATCCAACCAGGGAGAGTTTTCTTAATCTTAATAGATGAGACCACCTACTTGATGGATTTACTATCACGTGTAGTACATGTCAGCTTGTAAGAAGCATTCCTAGTGTATGTTTGATGGAGATGGGAGAACTAAGCTAGTTTCATTGACCACGACACTGGCACATGCAAATTTTTGAAGTAAGCACTGAAATTTTAATTATATGCATGGGCTGTGCATTTGATGATGACCTAAATATATGGCTTCATTTTTAATAATCCACGACTTGTCAAATAAGCGTAATTCTCCAATAAAAACGGTTGCAACTTGCAACCTTTCAGGTTTTGTAACCCTTTGATATTTTTATTTAGATACAGGCTATTGATTGCATTTAAAACTATTTAATTACTCTAAATACGAAAATTTCAACTTGATTGAAAATTTTTATAACATATAAACTTAACAAATATGATTTAACAAATCTTATACATTTGCAGTTTTATGAATTATATACAAATTTTATTAAAATGATTATTTTTGTGAATTATATGTAATTAATTAATTTGATTTTTTATAAAAAAAAAATATTTATGGAAAGAATATGATGCATAGCTTCTTGGATCAAAAGGAAAAAGTAAGACAATGAAAAGGGTGCAACGTTACACTTTGCAACCGGTTTCATAGGAGCGCTTCCCTACAAACAAGAATGAGTAACCCTTCAATTAATTTGCAACTGACAGCAATTTTGTGGGTATGATTCCATGCGGTTAACTGGAAGGAAACAACTGTGCAGTCAACCGCATGGGTGAAATGCTCCAATGCAATTGGCTGCAATTAACTTCTTGATTTTTTTTTTTACATGCAATCTATTCATTGTGGTTGATTATCTATTTAGGTTATCTAAAAAAGTCAAGTCATTTGAGAACTTTTATAATTAATATTTTTAAAGAATATAATTATAAACAACTTTATGCATTACCCTTGTCGCGATTATATACAAATCCAAATAACAAGATTTTCATATTATGTAAATATATATCGATTAAAATATGAAGAACGACTTCAATTTAAAATAAAATATCAAAAAATAAAAAATATAATTAATAATATAGTACAATCAGTTGTAATGAAAAATATTTCACATACATATAGAGTGAGAAAATCTGTACACATCGGTTCATTTTTTATTTTTTAATATTTTATTTTAAATTCAAGCCTTCCATCATATTTTTTACTTCATTGATATTTGCATAAAAATGAAAAATCATGATATTTTAGATTTGTATATAATCCACAATAACTGTAAATGAATGAGGTTATTCATAATTATATTTTTTAAGAATATTGATTATAACAGTTTTCAAACTACTTGATTTTTGTAGATATGTTAAATAGACAGTTTTAAATATAATGAATGAATTGGACAAAAAAAATCAAGTGGTTGTAAAATACAACAAATTGTGTAAAAGAATTTCTCATATATATTTTAGTTCTTTTATATGTTTATGAATAGGCCTATACAAATTTTTTCAAAAAAAAACTTTTTGAATTATCTAGAATTTTTATGTTTGAATGAAAAAAATAACTTTATTCATATAAATAAGCCTAACAAATTTTAAAAATTTATATGAAGCTAAGTGAGATCCACAAGAGAAAAAAAAATTCAAAAAAAAAAATAATAATTGCAGGCCCCATGCACGGCCGCAATAGTTTATGCTAAAGATCATGACAAAGCATATAAAAAAATATTATATTTATAATGGACAACATTAGGAAATGTCTAATAATAACGGTTGACATGGTTACGTTACAGACAAAACCTATTCTTAGATATTTATTTCAAGCATGTAATAAGTTCGGGATTACGTAGGATTTAATTACTATTATATTTTGTGCATTAATGAGATAAGTTTTCTTTTTTTTCTTTAGTTGTACATTTATCTAATAATGCAGTAGTGTACATATTTTTCATTCACCTTTTTATGGGATTTCATTCACTTTTTTTAAATAATGAATGATTCTAAGCAAATATGTCCCTTAACATATTTCAAACAACTCATTTATAACATTTTTTTTTGTTTTTTCTTCATACACTTATTTATCTAAGTGTATTTAACATATAGTCCAAATTTTACCATTTTTTAATATGTGTATATATTTCTTGAGATTTTAAACATATATGTTAAAAATCTCAAA
This sequence comes from Annona cherimola, assembly GCA_030490835.1. Taxonomy (NCBI): domain Eukaryota; kingdom Viridiplantae; phylum Streptophyta; class Magnoliopsida; order Magnoliales; family Annonaceae; genus Annona; species Annona cherimola. The sequence goes on from CM059975.1 coordinate 60,829,519, forward strand.
AAATATATATATACATATTCAAAATGGTAAATTTTTTGTTTATATGTTAAATACACTTAGATAAACAACTATATGAAGAAAAAAATAAAAAAAAATGTTGTAAATGTGTTTTTCGAAATAGGTTAAGCAAGATATTTGCTCAGTTTAAGATATTTGCTCAGTTCATGCTAACATGATCATTCATTTTTTAAATTGAAACATTGTCCCAAAAAAAAAAAAAAAAACAAAAAAGGAAGCAAGAAAACTTACCTTAGAGCAATCGCACCAGGAAAGATGAGTGCAATGCAAACAGCTGATGTTGAGCCAACAAACTGAAAGAGAGACCATATGCTGGGAAATGCAATTGCAGCGGAGTAGACGAATCCCAAAAGGAAGACGGTAAGGAGTAGAAAGCGTGTTGCAGCAGAAGTAAGCGACGGTGATTTGGGAAAAACGAGGCCATCGATGTTGATCCTTAAAGAGTAATTGACCAGAGGATAAACAAGCATGAGATGCAGTGCATAGCTGAGGCGAACAATGTCATTGAGAAGTGCACCGACTGGCGAATCTGAGTTGCGATCGAAGTTTGTCAAGATGTCAGCCATTGTTGAATCTCCGAAGAGAAGATAACCAAAGAATCCAATGGCAGCATAGATGGCTGCGCAGATGATCAGTGAGATCCGAACTGCAGTCTTCATATCAGAAAGGTTGTCTAATTCATAACGAATTGGATGTACTGCACATGCACATATATACAACATCCGGTCAATGTATATACTGTCAACTAATTAAGAAACAAGATGAATGTCGATGCGAGTAAACTTGACGACAATCACGCTTTGGGGTTTGCTGCTATCATTCGAGATTCTAATGGAAGCTTCATTGCTGCAAAGGGATGGAAAAGAAGTGGTATCATAGAACCTCTATGTAGGGAGGCGACGGCCTTCATTTTGGGTCTTAAATGGGCTATTCAACAAAGGCTTAGGAATATTCAGTTTGAAACGGATTCTCTTCTCCTCGTCAAATACATTTTGGAGGACGACCAGATTCTTTCACCGGCCGGAGCTATCATTGCGGAAATCAAATCCCTTCTATCTTCCTCCCAACTTTTCACTACTCATCATGTGTTGAGACACGGCAACGCTGTGGCTGATTTCCTCGCTGATTTTGTGTCTATGTCTTTTTTGGATTGTGAGGAATGGTGGGGCAATCCTCCTCATGTTCTTTTGGAAAACTCTGTACAGATAATTTTTTGGCAATGAATTGTTTGGGCTCTCTTATCCCATCCTCCCATCAAAGTGCTGGGGAGACGGGATAGGGCGTGTCCGTTTTCATCAAAAAAAAAAAAAAAACTAATTAAGAAACAAAAAACATTATTAAACAACGGAATTGAATTCATCCACGAAACCTTTTTTTTTTTCTCTTTTAATTAGCTAGGTAAGATCCTATTCATGTGCATCTTTGTAATGACATTTCTTATTCTATTGATGAAGTTTTAGTGTACTCTTTTTCCTTCTATCCAATTAGAAGTGTGGAGTGTTTTTTTAATGAGACAACTAAGGGATGATTGAAGAATTAAAATCTAATCCAACTAGTGTGCATAATTAGAAGTTGTTATCACTATAACAAATAGTAACAATCAACACAAAAATAGTAATAGTTTCATGCAAAACTATTGCTTATGCCCATCAGCAACCATTGGAGTGATCGTAAGGCTTCCTGTAGTGTTATAGCTAAGATTGTAGAAACGTCATCTTCATGTTCTTTTAGTAAGTCACGAAATCAAAACCACACGACAGTAAACATTCACATCTAGAATAAAGAGTCCGGCTTTTGTGAAACCCATTTTGGTGAAACTTTATCCATTTTATCTCACCTTGATAATGGACAGAAAATCTACTCCAAAATTATATTTAGCATCATATGTATAATTATGGAAACCTCATCATTTGTTCAGCAATATTTTGCACAGGTCCCATCTACAAAGGCATATATACATATACATTTTCAATATCTAAACAATATGAATATATATTTTTAAGCAAAATAAACAGTGCACATCTACAATTTGGATGAAATATAATCTTTTAACTAAATAAATAATGTTAAACACAATAGACGAATGAGTGTTATAAAACCACTTTTATATAATTTAGTTAAATGTGTAAATAAAAAAAAAACTTATGGCCTACTAAAACCTTTCATGAAGATATATAACAATTGCATTCCTAAGGGAAAATGCATTTTTATAGATTGGTAATATGTCCAAGTCCACCTATCGCATTTTGACACGAAAGGAAAAGATTCTCCAGCTGATCTTCATCACGTCAGCGCTAAATAAGATGTCAATGAGCTGATCAAAATGTCATATCGATCGCTACGTATTTGTGAAAATCCCATGAATGGAATATTTGAATGAAATGAAACAATTAAGTTAAGAAAGTGAAAGCAGTTGTACTGATGACTAATTCTCACCATTGAAGTGGAAAGTAAAAGCTGTGACGATAACAGGGACTGCTGTGAATAGATCGAAGAAGGAGATATTTCCTGATAGATCAGGCAGCCACCGCGGGCTTTGGCTCTTCCCTTGGAAGAGTGTGTAAACTGCCATAGCTGAACTTACGACCACGAACACAACAGCTAGCAAAACGGATATTGCAGATGTGAACCTTAAAGAGTCTGCATACAACGTACAATATTAAAAATGTAGTCAATAATTATAATTATTAAATTCCTAATTTAAGCAGCTCTAACATGTAGTTAATTTCATCAAAAAAAAAAACATGTAGTTAGGTTCCCGATCAAAAAATGTAGTTACGTGTTATTAAAAATATAGTTCGCTTCAACTTAATTGAGTTTACTAAGAATACTAGATTACGAGTAATGATTCAATACTCACCATAAACATGAAAGTTACATGTTTACTTTTGGTTTTTTAATTTTAAAATATTTTAACATCTAAATTATTTATCATGTCTATCCATTTATATTTATTTATAATTCAAAAAATTACATATATTGCAAACTTTGATATGCTATATTTATACTATACATTACCTATAGCATGTAAAGTCTCCATTCTATTTGAAAGTTTCACTATAACAAAGGTCAATAAGTGCCCACATTCATGAATTTAGCTACAAATACGGATTGTTAATTAGCTTAAATAATATTATATTTTGGTTGTTTATAGTTAAATGTAAGTAATATTGAAATTTGGTTGCATAAAGGTGGCAACTGCATGCATATGAGAATTTTTGTTACAGTATTTAATTAGGAAACAAGATTATGTATACCATGATGTATTTTAAGCTAAAATACAATATTTCTTTATTTTTATCTTATTTTTATTTTTATTTATTTTTTCTTCATGAATATGTTTTGCTAATTGTATTTAAATCATATATCAAGTTTTGTCGTTTTATAATACCTTTACATTTTTATCTTTTACTTTTTATTTTTTATTTTTTATTTTTTAAAAATCGTCAATTTCAAGGGCATTTAAGTCATTTTCAACCTTAAAAACTTGATTTAAAAAATCAAAAATAAATATATGAAAGTATTGTAAAATGGCAAAACATTGTTTATAGATTGAATACACTTGAAGAAAAATAAAAATATAACTAATTATAAAAATAAATAAATGTTGTATTTTAATCTAAAATACATCATGATATATATAATCAAGCTCCTATTTATACTATACATTACCCCAAGATTAAAAGATCTTTATTCTATTTGAAAATTTCTGAATAGAAAATCTCAATACAACAAATGTCAATAAATGCCCACATATATAAATTTAACTACAAATACTGATTGATATTTGGCTATAAATAATATTAAATTTCGGTTGTTTATAGTTAAATGTGTGTAATATTGTAAGAATTTACATTTTAAACCTTCCAATTATGCGTATTTGCATTTTAAACCATTGAAAGTTTTGTTTTTTACATTTTAAACTCTTGCCACTTATGATGTTAAAAAAACCACACTCTACACTGTAATGTTGAAAATACATTTGCTCAAAATACTCAACAAACATCATCAACATTGAACCCCAATTTGAAAATTTGTAAATGTTTTCTATCACACAAGAAAAACTGATTGGGTTGCTCAAATTTAAAATTGGGTTTTTGATTTTTATACAAATTTAAGAATATTTTTAGCATTACATATGGGCTAACGATATTTTTTTAACATTATAAGAGACAAGTTTAAAATGCAAAGAACAAAATTTTAAATATAAATAAATATAGTTGGAGGGTTTAAAGTACATATTCTCCCATAAAGGTTTTAGTTAAACATCATTTGATTAATACATAAATTTTAAAGGTTTTGGTTAAAAGTCTGTAAAGTCGAAAATGCACTTTCATAGCTAATGATTTTATGAATTATTATGACCTCAAAAAATTCTTTGCATAGCTACTGATTTCATAGACTATTATGACATCTCAATGCTTGAAGTGATTTTCACATTTTGCACAAAATTTTATATTTTGTACAAGATGTAATTTATAAAACCTTCGATTAAATGATTTTGGTCTCTGCAAGAATGTGGGGAATTAGCGATTAGACTTTAGCAACCAAAATAGTTAATTTCATTGCCAATAACCTGGTTCTGAAATCCGTCAATTTTGCAAAAACACATACGACAATTTGCATATATACCCACATAGTTTGACGCTAATTGCAAATATACTCACGTAGTTTTATGAATTGCATATTAGCCCACATAGTTTCACCAAAATTGCGTGTTACCCCCCACGCCGTTACCTGCCGTTAATATCTGATGTGATATTTTGAAAAATGATGAGAATGTCATCATTGGTATACATAATTTTATGAGGGTAATATGCAATTTTGGTAAAACTATGTGGGGGTGATTTGCAATTTGTAAAACTACCAATGAAGACATTTTAGTCATTTTCCAAAATATCACGTCAGATATTAACGATAGGTAACGGTGTGGGGGTAAAACACAATTTTGGTGAAACTATATGGAGGTAATATACAATTCGTGAAACTACATTGGTATATCTACAATTAGTGTCAAACTATGTGTATGTATGTGTATATATATAAGGATCTAGTTCAATGCACCTGGGAGCATTGAGTCTCAATGCTCCCTAGCGCATATAACTATTTTTTTAATTTTTTTTCAAAATTTTTTCATGAACTTGTTAATCTATATGTATTTAATATGTGTATCAATTTTTACTATTTTTGATTTTTTTTTATTGGTGAATATTTACAACATATCTCAATGCATATTACATTCAAAGCCCCAAGACAATTCTAATAAGCATACAACGGAAGACAACAACAAGCTTCCACATATCAAGTAGAGACACCACTAGCTCCCATCTAAGTATAAAGGGGGACCAAATGCCCCCACCTCAAATATGATTTGAAATCCCCGTGGGGATTCGAACACTCACGAGCTGGAAACGGGAATCCCGTTCCGCAGCCGGTGACCAAACGAGCATTGCTCGTTTGGCTATTTTTGAATATTTTTAGATATTTATTTCGGATTTTTTTTAAATCAGTGGCATTTTAGTAATTTTAATTACAAAAAATTTCACTAATTTTAAAAAATCCTAAATAAATATCTAAAAATCTCCAAAAATGGTAAAAATTTATACATATATTAAATATACTTACATTAACATTTCTGTAAAATATTTTTTAAAAAAATAAAAAAATGGGTTCAGTACACCCAGGAGCATTGAGGCTCAATGCTCCCGGGTGCATTGAACCAGATCCCGTATATACATATATATATATATACATATATATATATAGAGGAGTGATTCTATTAGCCCGGGCTAAGTAAATGGCCCACTTAGCCCACCTCAAAAAACCTATTTACAATAATTTTTTTTTACTTTTTTTTTCATGTACTTGTTTATCTAAGTGTATTTAACATATAAACCAAGTTTTACCATTTTTGAATATGTTTATCTATTTTTTTGAGATTTTCAAACATCTATGTGTATATATGCATTTAAAATACCCTTATTTTCAAAAATCTAAAAAAAATATATGCACATTTTCAAAAATGGTAAAACTTGGTCTATATGTTAAATACACTTAGATAAACAAGTGTATGAAGGAAAAAACAAAAAAAAGTTGTTTTAAATAGGTTTTTTGAGGTGGGCTAAGTGGGCCATTTACTTAGCCCGGGCTAATAGAATCACTCCTCATATATATATACATATATATATATATACATATATATACATATATATATGGGCAACAACCCTGTTCTATAATGGCCACCCGTATTGCACAGCTGGAAAAAATAATTTTTATTTTTAAAATTTTTTTTTCAAAATATGTAGATCCTAGCTAGATCTTTTATACTATGAAATTTAACAATTTTAAAACTTTTTCTGGTTTTTATTTTTCTTTTTAAAATAAAAAAGGCATGAATATGAGCACCCATGTGTTTTTCTACTTTCAAAAACTAAAATAAAAATATAAAAAATTGCTAAATTCCAAAAGTAAATAATTCTAAATTGAGAATATATACTTACTAATTTTTAAAATAATTATAAAAAATATTTCCAAAGACCGTTGCTACTAATATGGGCTGCTGTATGGGATCGACCCTCTTTATTTTTATACGAGGCCTGATTATATATACAATTAATTGTATATATATACTTAATTTACAATATTTATTTTTTTAATTTCAATTTAACTTATTTTTAATTTTTATTTATAAACATTTTTTCCTAAGTGTATTTAATTCATATACTAAGTTTTGTCATTTTATAATACTTTTATATATTTATTTTATATTTTTAAAAATCAAGTTTTGTAAGGGCTGAAAAATGACTTACATGCCCTCGAAATGGATGATTTTTAAAAATAAAAAGTAAATATGTAATAGTATCATAACAAAACTTGGCATATGAGTTAAATTAGGAAAATATGTTTATAAAGAAAAATAAATAAATAAATAAAATTAAAATTAAAAAATGAAAATTTTAAGTTCAACCAGGATAACTAATTATGGGTGTGTTTAGGAAGTGATAAAATTTTGATGAAAAATTTTCAGGAAAAAAGCTTTTGAAACAGGAGAAAACGATATGATATGATGAGAGTAATGATCAGAAGTAAAGAAAATAAAATTTAAATAGATAGGTTAGATGTATAGGTAATCATGTATAAATAATAGAAAAGTAGTAGTTGTACAGGAAAAAATGAAAAATAATTAAAAAAATTAGGATAGTCATAGAGAATAAAAAATTTTATGTTGAAAATTTTTTGTGAAAAACCAATACACCCAAGACTTGTGGTACAGCTTGGGCCAGATTGAGCCCAACCCAGCCCGCCAAACCTGATTTTCAATGGTGTTAGAAATTTTTTTTTTTTTTTTGTACAACTCAAACTTAAGGAACTCAATTTGTAAATATGATAGGATTAAAGTTCGAGTAAATCCGAGCCTAATTTCTCATTTTATATTTATTATAAAATAAATTATATACATAATATTTAAACAATATTTCTTTATATTTTGTGTATTTTATGTTATTTATATTTATATTTAAATACATGTTTAGCATATTGTAATTATATTATGAATAAAGTATATTATTTTCATTTATCTTCATCTTTTATTTCTATTATTTATTTTTATGTCCATTAATTTTCTTCCCTTATCTTGTTTTTATATTAAATTTTCTTCGAAAAATATTCTTTATATTGTTATATGTTTTAAAAATTTGTAGTTTGGTTATATATTATTATTTTTACTTATATAATTTATTATTATTATATATTTATATGAAATTTTAAACTTATCACTCTTAAATAAAATGTAAATGTATCAACTTAAATTTCAACTCGGAACTCAACCTGAACCCGATTTTTAAAAATAAGGTTAAAGTTTAAATTTTACAAATAAAATTAAAATTAATGTTAATATTTTATAAATAAAATTAGAATTAGAACTGAAGTAAACCTTGGCTCGAGTACCTGTACTCGAGACAAACGGACATGACATCTTGGAACAAACAAAATATCTTAACCACGTGCAACTTGGGTGGTTTCCCCACGTGCCCTGATTGACAATCCATTTCCAGACAATCCAATAAGATGATGAGAAGCCACGCCATATCACATTTTTAATTTAGAACGTTTGGTGAAGACGGAACGTGAGAAGAGCTCTTTTGTTCACACTTAAAAAAAATTAATATGATATTTTAATTAATAAATTATTTTATTGTCAGTAGGCAATTAGTGTGGCTGCCAAAAAGTCCTGTTAACAGAACGAGAGATCTGGGATTCGAATCCCAACATGAAGATTTCTCTCCCATTGTCTGAAATAATGTCTCCATTATTTTGTCAGCAACATTACAATATATACTTGAAATAAGTTGTAAATATAAATAATCATTATTTTCTTATGTTATCTTATTTCTCCTGCTTTACTCTTATTATATTACATCACTATGATACTTTTCTAAAAATAAATAAAATATTATTTCTCCACTTCTTACCTTCCTCCCCACCTACATTATTAAATGGTGTTAACATATATCCATCTTGTTGAAAAATTATATGGCTAAATCGATTACTGTCCCACTTAATTTCTCGATGTTCTAAATAACTACAAAAAAATTTCGATGTATAAATAACTACAATTAATTAAGCACTCAGCAGGCAGGTACTTCAATTAATCAACATGGTGGGCTGGCACCCGTTCGTGCGTGCCATTGTTGTTACCACTACCAACCACGAATATGTGATTAATTAATCCTGAAAATTTAATTAATGTGGAGAACAGGCTAGATAGATTTTAATTTCGATATATTTATGGGTTATTTGCAAATACACCCACTTAACTTAACCATAATTGCAAATATACCCACATAATTTTAGAAATTGCAAATAACCTCACATACTTCAGCCATAATTGCAAATATATCTACATTATTATAGCATTATTATTGCGCTGTCATGATGTGGGTATATTTGCAAAGATATGTAAATTATGAGGAAATATTTTGCAATTTCAAAAATTAAGTGGGAATATTTAGTTTTTGCAAATATACCCATGTAGTTTCCATATTTTTGCAAATATGCCTATGTTATGAGGGTACATTAACAGCATCATGACAGCATGAGCATATTTGTAATTATGGTCAAACTATGCATTTGAGATTTTTGAAACCGTGTGGGTATATTTGCAATTTTGATTAAACCAAGAGGGCGTAAATGCAAATTACCCTATATTTATTTATATTGCAAATGGCATGGCCGGAAAAGATATCGAAATATTAATTAGAAGGAAATGATGATTAATTAATCTAAAAAATGACTGACCTACACGCCTTAAGAAGAGGAGGGGAAGCATGACAAAGACCACCACGATGAGAAGGACGAAAGGCCGCGAGTTCCACCAGTGGATGCCAAACCATTCCTGCAAAACGCCCGAATGGATCGTCCCATCCCCTGATTCGGTACCGCAAAACACGTCTCCTGGACACATGTACATATAATCGGAATCAAGTGAGAAATGAAATATGGAGAAAAGAGTTGAGAAAACAAACTTAACTATTAAATGAACATAGAATATTTAATTTACGTTGATAAAAGAAAAAAAAGTTGTCATATAATATTTGGCTCTTTGCATGTAAATTAGTTTGGGTTGTAATATAAAGGATAAGTTATATATAATGGGTATAAATTTCATAGAAATTAATTCATGTAACCTTTTTGTTTGGCCTTGTTTTCGTGATTATATGAATCACTCCACCCATTATATTTAAAAATCATTCGTTTAATTAAGAAACTAATTTTCTTTGGAATTAAATTTTGTCATGTATCCATTTAATAACAGCGTAAGACCAAAGCAATTTTGTGAATGCTACGTGTAAAAACTGCAATTTTGTGGACAGAGGTGAAGCTCTTCCTCTCTCGGTAAGCTATCTACTGTCCTTGGAGAGATTGAGCTCTCACACCCCTTGACATTAAAAAAAAAAAATCAATGCAATAAAATTATTTGGTTTAGATACCTATTTCAAAAACGGTAATTTAATACCTGCATTATCTAAAACATTATTTCTACTTCGCTACATAATTTCATAAATTATTGTGATATTATTATGTATTTATGAATGCATATAAGTAACTTTCAAATTTTACATATAATTATGTATACTTTAAAGTAGGTATAGGATACCCAATTTTCGAGTTGAAATGATTTTTGGCAATATCATAATACAAATGTTTATAAACAAAATGATTGAAATTAATTTAGGTTTAACTTTGAGGGTGCGGAATTGGTTCCGTGGAATCCAAACCATATGTTGGCAATGGATAAAAAATGTTAATTTAAAATTTTTCAATCTAAAACTTTTCACTCTCCACAACTATTATATTTTTTAATTATTTTTTCACATTTTCCTATACAACTACTCTACTCTTCAATCATTTCTACACAACTACCCACACAACTAACCTATCTATTTTAACTTTATCATCTTTACTACTCATCATTACTCCTATCATATCATATCATTTGACAACTTTTACTCTTCAAAACTTTTCATCAAAAGTTTTTCCCATTCCCAAACACACCCATAATATAAAAGACTATATATGCAAATATGTCAATTTTTCTAATTATAGTACTTACATTGAATCAAATATTTTAGTATAATATTGCATATATATAACTAATTAACTAAAATACTCTATATATTTGGAAATTAGTATCTTCTGCTCATAGATTATTGCAATTAGAAATTATAACAAAATATCTATGTTGAAATAATTTAACTTTGTATTAAATTAATGCTTTGACCATCCTCACACAATATAAAAAATTCAATGATCAAGACTACTGTATTTAATTAATTTTACAACAAAAATAATTTACATTTTTATTCTTTACAAGGAAGAATATTTTTTCTTTGTATTTGTTATTATGATGGATATAAATTTAATCAAGGATACTTTTATGACTCCTCTTCTATGGAACGCTCTTCATTTTTTACAATCTAGATGGTTGATGGAAAAACTACTATGTTTATTATATTTAACATTATTTATGTTATTATGAAAATTCTTTCTTTTGTTTAGCGTAACTCTATATAAGTTCTAACTATAAACTGTAAAATCAACGTAATAAAATGATTTAATGTTAAATATTTTTAAATAATATTTTCAACATTTAAACCATTTAAAATATCACTACTATGTGGATAAATGATTCTACAAAGCATTACTATACTCTAATAATGGATCTAAACATTTTTCTTAATCATAATTGTACTTATTTTTAAGCAAATGTGACTTATATACATATCGGATTTGAATGAAGCTTAGTCCTTTAACTAAATAAATGATTTAAATATAATAAATGGATTAAATTTTGTATCAATTATCCACATATCAAAGATAGAGAAGATTCTATAAAATTACTTCTACGAAATCCAGTTTCGGAGAAACATTTCCAAAATTTGATTAACATATGTAACCGAATATTTAGACCCAATGCGACGATAAGAACTATTTTAGAGCTTTACTTTCGAAGTTGGAAGCATGCATGAGCAACACAACAACCTGTCGCTAACAGCTAGCCTTATTTGCAAATTGCAAGAATATTGACACGGTCTCCTTTTGTTCTGCAATATTTTTAAACTTAAAAGTCCGTTCCCAATTTGCCATGGGCGGAAACAATTTTGCAATTAGGAACAGTTGCAAGTTCTGTTTTGCAAAAGATCCCCGCAAAAATCCTCTGCCGAGTGCCGATGGGAAGAACTTTGCCCGAATAGTCTTTCTTAAGCTTCGCGGTTTGTGTCTGTTCTGCAATATTTTGATACTCAAAAAGTCCTTTTTCACAGGCACGCATATCTTCTCAATTAGGCAAAGTTACAAGGCCTATTATGTAAAAAGCCCAGACAATAAAATTTGTGGCGACGGCCCACCCAACAACCATCCGGTGCGGGTGTTCATCAATTTCATTGAATTTGCAAGGAAAAAATTCCAAAAAAAGAAAAGAAAATGTATAGTTCTTACCGATGATGATGAGATAGATGATCAAACAGCCCATGTTAGTGAGGATGACAGCGATCTGGAGAGCGAAAGATCCTATCTTTCCGAACGACTCCCGCATGACGCCGGCGTAGGTGGTGGTGGAACCCGAGTCGGTGTATCGGAGGAGGAAGTCCGTCGAAATTTCGCACATGTAACCCACGAAGAAGATGAGAAGCACGGCCGGCACCACGCCCAGCACCTTCAGTGTCGCCGGAATCGACATAATTCCGGCACCGATTATGCTCGTTGCTAGATTGAACACCGCGCCAGACACTGAAGCTCCGCCGCCTCCCTCAGCCACCGCCGACGGCGGCAGAAAGGGCGGGAAGTCTCCGGATACTTTCTCCACCTTCATTTTAATTCTTCAGATATCGGCGTGTGGTTTCTCAATGAAGGAGGGACGCATATGGAAAAAGGGAAACCCCTTTCCTCTCTCTTACTTACATATAGTCGCAAGGCTCCTGGATTAGCCCACTCTGCTCAGTGCATTTGAAACTATTTATCTAGCCGCCACGCCACCAACTATCATCAAAATCGGACCCTTGTTTATGCCCACATGATATGATAACACTGCGAGCGTTTGGCATGTGCGGAAAAGGAGGAAAAAATTTCTCTCCTGCTTTTCGACCGTAATGTGATATGTTAACAGTGTGATTACCCTACCTTCTAATACTCTCTTTAAAATTTTCTATATACTTATCTTATTTATTTTAACTTTATTTTCTTTACTCTTTATCATTATTCATATCATTTGAAACCAGTCTCCCACTTTTTAAAAATATTTTTTTTATGGAAGTACTTGGCATTTCCATAAACTTAACAATTTAAAGTTTTCCACTGTCCACACTTGACTTATATTCTAATTGTTTTTCCATATTTTCTTGTACAATTACTTTACTTTTTAATCAGTTCTCTACGGCCGCCCGTACAATTACTCTATCTATTTTAACTTTATTATATTTGCTTATTATTATTATATTTATTATATCACATCATTTCTTCCTTTTCAAAAAGTTTTACACCAAAAAAATTTCGTTTAAAAGTTTTATTAAATATCAAACACATCTTAAAAAGTTTTGGATGATTTACAAATACACTTAGTTTAACTATAATTACAAATATACTCATATAATTTTAAAAATTATAAATAACCCTTATGTAGTTTAACCATAATTGCAAATATACTCATTTATTATAACACTATTAATGCAATATAATAACGTGGGTATATTTACAAAAATATCCAAACTATGTGAGTATATTTACAATTTAAAAAATTAAGTGGATGTATTTTAGTTTTTGCAAATGTACTTGCGTAGTTTACATATTTTTACAAATATACCTATGTTGTAATAGTGCAGCAATGATATCATAATAATGTTAGTATATTTGTAATTATAGTCAAATTATGTAGATATTATTTCCAAATTTTAAAATTGTTTGAGTATATTTGCAATTATGGTTAAATAATGTAAGTACATTTACAAATTATCCTAAAATTGTCACAAATGCCAAGCACATGAAACTAACATTTTTCAACATACTTTTAACTTTTAACCTAATAATATTCAATAGTCAACCAAAAATCAATCTATCATTTCATCAAAAAAAATCAATCTATCGCTAAAAGCATAGATAACTCCAAAACTTATCATGAAAGTCTTTTCTGACTGACTTACAACAACTAATTAGTGCATAGGAACCACAATGGGTGAATTGATAATACAGTGACAAGTTTCAATAGTTTATTTTCTTATACATAGTGTAAAATTTTCTAATTTGCATATTAATTTTATAGCTTTTTTTATTGGTATACATATACGCTATAATATTTGATATTACAATCAAGCGCATTCGACCCTTACACAATAAAGAAATTTTTCTATAAATGGCTCTACATTAGGAAGAAAATCGTAAATATCCTCACCTAAGGAAATTAATAAACACCTCACACCCATGGGGACTGAGCTTCAAACACACAACCATTGCCCGCTGATATTTCTGTACTGGGCAGACGTACCACCAAGCCACAAGCCTGGAGGCAATTTTGTAGCTTTTCATTCAACATTTAAACGGTCTAAATTTTTTTTCTACAAATTAATGATTCCGTGAACTTTATAACATTATAATGCATCTATAAATATGGCTTCTGCAAATTAATTATTCTTAAAAAAATATAATATTATAATTTATCTATAAATATGACTAAGTGTTCTTTATAATTGATATAGGATTACAAATTTTTAAGCAGACAAGACGTATGCAAATTTTTTATTTTGAGGTACGTACTCAAAATTTGACTAGAATGATTTTGCTAAAACAATATCAGTTGTCGGACTTTGATTGTAGTTACGACGAAGGTGGCTGCAAATGGAGAGGCTCACTTCGAGAATTTCGTTTCTTCCACCTGCAATCCGTTTGAGACAACAAATGCATATGCGCCGTGCAGATGAAGAATGATAATTATCCAGTGCTCTTCGTCCAAGTTTTGTTTGAGTACTCATACATGAATTCGGATGTAAAATCTACTAATCCGACATGTACATTTTCTGAAAATCTGAGTCCTAAAACCCGTGACATAGAGCAACCTGGGTTAGCGCGGTTGGTGCCAGGGTGTGGCAATAATGCCGCTGGTCATGGAATCGATTCTCATAAGTACAACTTTATCTCCTTTGATGGGAGCTTTTTGTCTTGTATTGTTAGAGTTATTTTTTTGGATTTTTTTCTAAATATAATCACTTCATTTCATCTTAATCTCAAATATACTTATAGTGTTTTAAAAATCACAAATATACCCACTACGTTTGCGTTTAATCCCAAAACGCTTATTCCGTGAGTTACGTCGTTGGTGAACATGTGAATATTCAAAATCACAAATATACCCACTACATTTGCATTTAATCCCAAGACACTTATCCCGTGATACTAATATGCCCTTCAAACTTGATACTAGATTGGAAAATTTGAATATTATAACTCGCTAATGTCTTAATTGCACATGCGTTATAAATTCAGAGAGCCTTAACTTTATTTCTTGTCTATTTCATTTCATAATTTATTATTTTATAATAGGATTATTTTGAGTCTTTATAAAAATTTAACAGACCATTTTTTTACGAAACGAGCATTTTTTGGATTAAATGCAAATGTGGTTAGTATGTTTGGGATTTTCAAAACATAGTAGATATATTTGGTATTAGAGTCAAACATAATAAACATATTTGGAAAAAACCCTGTTTTTTATGAAGAAAGTGTGGGAATGCAAACTCTCCCAGATCTCAGCACTGAAATGAGAGAGAGAACATAATCGTTTCAAAAAAACATCTTTATCTTTTATTAAAAGCATCTAAAATGCAGGTGGGAAATTTATCCCACCAGATATACATCACAATTTCTTTGGCATAGGACATATTTTACAATGTTTTGAGCAACGAAATTTTCCAAATAGAATACATGAGAGATTTCACAAAAAAGAAATTCTGTACTGAAAGTCTCGATCTGGTCAATAAGTTTGCCATTTGTGGATTTATCGTCTCCCTTTTGATGAATGTTCGATCTCCTCATTTGTCGACAGTAGAGAAAATTTGTAAGAATATTTAGATTGGTTTGTAATATTAAATAAGATAAAATATAAGAGTGTGTTTATGAAGTGATAAAACTTTTGATTAAAAATTTTTTAAATTGAAGAAAATGATATAAAATGATAAGACTAATGATGAAGAATAAATAAAATAAAGTTAAAATAGATACGTTAGATATATTGGTAGTTGTATAAAAATTATTGAAAAATAGAATAATTATACAGGAAAAAATGAAAAAAAAAATAGATTAACTGTGAATGACGAAAAATTTTAAATTGAAAAGTTTTAGTTTTAGAAGTTTTTAATACTAACAAACAACCTTTGAGAATTCTCGAACTTGATTTGGAATATGAGTTAAGAAAAGATGTAAAATTATAAGATTGATAAAAAAAAAAAAATTCATGATATGGAAGATATTACATGTAGGGCTTAGATTTCACTGACGAGATCGGCTGGTAAGATGCGTACAAGTGCAGGAGAAATGATAAATCCAGCTCGCGGTGTACTAATTCATGCGCGCGGAGGCGAGCCGACTCTGACTGGGATCCAATGCATCTTGTTTTTTTCGACAACAGGAGGCGTGTTTACTGTTTAGCGGGAGAAGGCCCCATATTTTGTAAAAGCAGTACAATTAGTCACTGTTTTTTAATAAATTTGTACACTATGGTCCGATAGGTGTAAAAAGCTTCTATGAAAGATTCCAATATTACTAAATTATTGGAGAGTGACAGGAGCCTTCCACGAATGTGGACGGGAAACGACGGAATGTTCATTGCGGTTTTGGTGATTCAGTCGAAATGCATGTATGTAGTGTGGTTATTCAAGGAGAAGTCATTTTCGCTATTAATCATTTCGTCTTTTCCAAATTAATAATTCCCAGCAACTTTGTGAACTGTGATTTATCAGAATTTGTGTGATCTAAAATGCTCTTTGTATTTATTTTGAGACATTGGATTATAATATGAAGTTAACTGAATGTACTCGGTGCATTTCACTCATTTTTTTAAATTCTTTTGAATTTTTTTTTATATAATTTTTATCTAGGTATATTTAACATATATATCAATTTTATCATTTTTGGAGATTTTTAGATATTTATTTTTAATTTTTTAAAATTAGTAGCATTTTTGAAATTTGTAAATTATGAAAATATCACTAATTTTAAAAAATTAAAAAAATATCTAAAAGTATCTAAAAATTGTAAAAAAATATTATATATGTTAAATACACATAAATTAACAGTTGTATAAAAAAATTTCAAAATAAATTTTTAAACCTTAAGTGCACCCAAGTGCATTGTATCATATTCCATTGTAATATAGAAATTCCATTGACTGCCGAATGTTAACATCCAGGTGAAGCAAGTACTGTTCCAGTTTCACCGATTTGAACGGTTACATTAACAAATTAAATAAGATAGATGACATCCAGATTAATATTCTAAACTAAACAATTAATAAAGGTAACAGTTGAAAGGATGTTTTCTTGTACGTTTCATTTAGTCTGTGCACTATGACCAAGGGAAAAGAACGGAATAAATTTTTAAAGCAGTAGAAAAAACACAATAGCAAGGTGTAGATGCTGGACTCTGATTGTATGCACCTGGGAGCATACATTTTTTTATTTTTTTTGAAATTTTTTTTACAATATTGTTAATCTATGTGTATTTAACCTATATATTAATTTTTACCATTTTTAGAGTATTTTAGATATTTATTTTTTATTTTTGAAAATCAGTAATACGTAGGTTAAATATACCTAGATTAACAATCTTATAAAAAAAATTTTGAAAAAAAATTTAAAAAATAGGTATACATACCTCAATGCTCCCCGAGCATAGGATCAGGCTCAGTAGATGCCTCCCTAACAAGTTAAGATCAGGTGAGTTTTTTGCCTTTCAAACCTTATAACTTCAAATATTTGCTTTTTAAATTTCGAAATTTGTATATTTAATTTTTAAAATTGAAAAGTTCAGTTTTGTTGCTTTTTTGTCCTTTAGCTTTTATCACATTAGAAAACTTGTGGTTTTCGTCTATTCGCACTAGCATTTTTTAAAATGAAATAAATAACCTACGGTACAAGGATATTACCATCAAGCTGACTTGGACAATGATCCTAACAAGTATTTTTTTTTACTTTTCTTACGTAAATTTATTTACGTGAATATCTAATTAATGATTATTGAGATCTTTTTGGCGAATCTAGTGTCACTTAAAGTTCATTGCATATATAATTACATTCTATTTATAATTAAATAAAATATATTATATACGTAAAATGGAATAAGTAGTCTAGAAATAATTTTAAATTTTTTTTGCTTATTAATAAAGGAAAGTGAGCAGAATTCCAAATTATGTCAACAATTCACATCAATGATAAAAAAAATATGCACGTATACAATCAACTATACACCACCAATGCGCGGAGCCACTATGCTCCATCTTCCCCAAATTCCACAAGCCACGCCCACCCATCAGAGAATCGGACCTCTCTCTTTGCCTGGTGTCTGCAAATCCTTCATGCGCGACTTGAAAGATTAACTTTGGAGGATGTATTTAAATTAGCACATGGAAGAAAGTGATATAAACATGAAGTCAACCTAGCCTTGTAAGTTGAGTGAAATTGCACCTCAAGTTGACTTAGATATGCAACTTCGATTAGGGTTAAGGTCCAATTGAAAAGGTAAATATTCCGTACATCGAAGTCGGATCCGAAGTCAACGCATCATGTGACTTGGATGAAGTTGCATCCTAAGTCAACTCAAGATGGAACTTCGAAAGTTCGAAGCAAATGAATATGTTTCGAAGGGTTTCAAGGAAGGAATCTGATCCTATACACCCGGGTGCATTTAGGCTTGGTGCACCTAGGTGCGTTTAACCTTTTTTATTTTTTAAATTTTTTTACACAACTATTAATCTAAATGTATTTAACAAGTGTGTTAATTTTTACCATTTTTGCAGATTTTTAGATTTCTTTGAATTTTTTAAAATCAATGGCATTTTTTGTAATTTGAAATTATGAAAATGCCACTAATTTTAAAAAATCCAAAAAAAATCTAAAAATATCCAAAAATGACATATATGTTAATAGACTTACATTAACAATTTTGTTTTCAAAAAAATAAAAAATAGTATTTTCACTCAGGTGAACTAAGCCTAAGTGCACGTGGGTGCATAAAATTGAGCTCCTTCAAGGAATGAAGTTACAACTCACGTTGACATATCCCACAATTTGAATAAAATTACACACCCAAGTCGACTCTATTTGCGACTTAGATCAAGAACACTAAATAAACTTGGATCAGGAAGATGTTAAGAAGGTTTTTCACAAGTGAAATTGCACTGTAAATAGACTTAGCTTGTGACTTGAGAAGTGAAGTCGTTACCCAAGTCACTTAGCATATGTTTTGAGCTTTAATGATTGAAAAATTCAAACATTTGTATATTTATTGTGTGCCAACTACTACAAAGATGCCTCATTTATCCTCCAAGCTATAAATGAAATGTCAGAAGAAGTTAGCTAGAATATTAATAGAGTTTACACCTTCTCACTTACTAATACTAAAGTCATTTGAAGAAAAAAATTCAAGCTCTTGTACATAGTGACATCAAAAGTAATTAAGTCTCGCCATCTTCTTCCTTCTAAATGAGCTCATTTCACCATATCTTGTGGCATAATATGTAAAGTATAGATTTTCATATCTGTAACTTATTTATTAGCCTTAGATTCACATCTCTCCAAACATCTTAAAATTTACCTACAAAAAATATTTAGGCCAAATACTCTAAAAGCCCCGTGTTTAATCCCCATTTTCGGGGCTGCCCAATTTTCATAAGTTGTGAAAATTTTTAATTTTTCTCTTTCTACATCAAATTGAGCATATTAATCTATAACTAACACATCCTAAAAATATTTTCAATTATTATATCATGATTTGGAACAAGAAAATTCAAATATACTACTCTTAAAATTTCAATTTTACACTTAAGCTTGATTTTAGCCTTCCATTTTCATGATTTAAGCTCCAAATATCATCCTATCCATGAATTTATCAAAAGTCTCATGGTTTTCCATCTATATTTGGGGGTAAAAATCAAAAGTCTATCCGTTTTTGCTCTTAAATCCTTAAATAACTAAATCTACTATTCTAATCCATGTATTTTACTTCCATATATGTTTATCTAAGGTATTTTAGCAAAATTTTCATGTTTCTAGCATGATTTGGGAAAAATTATAAAAACCCAATAAAATAACCCATTTCTCCCTTACCTCTGACGATCGCGACTAGTGACGTGGGCAGCGACATACTGACGGCGGTGAGCTCTGCTTTCCTCTCTCCCCTCTCCTTCCTCTTCCTTCTTCTCTCTCTCTCTCTCTCCTTTCTTTTCTCTTCGTTTTTTTTTCTTTCTGTTTGGGAGTGCTTTGATCCAACTCTCCTTTCCTTCCCCTTTTTATCAATTCAGTGCTCTGCATGTACACAAAAAATGTGCACTTGCAGCAGCTGTTAATACATATATTTTTCGTATTGGGCCGGACCCTACAAATTTTATTTTAGCTTTGTGTCCAATTCAATTATGTGTGGCTAAAAACCATATTCTAGGGTTATAGTATAATTATGTTTTTGAACAATGATTGAATTATAGTTTTTCTTTGATTTTATATTATTAATATTGGGTTATTTATTTAACCTTTTCTTAATGCTTTTATGAGATTGGTCACCTTATAAATTGATTAGGGAATTTTATGTGATGCTTGAAAGAGATAACATGAAATTGGACTAAGGTTAAATAGCACATGATCTATGCATAATCTTTAGATGAGATTATCTCGTGGGATGTGTGAAATTTGCTAATATGAATAGAAATACCTATTAGCTATTTGTAGTCAATATTAGAGATATAATTAATGCTATTTGTTAAAATTAACAGGTTAAATTTATGCAGCCATCGAAAGAGGAGTATAAATAATATTTTTCTAGACTAACAATCCATATTGATAAAATAAATCAAGAAAATATAATAAAATCATAGGGATAAGCAAGTGAAGTTGTAACCTTAGATTCCTCCATCAGTAAGAGTTTCTCGTTTAGTTTACTCCCATCACACCAAACTATCTTCTCTGACTCTTCCTTTTTACTTTACATATCTTAGTTTTTATTCACCTAATTAAATTCTAATTTTTAGTTTTTATTAATTAGTGAATATTTAGCATCTAAGTCTCTGTAGGAATGATACTCTACTCATTTATATATTAGTTGTGCGACCTGTACACCTGCAGAAAAATAGGCAACATCTTCTATTTTTGATCTTGTATTGTAATGTGTAGCGACGTGCATGTACATTTTGGATGCCTTTGTTTTTTAATTTTTTGAGTTAATAAATGTTATCAGTTATGATGTTGAGGTTGGCCTTTATTCATGCTTGCATTATGCATTGAGGCATCGACTTTTATTGCTTGGTATACTGGCATATTCATAAGTCATGATTATAGTTGTGAATTTGTAAAGTGTTGTTGTTGTACCATCAGTGATGACTGTTGGCACATCCTGATCGGGGATCAGAATGTGATAGCATGGGTAGCATCGATTAAGACCTACTTGTCTAAGCATTATGGATTTGGTGGGCTTCAGACTTGATTTCTCTGGCCCTTGTGACTTAGTTAATGTTTGTTGTGAACCAATCTGTGGGACTGGTGGTCCTCAACATAACAGTTGGGGCCAGAGTTGTTCATGTTATATGGTGCAACCACTGCGGCTGTGTGGTAAGCGCAATTGAGTATTAATTACACCTTCGATTTGGATAAAAGTGTCTCTCAATCTTCCCACATTATATAAAGTTAGCCACTCAAGTTGGGATGCAGTGATGGCAACTTATGTTGTGTAGTGGGTTGGGTTACAAGGCAAGATACCAAACTCCTCATTGGATTTTTGACCTTTATTGGATGGATTGGAAAAATAACATGTGTATGATGCATTATTGTAGGGTTGGGCATTGACATATATTTCATATAGATTTAAACTTAATTTGGATTTGTAATATAGCTTATGTTTTGTCAAGCCTATGCATATTGCTTACTCAAGTATTACCGATTTATACTCATATGCTCTACTTACTGAGTTCGTCTAGACTCATCTTATTTTATCATGTTTTCTTGGATAACTGGTATGTGGATGGAGACTAACATGAGGTTGACATACCAAATAAGGCTAGGCATTGACAAATTCATACTAGAATAATCTAATTTGACTTTTTTAAAAGAGTGATTAGTAGAAAAGTGAAGTTTGTATTATATGAATTTAATCATTTTTATCTAGTTTAATTTGAATTTGGTGAAACACTTGGTTCATGATAATCTAAGGAATTATATATTTGCACCTGTATGTTCTCCCATTATCATCGATCGTGTACTTTAGTAGCCACCTTTGACCTTATGGGCGGAGCGTTACACATTCCCACATCCATATTCTCATTAATCATCCTCTATCCCATTAACATTTCTATAATGGTTTCCAATAAGATTTTCCTCGATACCTTCAACAAAATTCCCATGTTGCAGCGAATCTGCATTCATTTTCACTATCCCTCATATTGATTTGATTTGAGATTTCCAATTTAGATTGCTACCATTTTCATCACTGTTCATATGCTTGCATATATTGGATTATCTACGTAACACTATAATATCACCTCATTCCCTTTACTAGCTTGCATAGTGGTTCTAAAATTTTAAAACCAAACCGGAGATAGTTATCATAAGGCATATCGCTGTTTTTCATTTGCTTTTCAAGCTATGATACATATGGACAATCGTTGTGGACATGGCCCATTCTCCTATCCTAATAGAAAAATATAGGCATTTTAAGACTTATCTTGCGCCTTAATTCTGAACAGTTTGCTAAATGACATGACAATGATTCCTCTGGCTCCAATTTATCATATAAGAATCGCATATTACCAATGTGGATCATCATTGGAGTTTTATAAAGGTAACTATCTGATAGGGTTGGCATTAGGAGAATATGGTAGGGTATTCTATAAAGAGAGGGAAATGCACCAAAAAAAAGGGATGTAAGTCTGCCTAGGCTTATAAGTACTAAATTGGCCATGAACCGAGGGTAGGGGGCTTCTTATTGCTGGGAATATTTTGAGTGTTGAGATAGTGCAGGGGTTAAGCTTGAAAGGAAGATTGTATCGGAGAGTAGATCCTCCAAGACCCAATGTTTATAGCTAGGATTTTGGGATTGATTTGTAAATCAATCGCCATCTATTTTCTAATAAAATCATTGTTCTTTGTAATTTGATTTGGAGTACTACCTAGATCGTATTAAAGGTATTAGAGCTTAGGTTGATCAATAAGAGAGACAATGAAATTTGAGGTAGATCAGAGGCAACCGGGCTTGTAGTGGGTGATGAGTGATGACAGCCACATCTGGCTTTTGAGAGACTAGTGGCGACATTAGACATGGAGGTCATGCGGGTATGCAAATGGGTTTGGTTGCGAGGATAAGAGGTCGATGCTGGCTTCATAGTCTGCCTGAGGCTTTGAAAGTTTGGCTATCGAAACAATATTTTGCCTCTTGGAAGGATTCCAGGGCGATAGATAAGATCCAATGGGAGTTGGATTTCATGACAGCTGATGCAGAGGTGGAGATGTATGGACATATCAATCCTTGGGGAAGAAGTGGATAACATGTAGCACGATGTGCAGATAGTTATTATTGAAATCAAGGCCACTTAAATTAAGAATTGTCACTTCGAAAATGAAATCGAGCATATTATTGCTCAAATTAACGTCGTTCAGGCATCGTTTTAGCCGCAAGGATGTCGTTCTCTCTCAACCGACGAGGAGCCACAAGAAATAAAGAGGTCCATGAAGGATGAGGCAAGGAAGGCTATGATTGAAATGGTCCCCGATGCCGCCTATGCTGTCGGAATTGAGGAAGAGCAGTTGTATGTAGGGATGCCAACTATAGGCGAGTGGACGCTGTCATGGTAAAACGTGTCATCAATTTCAAATCAGTGTAGAGGGCAATGGAAATGCTATGCGAAGATGCTATGTTGAGGAAAGAAACTTTGTTGAAAATAGGAGTATTGTTGCCAATAAGAACAGTCTGCTTCTTGGGTGTTTGAATTAGGGGTAGGAATCGGGGCGGGTCAAGGTGTGCCCAACCTTGACCCTACCTTTCAAAATCTGGTTTGACTATTATTTTTGTTCGGATCGGGACAAGGTCAGTTTGACCCTTACTTTTTTTTACTAGGTCTCGGGACAAAATTCGGGTCGAAAATAGGTCGGTTTCGGGACGACGGGTCGGGTAAAAACTACGGGTCAAGTAAGAAATTTTTAAGAATTTATGAACCTATCAAATATGAAGACAAATTTATATTAAATTTAACTACTATATGCTTTAATCTATTACTAATCAGTCAAAAGCGAAGCTGACCAAAACAGGCACAGAGTTTACTGTTTACCTCGCAGCCTTGTGCCATAAACATGCGTTTTTTACTGTTATATTCGTGCAACACTACCGACACCGTGAAATTTTTTATTTTTACATTTTTTATATAACTACATCTATAACTAACTACATATTTGCCACTAGAGTGATAGTCTAGTGATTAGAGAGGTTGACAGGTAGGCCGCTCACCTTTGGTTTCGAACCTTACATGGATGTTTGTGTATAATATGGGAGTGTATTGTCTCCGTCATTAGATAGACAGAGCTTGTTGTCTATTTCAAATTTGATTGTAATATTTGAAATGAATTATAATCTACACACAATAAGAAAACTATATATTTTAACTTTTTTTTTACATATCTTCATTACTTCTATCACATCATACTATTTTCTCAAATTTTAAAAATTTTTATGCAAAAATTCTTTTATCCAAAAGCTTTATCACTTGCCAAACATATGTTTGATGTAACGCTTTTTGAAATGAAAAAAATTATGTAATATGATAGAAATAATGATAAAGAATAAAAAAATTTTAAAATAGACATGTTCATTATATAAATAGTTGTTTAAAAATAATTGAAAATATAATAGCTGTATTTTAATTAAAAAAAGGATAGTTACGTGGAGCAAGAAGTTTTCGTTTAGAAAGTTTTTTTTTTTTTTGAAAGATTCATTTAGAAAGTTTTGATTGTAAACAAATATACCTTTGATTTTTTGGTAAGAAAATTAGTCGTAAAATAAAAAATTTGCATGTGCGATATTTGGAGCCTTGTCTTGCACGGATTGATTAGCGTAAAAACCGAAGCCCAGTTTGGGTAGCCCATATAATCTGGGCATTTAGGTCTCAGTTTCTGTTCTTTCTAGTTGCTCATAAAAGACAGGGCTGGTGCTCTTCCATATTCAACACTCCCGATGCCGTGAAAAAATTGCCAATGGTATTAGTTACGGTGCGGGTATAAGCGGGTCGGGATCCGTTAGGTCCGCCCCGACCAGTGTTTTGTAGAAATTTCTAGACCCTTGACCCGCCCCACCCCGCTGGGTACATAACCCCGACCCGCCCCGGTATAAAATAGGGTCGGGGCAGGCGGGTCACGGGTTGACCCGCCCCGATTCCCTCCCCTAGTTTGAAGGAATGTCAAAATTAGAAGTGTTGGTGATTGAGGGACTATCCAGGGATGTCTGCTGGGTGTTTGGGAATAGTCCTAAGAGAGTTAGAATTTTAAGATGCTGAAGATGGGTTGAAGCACTTGCACATTTAAGGGATATTGCACCACAGCTACTATGGGTGAGAGATTACAGGTTAAACTGGGATCTAAGTGGTTGGGTTATTGCCATGGTCTCTTCCATCGGGATCATTGGTTAAAGGAATAGTAAGCTCCAATAAGAAGGGAGAGATAGAGGAAAAGAGGTGGTGCACACATGTCATTACTGTTGTTTTGTACTTTCAATTTAAGAGAGTCCAAGTTGTGGAGTTTGAGGGAGATGTTGCTAACCTTTATCCATGAGTTAGTTAGGATCTGGGTGGCTGCTAGAGATGTAAAATGTCATTAAGTTGCTAATTGCAACTACTATCCTATACGTTGAGTGGGTTGCAAATGGGTTTGCGTCGATATGTTTGCAAGTAGCTTTGAGGAGGTAGTTTTGTTATGCTACTGTGGATAAGTTTGGGGTTACTAGTAGTTCATTTGGGTAGTTTGTTTGGTATTTTGCTTGTTCGCCTCTTTTTCTATGTCAATTAGGAATTTTGTAGCCAACTTGGGGGCAAAGTGGCTTTAAGGGGTGGGGAATGATAGGATTACCATTAGAAGACTATGATAGGGCAGTGTATGATGAGTAAGGATGTTAATAGATCGGGTTGGATGGATTGGAGACTAATCCTAATCCTAACTCATTTAAAATATCTCAGCCCAAATCATTTATTAACTCATGTAAAAAATCTCGACTTTAACCCATTTATAACTCATTTAATAAATGAGTTGGTAAGTTGTTACCGAGTTTTATAGCAAATGATCTAAAGGCCGAGCCTCTAGTAGATGACGAGGTGCATGGAGACGCAAGAGGATGTTTTATGCAGGGAAAATGGAAATATGGTAGTAATAAAAAAAAAAACCGCGGTAGCAGTGGAAAAATGAAAAATAAGGTGGTGGGAGGAAGACTTAGAAGGAAAAAAATAACTAAGGAGTTTATATTCATATATATAACTTTAATGGATTAAATGGGTTAAATAGGTTGAATGGGTTAAACGGGTTGCTGAACTAGTTGACAAGTTATAAAATCTCAACCCTAATCTATTTATTTAATTAAAGTTGAATGGGTTGACGAATTATAACCTATTTATTTAACAATCACAACCCAAACCCATTTATGAATTATTTGAATAAGCGGGTTGACGGGTTGACCATGACCATTAACACCCTTAATGAAGAGAGAGTAGTGTATCAAGAACAAAAGGAGTGTAAGTCAGTGGGACCGGGCTTATAAATAGGCCAAGAAGCAATGGCGGGGATGCTTCTTGTTGGTGGGAATATTTGAGTGTTGAGATAGTGTACAAATTAGCCTAGAGAGGAAGATTGTATCGAAGAGTAGATTAGGGTTGGACCTGACATTTATAGATGGAATTTTGGAATTGATTTGTAAATCAATTGCCATTTATTTTCTAATAAAATCATTGTCCTTAGTAATTTGATTTGGAGTGCAAGCTGGATTGTATTACTATCTCTTACCAATTGGTTCATTTAGTTCCTCTAAAATCACTAAATGCCTATTGAAGAACCGTGATCATCCCTTCAAAATATAACACGTCTTCTATTATTAGTCTCTTCAAATACAAATTTTCATCTACTTCAAGGAAAGAAAAAGTACCTTTTGCTCTTCACAATTTCCTTGTAGTGGCCTTAAAAAAGAATTGTTGTAACTTGGATTTAGCAAATAGTGCCCAACATCATAAGAACTCCATTTAGATCAATGAGCTTCATTTCCTTCATAGATAATGTTTGCACTACCTCCCCTAGTAGATTTTATTTTGGTACCTCCAAGCTAAGACGATAGACTTTGCACTTCTCTCACTTTCACAAACTGTCAGCAATTTAGTTTTTGACAATATCCAAATCGGTGAGATGAAGATGATGAAACTTCAAAATATCAATAAAGATAAAACTCCAAAAAATATGAAAAAAGAACAAGCCTCAGCTCATCCTTGACGCGGTAGCCTCATTCCAAGGATTACGAAGAAAGAATGTGCTTTTATACTTTCAATAACATTCTAAGCATCCATGAATAGTGTATTTATTTTCAAAATTTACACATGATTATATAAAATATTAAGTAAATATGGCTTATCCAAGACTCTCATTAAAATGATTTTTCTATCGTGATAAAACAAATAATGTTAAGTAGTATAATTGGTTGGACTTTTAATTTTATCATCAATGTGGGTTCTACGTTCACCATAATGCGCCTTAACTTGATTGCAGCACGATGCACCTTCATATATCCTTAATAATATAGTAAAATAATCACGTTAATAATCAATTTCGTAAATAATGTATAAATAGAATAAATTTTAGTACACAGTAAACATGGTAGCTAATATGCAAATATAATTTTTCATTTTTTATATTTCTATTATATATAATATATCAAAAAAATATAGCAAAATATCCTGAAATGTAATTTTTTAAGTTTTTGCAAATATTTCTTAAATTAAATAGATTAGTTCGTTGGTAAAGTTATGCAATTGACAGAGAAAGGTCAGATAAGGGTAATAATTTGACTAATTTAATCTATTTAATTAATTAAAAAATTAAGAGTTTCATATTTTCAGATATTTTATTATATTTTTTATTATATGAAAATGTAATTCATATTAATATGTTAGCTATCACTGCAACAAAACTTCTTACAGGCGACCTCTGTTTTTAAGCCAAAACTAAATTGGTATCAAATGAAGCTATATTTTATTAGCAACCAAATTAGAATAGCTGCATTAAATATCAATTTGCCTCTATTTGTTGTAGAAAACATTGAAACTAACTTCATCACTCATAAGAAACTAAATATAAGAAAATTCTTTTAAATAAAGTAAAAATAATGTTATATGTGACTAAAACTAAGTTGCTTCTAACGACAATTGTTATAATGACATCACGTTTATTAAATAAACTTTTTTAATTTGTTTGATTTAATGGTCTATGAAAGCCCTTTTCTATGTAATCCTTTTCATATTTAAAATTTTAATGGTTGATAGAAAATCTACTTTATCTATTGTATTTAGTATCATTTATAGTATCTTGAAAATTCTTTTATTTGTTTATTTTCACTGTATATGGGTTTCATCTATAAATGTGTAAAATCAATATAATAAAATAATTTAATACAAAAATATCAATTTTAAAGTGGTTTTTTCAATATAGATGAATGATTTTATAAAGTATTATCAAATTCTAATACATGTGTGAGTGGATCTAAAAGTTTTTCAAAATTTACACATAAATATATATATTTTTCAACAAATGTGACTTATAAACATACCTGATTGTGATGAAATTTTTTTGGGTATATACTACGTCTCAATTTATCTTACCATCAAGCCCTTAGACAATTCTTACAACCTTAATTTTCTATGTAATTCTTTTCATATTTAAAATCTTAATGGTTGATAGAAAATCTACTTTATCTATTGTATTTAGTATCATTTATAGTATCTTGAAAATTCTTTTATTTGTTTATTTTCACTGTATATGGGTTTCATCTATAAATGTGTAAAATCAATGTAATAAAATAATTTAATACAAAAATATTAATTTTAAAGTGGTTTTTTCAATATAGATGAATGATTTTATAAAGTATTATCAAATTCTAATACATGTGTGAGTGGATCTAAAAGTTTTTCAAAATTTACACATAAATATATATATTTTTCAACAAATGTGACTTATAAACATACCTGATTGTGATGAAATTTTTTTGGGTATATACTACGTCTCAATTTATCTTACCATCAAGCCCTTAGACAATTCTTACAACCTTAATTTTCTATGTAATTCTTTTCATATTTAAAATCTTAATGGTTGATAGAAAATCTACTTTATCTATTGTATTTAGTATCATTTATAGTATCTTGAAAATTCTTTTATTTGTTTATTTTCACTGTATATGGGTTTCATCTATAAATGTGTAAAATCAATGTAATAAAATAATTTAATACAAAAATATTAATTTTAAAGTGGTTTTTTCAATATAGATGAATGATTTTATAAAGTATTATCAAATTCTAATACATGTGTGAGTGGATCTAAAATTTTTTCAAAATTTACACATAAATATATATATTTTTCAACAAATGTGACTCATAAACATACCTGATTGTGATGAAATTTTTTTGGGTATATACTACGTCTCAATTTATCTTACCATCAAGCCCTTAGACAATTCTTACAACCTTAATTTTCTATGTAATCCTTTTCATATTTAAAATCTTAATGGTTGATAGAAAATCTACTTTATCTATTGTATTTAGTATCATTTATAGTATCTTGAAAATTCTTTTATTTGTTTATTTTCACTGTATATGGGTTTCATCTATAAATGTGTAAAATCAATGTAATAAAATAATTTAATACAAAAATATCAATTTTAAAGTGATTTTTTCAATATAGATGAATGATTTTATAAAGTATTATCAAATTCTAATACATGTGTGAGTGGATCTAAAATTTTTTCAAAATTTACACATAAATATATATATTTTTCAACAAATGTGACTCATAAACATACCTGATTGTAATGAAATTTTTTTGGGTATATACTACGTCTCAATTTATCTTACCATCAAGCCCTTAGACAATTCTTACAACCTTAAAGAGGGAGACTATAAACTCCCAAATATCAACAAGGGAGACTGCTAACTCCTAAATATCAACAGGTCAACAAATTAAAATTAGGGATAATGTTTTCGCCACCACTTGAATCCGAGTGGCTGGGATACATGCCAACACCGGGTAACAACAAGTGTATGTAGATAAATAATCCATAAAGTATTATCAAATTCTAATACATATGTGGGTGGACCTAAAATTTTTTCATAATCTACACATGAATATATATATTTCGACAAATGTGGCATACAAAGAGACTTGATTAGGATGAAACTTTTTTTTTTGGTATACATTACATCTCAATTTATCTTACCATCAAGCCTTGAGATAATTCTTACAACCTTAAAGAGGGAGACCACAAGCACACAAATATTGATAAGGGAGACCCCTAACTCTCAAATATCAATAGGTGGATGACTCCCATTAAAATTAGGGATAATGTCTGCATCACCACCTGAACCGAGTGGCTATGATACATGCCACTACCAGGTACCAACTGGGTTACTACCCATTTAGTGATTGGGATGAAACTTGGCCTTTAGATAAACAAATGATTTAAATATAATGAATGGATTGGATTTTCTACCAAAGATTAAAATCTTAAAAATTGAAGGGATTACATGGCTCCGCATTAGGTTACATAGAAGTGGAGCCCATGATTAAATGATTATTAATACTATTTTATAAGAAGTACATCAATGTGGGTAATTTGCTAAAGTTTTCTGCACTACTCACCCTCATGGGCCAATTTTGGTGATTAAATTGAAATTCAATTCACTCATTTTATTTTATCATGGTACCTAAAATCATTTTAATTAACGTTTTTGATGGGTTACATCGAATTTAAAATACGTATAGTCACATATAAATATGAAAATGAATTAGTTTTATCAACGTACTCAATCAAATGTTATATTATGGATCCTAAGTTAATAGCTTTAAAATAAGCATAATAGCTTGCTTTAGAAATAGGCATAATAGGTTTAAAATAGGCATATAAATCAAATTTTTTATTACATTGATTTAAAACTTTTTCGTTATTATCAAATGAAGCTTATACCAATATTTAATTTGAATTAAACTTGATTTCCTTGCCAAATAAATAATTTTAAATACAATAGGTAAATTTAATTTTGATTTATTCATTAAAGTGAGCCAAAATGAAATTACACTAAAATCTTTGATGGTATTGTAGAAGTATTTTTCTTACTTTACTTTTATATTTACTTATATATTATTGCAATATTTTTTTGGCAAATACACCTGCAAAATTTAACCGAAATTGTAAATTTATCTTCTTTTGTCATTTTATTAAATTATTATTAGATTTGAAAAAAATCCTAAGGAAAATAATACTTTTGTACACAATCATTATAAGTATATTAAAATTTTTATCAAAATAAAAATATATATCACTACATGCGTAATGTTCATTCCAAAAGACCATCGAAAACGAAAATAAAATCGTTGTCAGTTCATCGCTATAGCCTAGGTATCATCAACGATACAATGATATCATCGTAAAGGGTGACTTCTATGGTATACCTCACTAATGATTTTTATTTCATTACTATATCCCCCTAGTTTCTCACTTCTTTTGCGTTTTGCCTAAATGCACTTGGTTGCATTTAACCTATTTTTAAAAAAATTTTATACAATTGCTAATTTAAGTATATTTAACATTTGTATTAATTTTTCTTATTTTTGGAGATTTGTAAATATTTTTTGAATTTTTCAAATCAACTTCATTTTTAGTAATTAAGATTAATAAAATACCACTAATTTTAAAAAATTCAAAAAATATCTACAAATCTCAAAAAATAATAAAAACTGATACACATGTTACATATACTTAGATTAATAGTTATATAAAAATAATTTTTAAAAAAATAAAAAAAATGAGTATTTGCTTAGTGCACCAGGGTGCATAGAATCATGCTCTATTTCTTTTTATAGTTTTATAAAGGGATGGAAATCGTGGCAGATTGACCTCTGACCTACCCCAATCTGACTCTATTTTATACCGGGTGGGGCAGGTCGAGAATTTAAAATTTTTCTAAAATTACGTGTTGGGCAGACTAATCGAACTTTGGACTTTCTTGTACCATTTCTAACCCATTGACTCGCCTAACTTAGTTGTTCAAGTTGTAATAAAATTTTACATGAGATATATTTCATTAACTTATTATAATATCCATGTTTTATTTAAATAATGATGTTTTACTTTGACTAATTATTAATAGGTTAAAGCATAACAACTTACAATATTTAAATTTAACATCTACATATTTTTATACTTAATAGGTTTATCAATTTTTAAAATCATCCTACTTGACCTGCATTTTTGGCCCTACTCACTGTCCTGGTACCGACTTGAATTTTGTCCTAAAACCTACTGAAAAAAAGTAAGGGTCAAACCGACCTCGTCCTAACCCAGTATAAAAATTAAATGTCAAACACGATTTTTAAAATGTAAGGTTAGGTTGTGATCTGTCCCGACTGCCTCGATTCCCACCCTTAATTTTATAACGATTTCTTTTTGCCTCTCTTCATTCCAAAAAAAAAAATTCAAGTAATTGCTACTTGCACTAAAAGAATTTATAATCATTAATATAATGATAAAAAAAATATGGGTTATTTGCATTTGTATCATTTCAAAATTAAAATATTTGCCAAGAATTTGAAACTTATTATAAGGACATCAACTACTAATAAAATCAACAATGCCAACAACTTCGATCAGATCTTTAAATTTGACCATTTTATATATTATTGTAATTATAGAATGAACTTTCAAATCTAATATTCTAGAAAATTGGAACAATCAATCAGCATTGTGAATTCTTCTTCACTTTGTTTCAAATAATAATTCTTCTCATGTAAATTAATATCTAATTATAATAATAATCGTTTTTCAACACCAATCAAGCCTGGGGCCAAAATTATAAGTAAATAAATAATAGTGTGTATCCTAGAGATTTCAAATAGCACTCAATTGC
Organism: Annona cherimola; assembly: GCA_030490835.1. Classification (NCBI taxonomy): domain Eukaryota; kingdom Viridiplantae; phylum Streptophyta; class Magnoliopsida; order Magnoliales; family Annonaceae; genus Annona; species Annona cherimola. The sequence continues at coordinate 60,862,463 of CM059975.1, forward strand.
TAAGCAATTACCATCATTAACCGTACAATAACAAGCTAAGTATAGAATAATTGGTTCACCGTTTTCGTTAGATTGAATATCTGCAAATCCCTAAGTAGCATGGCTCTATTTTGACATTTTCAAAAAAGCAGATTGAGATTTTTCTTAAACTTCTGACCTGTCGACTGGACAACCATCACCGGTACATTATAATAAAAATTGGGCATTTGCAACCATTTATTTGTTGCTATTAAACAAAAAATCGTTGCTATTGTGTATTTACACTTGTGGTTATAGATTGTCGCAACGAAAAGATGAATCGTTGCTAAATGATCTTTCAGCAACAAAATATTCGATTCCAATTAGATTTCTTGCAACGAACTATTCAATGCTGAATGCTTAATGATAGTAATTTATTTTTTGAAATCCGACGGTAATTTAATAAACATTAGCAACAAAAATTTCAGTTGTAATAAGTTAATTTTTCGTTGCAAAAGATCTGTTGCCCAACTTTTACCATTGCAAAAAATATAAATTTCATTGCAAATGTGAAAAACTATTAATTATTATATGCATATTAGCAATGAAACTACTTTTATTGCCATTACACAATGGCAATGAAATCTTGTTTTGTTGACGCACATAATAGCAACAAGCTAATTTCGCTCCAATTAGAATTGTTGACAATTCCCTACTAGAATATATGATATCACATACGTACGTTAAAAAAATGTGTACCTCAATATATACATAAATAATAAAAGCCTCCAAATACAAATTATCTCATAAAACAATGAAGCCCAAAACATTTCAATGTTACATTTCAGTTCATATTTTCACCTATAACCCGAAGATAGTACAATGGCTTTGGTCCATGCACTTGTACAATAAAATTCTAGATAATTTCCATATTAAATCCTATAGCTTCCATGTGCTAAAATTCACCTGTAGATTTGCATTGAAAATATATCATTTGACCTACTATATGTATATGAATATAATAAAAAGAATGAAAAAATAATCAATAATATGAAAAATAAGATCAGTCCAAGAAAACGAAGTCCTAATTCATACTTGACAACTTCATGCCTACAAATACAAGTACTTAATGCAAGCAAGTCCAATCATTCATTCCAATGCTTCAAAACAACTCTCATTTTTAGCACGGTAGATCAAAAGTAATATAATCAAATTATCAAAGAAGGCTTAAAGAAAATATGTTCACACATGAAAAGAGGCAAAAGGAGTAACATACGGAAATTAAAGGCATGCATATTTTGTTAAGAAACCATCATATTCATGATATTCAATTGTTATATTGAAAAGCATCATAAAAAATGAATTGACAACTAATATGTAGATAATAAAGAAGTCATATCCAATTATCAAATGAGTTGTATAAAATTTATGAATCAAAATATACCACAAAACACATGAAGATGAGTTTTAGAGTAATATTAAAATGGGCAATCTATATCTGCATTTGGATTTCATCTTTTTTGCTACATAATACAAGCTATTGGGGCTCCACCATGAGGCCTCCAAAACGTCAGTCTCCGAATAATGGTAGTATGCTATCATGAATCAAAATCCTAAGAAGATGTAAAAAGAAATTTCATCATTAATTTATATTGAGAAAAAATATAAAAAAGTCATAGCTTTTAGGCTTATTGGTACATTTAGAAGTGGTGATCAATTTTTCTCACGTACTAGTGCATTGTGTCATAATTAATCTAAAAATGTCCACAACGCATTATTAGTTTCTTATAAGATAACAATGGTAAAATGAAAAGTAGACTGAAAGCATGATAAATATAAGTGACATTTACTTGAATGTTAACTTACACATACTGCGTAAGTATAATATGTTATAATGATTGGTGAAGATTTACATCTAAACCATAATTGTTTAGGCTTTCTCTTGCACTTTCTTTATCACTACTTTCATTATTGGAGTTAATTTTTGGCTGGTTCACTCTTTTTCTAGGATCAAGTGAGGAAACCTCAATAATTGTTTCTTCCACCACTTCAAAAGAAACCTCTCTTTGTAATTGGTCTCAGTTGATGGTCTAGACCTCTCATAGACATGTGACTCATCTTGCTGGAATGCCTCAAGAATTTCTGATCATCTTGAGGTGTTCTCCATATATGTTGTAATAATTAGGAAAAAAAATTGATGAGTTGACTATTCAACTGATGATGTATCCACTGAGGTGGCATCCTGACCATTGACCATTTGACCAAGCAATGGGCCAAGAATAAGTGGAAGGTTATTGGGCTAGACCTAAATAAGCCCACTTAGAATGATGGGTTGAGTTATATAAAATATCGCGAGTATTTAACTCAACAGCCCAATGTGCTTAAGTGGTTAAGGTGTTGGTCTTTGGTAGAGGAGGTCTCGAGTTCGAATCCCATGAGTGTATAAATGATGTATTTTGCCTTTTTTTGGGCTCTGTAAGCCTCACCAGTTTGAAATTCGAATTTAAAATTTGATTTAAGATTGGATTGCGATCAGGGATCTTGAAATTTGAATTTGAAGTGGATTTGAGATCGGATTGCGATCAGTAAACTTGAAATTCAAGTTTGAATTGAAATTAGAAATCAAGCGAAAAATCCTCCGGTGAATCCTCCGGTGAGCTATAAATAAACAACTTGGGTACTCGATGGAGATACCAGAGGAAAGAGGAGAAACGCTGCCGCAAGAGAAAGGAAAAGGCCGATCCAATCCGTTCAAGCAATCCATTTCATTTTCTTCTTTAAGGTAAGGGGGATTTTGCCTCTTTAGCCTTTAATTATGGCATGATTTAATGAGGATTTATCACATATTTATTTAGTGATTTTATTAATATGTGATTTTTTTTAGCCATTAATCATGCTGGGATGATATGAGATATTATATGCTTAATTGCACATGGAATGGATGCCACATAATTATTTGAGAAATGTATTATTTACATTAAGTTAATTATGTGAGGATTTATCAATAATTTTGAGGATGTATAACATAAAGGTAATTTTGGGCAAGATGGAAAGCATAATGGCCTAATTATAATTTATTTTGAGTAAAATAAATTAATGAGTAAAATTATGTATGTTATATTATGCTTGGATGGCCTAAAATTAAATATGTTAGCCAAATTATTGATGAGATGAATTTTTAATGCATTTTAATGCATTTAAGATGTTTAAAGGAGATATATATACGAAAATAATATTAAAATATTATTATATATATCTTGTATAAATGGACGGATGGAAAAAATGGATGTTACTGCCTATTTTCGAGTTTTTGGATATTTTACAATTCTGCCTAATGGTTTTTCTAAAAATCGTAAGCTGTCAAGGAGTTTCTGTAAAATCAGAAGACAGCAGGAGAATCTGTAAATTTCCAGAAGATGGTACGGGCTTCAGGGAGTGGGCTGGATCCAAGCTGAGCCCAGCTGCAGACGAGCCCAACTGTTGCAATGGGCCTCAGAAGGAGGATCCAGTGAGCCAACCCATGGCTTAGAGCCCAGAGATGATACCCAGGTAGAAGCGCAGGCAGTAAAGCCCAGAGCACAGCCCACCAGGAAGCCCAGTCGGGCAAGACCACCGGCGGCGAGCCCAAGTCGCCGGCGGCGAGGGACACGTGGCACCGTTTGGTGCGTCCATCTTTAAATTGATGTAAATTGAGCTCTAGAGGTCCGATTTGAGTGATCCAGAGGTCATTTCCTATGGATTTGGACATTCTGAGTTCAATGAAAGGGCTAGATTAGCCAAATGATGTCTAGAAGTTTGAGTTGGGGGATAGAGGAGTATCCTAAAGGATTTAAGGTCTTAAATTCTTAGGGTAGTCCCCAAATTTTAAGATGAGTACTTCTATGAAGAGATGATGGCATATAAGATGTATTAAAGGCTCTAAAAGTTGAACAATTGAGTGAAGATGATGTGTTCTTATGATCTTAATTGCAGGGCATAATCCTACTTACTAAGTTCTTGTGAACTTACCCCTTTTTCCTTTGACTCTCAGATGATCCCGTGGATGGTGGCCAATGAGATGGTGGTGGCGTGCTAATGAATAAATCTTTTTATTTATTTCTTTCTATGTAATGAGTGGCTTGACTTGGATGTAAAGAATCTATTGAAGTGGGCATGTTTGTAATAACTCTATGGACTTGGATGTAATAATGCAAGTTTATTTCTTACCTAAATGAGATGGTTTAATCGTCGCGTGGAAAGATCCTGGAGTTTTAAAACAACTTGGACCGAAAATTTAGGCAAAAGCCTTGATTTTTAGTTCAGGCCGTTACATATGTCTATGATGTACATATTGGATGATTCACCATCGTGGTCTCTCTTTTTGTATCCTTTACATAAAATACTTGACGAGTTTGAGTGGCCAATATAAATGGGTAATTCAGAGAATATATTCCTATTTGACCAATTCAACTCTTCAGGTCCACATTTCATTTTTTTTAATTGATTTTAGACTTTCCAGGCATTCTTTGTGGTAAGTTGCTAAGTTGCTCTATTAAATCTTGTGCTAATAGCTCATTTGGTTGCCTTCTCGTATCAATTTGACCATTAAATGCCTTTCGATTATTTCGTCACTGATGGTCTTTTAGTAAAAATAGATGATATCCCATACAACATATTTTATCTCTTAATCTTCTTGAACTAGAATCTTTATTAAAAGTAGGACATGCCAAATATCCTTTTGTGCTCCAACAGGAAACATTTGCATAAATTGGAAAATCATAGATAGTTCACAATACTGCAACTTTCATTTGAAATGTTTCTAAAAGAGATGAATCATAAGTTGGTAACCCATCCTCCCACAATCTCTTCAACTCATTAATTGATGGTTGTAAATATGTATCAATGTTTTTTCCAGGCTCATTTGATCCTGGAATTAGCAACATCAACATGGAGGGTTCTTTCATACATTTCCAAGGAGTTAAATTGTATGGCATTAATACTACAGGCCAAATACTATAAGGATTGTTTCTATCTCCACATGGTTGGAGCCATCAGTAGCTAATCCAAGCCTAATATTGCAAAATTTTTGTGCAAATGCCAGATACAAAGCATTAAATTCCTTCCAAGCTAGACTATCAGCGGGTTGTGTCATCAAATCATGATGTGATTTATACTTCTCTGTATGCCATCTCATACCTGCAATTGTCTTCTTGGATATAATCTTTGTAGTCTTAGTGCTAATGGAAAATACTTATGGACCCTTTGCAGAATCTTATTCCCATTTACCAGATTTTTTTTCCATCGAGAGTATCCACATATATGACACGTGTCTACTTTTTCAAACTTCTTCCAAAAAAGTACATAGTCATTAACACATGCATGAATGTTCAAATACCCCAAACCTAAACCTTTCAACAATTTATTGGCTTCATAACATGTTTTGGGAAGAACTTCACCTTCGGCTAGAACATCTTACAGAAAAACTAACAATATATTCAACAATTTAATAGTCCAACCATTTAATACCTAAAATGTAATAATTTCATGATAAAACTCAATAATTTGAACTTCTTACAACCAAGATATAATTCACGTTGTGCTTCCTGCATTAACTAGCCATAACAATTCAAACCTTCATAGTGACCATTGCTTGAGTCTTCTACATTGAGAGCATTGTACATTTCTGTCAACATTTCGGGTAGCTCATCATTTTCACCCATGATCCACTTCATATAAGTCTTCTTGTTCATTAACTTCAATACATTCATTCAAAAGTTTCTCTAAGAAAAACCCAAACTATGTACCCTGGAAACATGCTGTCACACAGTAAATGTATTCTTACCTCCTCCACACTTCTGAAACACACATTTCTGCAATTTATACATCGACATCAAATCTTTTCATCCATATCATTATGTTGCTTTGCAAATTCAAGAAAATCATTAACTCTATTCATGTATTTAGTGCTTAGCCTATTACGAAAATTACTCATCCAACTCTTATCCATGCCTAATGTCATGTACAAATGATCACTTGCATTAGCATATTCTTAATAAATAATATATGCCTAAGTATTAGAATTAGTTTTTATACACTCAAAAGCATGCGAAAATATACTTTGATATAAACAGGTTATAAGAATTAATCTTGAAATAAACAACACAGGGAATCTTGTTTTTACAATATCCAACATTTCAATTGAAACCAATTCAACCAGTGGTTTCAACCCAGACTGACCTGTCTCTACATTATTTAATAATATTATTACAACTAATAAATAACTACTTCTGTATTTTCATTTTTTAAGAACTTTCCCTTGGGTCCTCAAAATCAGCTCAGATTTTCAGTCATCGTAATTTCTCTCACAAAAGAATCTTATAATTGATTGAATCGAAAAATATCAATTACTATTTATCTGTAAAATAACATGCACCAAAGAAAACATCAGTATGAACAGTTTGCATGGTTTAACTCGATTAGAGAAAGGTTCTTGATCTGATTAGGCGATTTAGGCCAGTTCTCATAAACTTTCATTAGTTAGATTTAAGCTAGAAGTTGGTGTACAAAAATACTAAACAATGAATGAATTGGAATCAAAATCTAAAAAGGAGAAGGAAATATCATTTACATGAATAAGAGAGGTCTAGCATCGAGGAATAAGACAGTGTGCTCAGCCAAGGTTCAACCACCAATTCAACGCTACGATAAGCCCAGCAAGGACCACAAATGCAGTCCCCTAACAAAAAAAGTTAGAATATAAATTGGATTGGGGAGAAAACAAAGTAGATGCCTACAATGTCCTCTACTCCAATTTGATTTTGCCAACAAAAATGGAAAAGAGTAGTTTCGTATATAGATTTCAAGAGGGGTGAGGAAATGGAAAATAATGAGCCTAATCATACCTTTAGATTTGTCATCAATTGCTCAATTCGAGACCTATCTTCACCATTGTCGTTCTCCTATTTGATGGAAATCAATGGTTTATTGCGATCATTTGAATGCATATTTTATGCTAAAGTCCAAATGGTGAGAAAGTCTAACATTTTCAATTCCCCCAAAACCCATAGCCACTTTCAATGGAATCCTTGAAACTCTAGACAAACATAATGCCATAGCTTCCAAAACCACCCACTTCTAAGGCCAAGAAAAAATATCAGGTGAGAAATTATCATTTTTTAATTCCATTAGGAAAAAAATTATTTCAGGCATAAATGAATGAGAAGGAGGATGTTATGCTTGGGGTTCCATGAGAGAGGGGACAGGGGCAAGGGTGAATGTGGGGTTGGGACTAGGACTGCAACTCGGGTAGATTACCAGTGAGTCGACCAAATGGGTACCTTAAAATGGGTAGGTTCGGTTCCAGGTTTACTACTCGTAGAGTCAGTTTGATTTCAAAGAAAAAATACCCACCTGAATTTAGGTAGGGTCAATTTTAGTTTACGGGTACCCGAAACCAACTTGATTTTCATATATTATATAATTTAGTATACTTAAAATCATTCGGTTCCCCCCTCCTTACGATTTCCCCCCAAAAAGTTAATGCCGTCTTTCTCATTTTCATCTCCAAAATCACGTGGACTATTAGCTTTTATATTCCGAGTGCTCGTTCGATATTGCCCTCGTGACATCCATTTATGCTCTCCTTTCCCTCCCCATCTTCCTAATAATTCTGCAAATCAATAGCTATTCTCGCTCCACCTCCTCAAGATTCATTGTCCTAATTCCAGCATGCCCCACAAAATTACGGATGCCCTTGACAGATGATGGAGGTGAAAGCTTCTCAACTGTTTCAATCTTCGCTCTGTCCACTTCAATGCTTTATTTTGACACTCGATGCTCGAGCACAATACATTCTTGTACTACGAAGTGGCATTTTTTCTAATATAACACAAGATTAGTGTCTTTGCATCGCTTTAGGACTTTTGCTAAATCGGATAGACACCCATCACAAGAATCTTCAAAGAATGAAAAATCATCGATGAATATTTCTAAGAAATTTTCAACTATATTTGTAAATATAGCCATCATTTAACGTTAAAATGTGGCAGGTGCATTGCATAGGCCAAAGGGCATCTGCCTGAATGCAAAGGTGCCATATGAGCAAGTGAATATGGTCTTCTCTTGATCTTCTGACACTATCATAATTTAGTGGTAGCCCAAATACCCATCTAAGAAACAATAATACTCCTTTCCAGCTAGCCTATCTAACATTTGATCAATGAAGGGTAGAGGAAAATGATCCTTCCTTGTTGCCTTATTCAGTCTTTTGTAGCCCTTGCATACCCTCCATCCTGAGACTGTTCTAGTTGGAATAAGTTTATTGTTGTCATTTGTAACAATGGTCATCCCACCTTTCTTAGGAACATATTGTACTAAGCTTACCCAAGTATTATCTAAAATAGGGTATATTACCCCTTCATCAAGAGACTCAATGATCTCTTTCTTAATCACTTCATTCATAATAGGATTCAATCTTCTTTGGCTTTCGATTAAAGGCTTATGGTTCTCTTCTATAGTGATCTCGTGCATACAAAATGTCGGACTAATACCACGATCGACATACCCAAGCAAAGAAGCTTCAAAGTTATCCGTTGGTACCCTCTATTGAAAGTCATATTGAACTGCCGAGTCTACCACATCAATCATTGAACATTCCTTTACATCTCCCGAAAACCTCATGGCCTTAAATGCATTGAAGGTCACTTGCTCATCTTGAACTCACATCGTGAGCTCTCCAGCTTGCGCATCAATTAGAGCTCTACTTGCAACCAGGAATGGTCGCCCTAAGATAATGGGAACATCTCAATCCTCTTCATGGTCAAGTATGATGAAATCTACCGGGAAGATGAACTTTTCCACTTTCACCAATACATCTTCAATAATAACCTCTGGATAAGTGATAAATCTATCTGCTAATTGAAGAGTAATTGTAGTAGGCCTTTCTTCTGCAATGCCTAACTTCTAGAAGATGGATCTAGGCATCAAGTTTATACTCGCCCCAAGATAATAAAAGGCCTTTCCAAAATAATGAGAACCAATAGTATATGGAATTGTGAAACTCCCGAGATCTTGTAATTTAGGAGGAAGCTTTCTTCGAACAATGGCACTACATTCCTCCGTTAAGGTCATTGTCTCAAATTCACTTAACCTCCTTTTCCTTATGAGGACATCCTTCATAAATCGGGCATAGCTTGGCATTTGTTCAAGAGCTTCTACAAACGGTATATTGATGTGGAGTCATTTTAAAACCTCTAAGAATCTCGTCAATTGATGGTCCTCTCTTTGTTTCTCAAATTACTGTGGGAAAGGCGGTGGTGGCCTATTCATGGGCTACCATGGCTATCAACCAATGGTGTTCCTTGTGTTTTCATTTCCTCACTTCTTACAATGGGCTCCTCAATTTGCTCTAAAGTTTGAGAGGATTTAGTTGCTGCTTCTTTCTCTTTCATCTTTGGATCGTCTTGTTGTTCCTTCCCACTTTGAAGTGTCACAACTTATACTTTCTCTTTGCCCTCCCCCTTCGAATTTGGCTCAATATCACCCGGTAGAGCTTCTTGTTATCGGCAAATGATAGTTGAAGCCAACTACCATATTTGATACTCCAAGTTTCTCACGGAAGATGCTTGAGATTGCATGAATTGCATGAATATGTCTTCAAGTGACGGCCTCTTGCTAGGTTGAGATTGAGGGGGTGGGGCTTGTGGAACTTAAGGAACATATATGTGGTTGATTTTGAAAACTAGGTGGAATGGTCAGCTTGGATGATTGACCGACACCTTGGTTACTTAAAGCGAAATTAGGATGATTCCTCTAACCCGGATTGTATGTGTTTGCATATGGGTTGTTCTGATTTCAATTGAAACCTACAACATAATTTATAGACTCTAGATTTGAAGAGCATTGAACCACCATATGCCCATATTCACCACACTAATCACACCGAAGAGGTGTGGATTCAACCGAACTCACATTTGCCGACATCTGAAGGCTTTGAATTTATTTAGTAAAAGCTACTAACTGTGCGGACATTGTAGATAGCGCATCAACTTCAAGAACACCTGCTACTCTTCTCGAATTGGCCTTTCACTTGTCCATTGAGCATTCTTAGAAGTCATCTTTCCAAGTAAGTCAAATGCTTGATTGTAGGTCTTGCAATTAGAAATCTCCCAAGTGCTGCATCAACCACAGTACGAGTCTCCGGTAATGGCCAATTGTAGAATTTTTGGATTCGCACCCATGGAAGGACTACATGTTGGGGGAAACTCCTCAATAACTCTTTAAACTGGTCCCAACCTTCATATAGTGATTCGCCATTAGCTTGCATGAAAGAAGTGATTTGATTCTTCAATTGTACAACTTTAGTTGGTGGGAAATATTTGGCTAAAAATTTTTGAGCCAAACCATCCCAATCTCTGATAGAGTTAGGAGGAAGAGTATTGAGCCAAGCATGAGCCTTGTCTTTTATTGAAAATGGAAATAGTTTCAAATGAATGACATCATTTTGTTGGTCCCGAGTCTATGACAATTACTCAAGAGGGGAGGGGTGAATTGGGTATTTAAAATTTTTCAACTTAAATAGAAATTTTATCCCGGATTAATTTAGCCCCCTTTATGAAGAATCAAATGGAAAGCAATATAGTGCTGAGAGCAGAAATAAAAACAACAAGCAAGATTTTTATAGTGGTTCGGGCAACCTTCCCTACTCCACTCTTCCAAGCTCACACCTCTTGTGACTTGGGTTCTACTATGTATTTCACAAATACAACTAGAGCCACTGCTCTCTTCTAAATTCTAGCTCTTGGGGGCATCAACAATTCACAGCACAAGTAGGTGATGAGTTCCACTCCAATCACACACTACTTTGCTTACACTTGATCTTAGTTACCCAAACTAAATCAAGTTCAATAATTTAGTTCAATACAACAAGTAAAAGTAAAAGAAAGTTTCTACACGTTACTGTTATGTAGAGGCAGATTTGGCGCAGAGAAGAACTTATAGCATAGGCTTAATGATTCAGCAAGCAGCTCTTGGTAGTTTGGAAGCAAGGTTCTTCTTCTAGATGTTGGCTTAATCACTTAATGCTCTTAAAGATGGGAGTTATGCTCATTCAATGAATTCTCAGCTACTCTCCATGTTCATATTGAATGCCTTATATAATTTACGAGGGAATCCGAACGTTTGAAAGTAGGTGGCGCGCATTTAATGCGCCAACTTTCGAAAAATTTCAGACCGTTGCGACCCAAGTCGCAGGTGGAGTCAACTTCGGGTGCGACTTCGGCTGTCCGTAGCTTTTTCAAGTTCCAGTCTAGGTCGACTTGGTTTTTGACTTGACCCAAGTTGCAGGTGAAGTCGACTTCGGGTGCGACTTCACTTCCTCAGCTTGCTTAGTTGGACTTGAAATTCTTTGGAATGTCTTGCTTGCTTGAATTTTTTCATGTTTGATTGTTCTTCCACCATTTTATGTAACTTAAGACTCTTTATGTTTCTTCTATCTTAAAAACATTTAATTCCATGTCTTGAGTCTTGAATCCTTGAATATTGGAGTGCATAAGAGAGGTCCAAGTGTATGATCTCGATTCTCCATGAAAATATGCAACTTTGCTTGCTCTGGACTTCATTTGATTTTCATTTGAGTGTTTGAGTTGTCTTGTCCTTCATCTTCACTTGAATCTAGCATTGAACCGTTTTGATCTGCAAGTTCCGCACTGAAGTCGAAGCTGGAGTCGACTTAGTCTGCGACTTTACCCAAGTCACATGCGGAGTCGACTTGGGATGCGACTTCGGCAGCTCTCGTCCCCGATTTCAACTCTAGACAGAAGGTTAAGTCTGAAGTCGATGCCGGAGTCGACTTGGTCTGCGACTTCACCCAGGTCGCATGCGGAGTCGACTTGGGATGCGACTTCAACAGCTCTCGTTCTCGATTTCAACTCTGGACAAAAAATACCTCTTGAAGTCGCTGTTGGAGTCGACTTGGGGATCGACTTGGCCTAAGTCTATGCCTGAGTCGACTTGGAAATCAACTTGCCCTGCCATGCTTCATTTTCTTCATTTTTATAACCTTTAATCATTTCCACAAACATGTTAGTGACCAAAACTTACTCAAATTGATTTGTTAATCATCAAAACATAGACTTGACTTATTTTCCACATGTTTCCAACACATTTGACAACCTCTCTTGCTTGAAGGAGTTACAAATTTACATGAAATTCACCAAGTGCTCAAGAGGATTCTCATTTGAAAGCCCACTAAAATGCCTCATTGCCTGCATCATATGAAACATGACCGATTTCAACTCAAAATGCCCAGCATGAATAGGAGGTCTACTAATATTGCCATTAAGGCCATTAAGGATAGGTATTGTGAACTCATGCTATAACCTATCCAAGTCATCTAGAAAAATATGTTCTTGATCATCTTGGTTGACTTCTTGTTGGTAGCCTTGATTTTCGTAGTTATCTACTCCCTAAATCATGGTTACTTCAAGATCTTGAATCATGCTTCTCAATTGCTCACGAAGCCTTTGATGGAATGTGCGCTCTGGTTCCAAATCGAAAGGAAATAACTTTGCAATACTGTTATGATGTCCCCGTCAATGACATGAATGATATATCCCGAAGTTCAATAAAATAAAACAAAGGTAGAAGAAAGGCAAAAAATAAGAAAATCTAAATAATTTTAAACAAAATTGTAAGTGTCAAGTATCGATATAGACAACAAGATATTCAATAATTCTCCCCGACAACGGCACCAAAAACTTGATAGGCCACAATACAACTGATGTATCGGTTTGCAACGTAAGTGCATATGCCACTCAAGTAATAAACAGATGAATAAGACATCATTCTCATGAGGAAGCGAATTAAATAAATTATAATCCAATATCAAAAATGCCACTTTGAAGTTGATTCAATTAATATGAAGTCATAAAGAAGAGAAGAAATAACTAAGTTCTAAAGTGATGAGAATGATAATTAACAACGATTAAGGGAGGTGACCTTAAGTGTTAGGGGACTTAGGGCTGTGATTTCCCGCAACACATTTCACATGAACTTCTAATTATTTTCTATTATTTTCTTAGATGGAATATAAATATAAGACCCCCCATTAATTATTCATGTCTTCTAGCATATATAATCTTAGCAATCGACTTTCAAACTCCATATTCCTACGAGAGTGAAGGTAGATTCCTACATTTTCAACAAGTATCATACATAATTACATGAGACTAGTTGGTATATTCCTATCTGAGCTAATAAATCAACTCAACCAATAGCTAAGATACAAAAACCCTAGCCTAGTGAGATGAACTCATGCCATTCAACCTAGGTCCTACCTCAAGCTAGCTTTTCCAAGCTTTACAAGGGCACCCACATCATTTGACAAGATGGTCAAACTCGTAGAAGCATTAAACTCAAGTTAAATAGATAATCCAAGTAAAGAAAATCAAATGAAAATAAAATATGAAGTCATGAATACATGTTGAGTTCCATCACAACCCTAAATGAGATTTAGCTCATAATTAACATAGAAAAAATCAAGAAAAAGCTCCCCATATACATATCCAGCAAAATTTAAGAGACAAAGAGCCCATGAGAAAGAAAGAAAAGAGAAAGGAAAGAAAACCCAAGTAGATTCCTCTTCTTGATGCTTCTTCTACTCATTTTTTCCTTCAAAAGCACCTCTCCTTAGCTCCCTTTCTCTCTCCCTTCATTGTCTCTTTTGTTCCCTTTTGTTGTTGCTTTAAAACACCCTAAGAGATGTATTTATATAACCCTCAACTAAACCGTTTAACGTGCAAAAAATTATCACGGGTGGGTCTCGCGTCACGGTGCCAGTCTTTCTAGATGTTGTCTGGATGCTACCTACTTCTAGATTTTTTCTGTTTGGCTATGCTAGAGGTCAGGGAGCCAACTTGTCTGTGTTGAAGTCTTCCACCTTTCTCGAGGCAAACTTCTTTTACTATTTTATCCTCATTTTGCATTGAATTTGCATGAGAATTGCCCTTTTTTTCCTACAATAAGAAGTAAAAAATTAAGTAAATGCATTCTTTCATGATCAAATGAATTTGAAACAACCGAATTAAGACGAATTACAACTAAAATCAACTGGAAATGCATGAAAATCCAACAAGATGTAAGAAATGCACAAATGATGAAATCTAATACAAAACCTATGAGAATTTACCTATTTTTCTTAGACTAGCATTCAAAATAGATATAAAATAAACCTTGGTAACTCTATTTTCATAGAGTTATCAACTACCACTAATGAATTTGTTGATCTCGAGTTTATGGCAATACCCAAGAGGGGAGGGGTGAGTTGGGCATTTAAATTTTTTTTGCTTAATTAGAAACTTTTCCCCTTGTAAATTTAATCTCCTCAATGAAATGACCAGTGAGTTAGAATGAGATGTTGCAGTAGAAGTATAAAACACAAGCAATCAACCCACGTCAAGAGACAGCGATATATAGTGGTTCGGGCAACCTCCCCCACTCCACTCTTCCAAGCACACACCCGTTGTGGCCTTGGTTCCACTATTGTATTATCAATACAACTTAGAGCAACTGCTCTCTTCTAGATTTTAGCTTTAGGGGGCTTGTACAATCTCAGCACAAGTAGGTGACAAGTTCCACTCCAATCACACACTACTTTGCCTTCACTTGATTTCAGTCTCGAATACTAAACCAAGTGAGAAAAACAAGTAAACAATAAATAACAAAGATCTACACGTTACAGATTGTTTAGGCAGATTTAAGCACGTATAAGAACTTGTGGAAGCAGTTGTGGATGGAGCAATGCAGCTTTTAGCAGTTTAAATGCAAAGTTCTTCCTCAAACTTCTTGTAGATCACTTAATTTCAAGAGAGAGTGGAAGGTGAGCTCATTCAATATTTTTCCCAACCACATTTATGTTCACTGGATGCTCCTTAAATAATGAGAAGTAAATTCGAACGTTTTGTGATAGGTGACGTGCATTTAATGTGTCAACGTTTTGAATTTTTTCAACCGTTGCGAGCCAAGTCGCATTTGGAGTCGACTTGGTATGCGACTTCGTTCAAGTCGCAAGGTGTAGTCAACTTCGGTTGCAATTTCACCCAAGTCGCAGACTGGAGTCGACTTTGGGAGCGACTTCGGCTTCTGCTTCCAATCAAGTTCTAGGCTCAAGTTGACTTGGTCTCGGACTTGACCCAAGTCGCGGGTGGAGTCGACTTCGGATGCGACTTCGCCAGCCATTTATCATGTTGGAACTTCAAAGCTTTGCATGTGATCTACATGTTGTATATGATCTTCTTTTCTTCTCTTTTCAAGTTCTTGGATCTTCATTAGATGTCCTCGATATGTATTATGATGCCTAAGTTAGGCAATACATTAGTCTCTTGAAAAGATCCTTTTAGTGGCCTTGATTCATAATTGTTATTTCTTCTTGGTTTTGATCTTCATCCTCTAATAATGTGTCTCTGAAACAATATAAGGTTGTTTCATACTTAAGTTGCTGATAAGTGGAAATTAATAACATATTTTTTGGATATTTTATACTAATTTGGTGGGTAATTAATTGAGTTTAATATGAACTTTGCTCTAAAATGTGGTTTTGCAACATGTGGGTATTAAATATAAATTTCAAGTTATTTAAACAATTTTTGTGATCTTTTGGCCTGAAATTATAATTTTATTTGTTGCCATAAAATTAAATGAGTTTGAATCATTTTTTTTATATTGGAAACCCATTTATTAATTTGAGCAATTAATGACTTAAAATATTTTTATGCAGGAAAAATAAATTTCAGCAAGTGGGCCCCACAAATCTGCCCGTCTAAATTTTATTAAACCAAACCATCCATTCATGTGCAGCAATCCAATGTGTCCAGCCAGCAAATCAGCACCGTTCATCTTGGTCGTCCAACTGTTTATTTAGCAAATCCTCACCATCCAAGCATCACGTGTAGATCACGTGTGGCAACAATGATCGTCCATCAAATGGATCAAAATCGTCTAAATTTTTTTTATGCGTCAAGCCATGCAGAATCCAACCATCCAAATATTCACGTCCAGATTTTTCGTCCAAGCATTCAAGCTATGATCCAGGCCGGACAAAAATCAAGACCCAGCTATCTAGCAGGATTGCATCATCCCGACTTTTCAGCAACCAAAATCAAGCCGCTCATTTCAGTCCACTAGACTTTTTAGCATGCCAAAAATCAAGCAAGTTGTCTGTCCATCCATCCGTTCAAAGTTGGAAAATTCTAGATAATCACCACTCAATCTAAATTCAAACCGTCCAGAAAATCGAGAAAAATCTCCACTACCCTTTAACATTGAACCAGATCCTGCAGTCCATTTTTCTCCAATCTTTCAAAAGATCAGCATTGCCCAGCCCCTTGAATTCAGACCGTTGATTGCTATCATCAGATTCAAGCAACCCTAGACCGTCCAAGATGAGCAGCTGTCCACCATCAGAAATTGCACAGACCAAAATTTTATCTCCAAGCATCTAAGCCGTTCAAAGTAGCTGCCCCATTAATCTTCAGTCGTCCAGTTTTTTTTAATTGATCTAGCTTCCATGCAGATCATGCTCCAGCCGTGGACCTCACAAGATCAAACCGTCCCTTCAAGCAGCCAGAGGTTTAATTGCATAATCCTCATCCAACGCAAAATACGTACGCAAACTGCAAATTGCGTAACAAATATTTCAGCCTCCAACTCTATAAATAGTTGCACGCAAAGGGGAGAAAGGAGGAGATTCCAGCAGAAGAAAATTCAGAGCAGCCGAGTCTATGGGTAGAATTCCATAGAGAGAGAAAGAGAGAGAGAGCAAGGAGGTGGAGAGCACGGGCAAAAGGCAGACTGGCGAGTTGCGTGGAGCGACCGACACACCATCGGGGCTTCAAACCAATAAGTTTTTCTATCTTTTCTCTTTTTAATTTTAATTGTCTTATTTAAGATGAATTTGGATTTTAAATTTATTTTGGACTTAAACATGCTTGGCTAAACCCTAAATCTAGGGTTTAGGATGTAACATAAATACAATGTAGCGTGGTATGGGTTTTTAATTTATTTATGGTGGATATTGTTGTTAATTTAATATCTTGTGATTTTAATGCTTTCTTTGTACATGGATCTGTACTTTAGCATAATTCCATATATTAGGTGATGGAACCGAGAGGTGGAAACCTAATATACGATAATCAAGATATTAAACCTAAAAATCTAAAACCATGAGAATAGGCATAATGACCTTGAGAAATTTCATAAACAAACCACAGAACTTAATGAATTCTAATTAACTTAATCCCATGAGAATAAGTTGTTAAGAAAATTAGGGTACGTCTTATAAGTTTCGAGAGAAGGTACAAAGATAAATTAGGGTTTGTTCTCCTTTAACAAACAATATCAGATTAAATAATTATATTCCTACCCGTTGCAAAAGACGCATGTGAAATCTTAGACCCTAGATACTCACACTCTCGTTTTCTTTACTCGTTCTAATTTGCAATTTTCTCTTCCCATTTTTTCTATTTCTTTTCCATTTTATTTACTATATTATCTTCCACTTTTCTTTTTCATTTTATATATTCTACTCATATCTGATACGAAAGCAATTAAAAGCAAAATTTATAGTCCTGAATTCCCTGAGGATCGATAATTTATATACTACAATCTACGACCCGTGCACTTGCGGTGAGATTGCGAATAGTCGCAGGCTTTGGTCGACTTAGAGTCCAACTTCACCTAAGTCGCATGACGGAGTCAAAAACCTTCTAGCAAAAAATTCATATTTTCCAAATAAGTCTCCCCTCTCTATTTTTGTTATCTTATTACACACATTTAGTAATGCAATCCTTTAATGATAGTAAAACAGAAGTATAAGTCAGATTACCTTACATACATCTCATCAAATCCTAACCTCAAAATTCCTGAAAAATTCATAATTGAATCATCTCCGCATTGATTTGAGCTTTTATGCAAGCAAGAAACAAAATAATCCTTCACACTTAATACTTTTATTTTTTTAAGAGCCCATTATTACCCTTGGTTTAGATTGTTTTAAAATAAGTCTGGCAATAACTCCATTCACCATATTCCATGATATCTAGGGAGTCATTTCTATCAATGCATAAGTCGTATGATTAACCTAATTCTCGTTATGTTTTTCAGTTCAAAATTCAAATTCAAAGTCAATTCAGTGACTAGGAATCAAGGATCATGAAAAATCAAGTTTAGGCTTAATGTGAGGCAAACAATGATAATTAAAAATTAGGCTCATACTTTGACAAACGAATGCCTTAATTATGTCGTACAAACAAGTCAAGTTGATTATTAGTCTTGAAAATCCTTTAACCAGAATGAGATTTTCATGTAGATGGGAAAAATTATCTTTTTTTAGTTGATCGATTGTGTGTATTAGAAGCAACCTTAACAAAAAAAAGCAGAATTGGTGCATGGGTACATTAGTTTCATCAAGTGATCTAGGACAAAAATATAGGCATCTTCCATAAGTACATGCTCAAGGACAAATTCAATATCTCACTGAAGTTCAGTTATTCGCTTAACTCAAAGGGTTTGAAATTCCACATATGATCTGCTTATAAGAATCACAAGAGTTTAAAGCGATGTCTAAATAAGCCCAGTGTCAATATTTGTTCAAAAATCATAAAAAATTGCAAAAAGTTTTCAAAATATGATAAAAGTTTAGAGCAACAATGTTCAATCAGATTAATCATTAAGGCAGTGAAGAGAAATAGCCAAAGAAAACAATGCAACACATTCATTCTCATGCTTAAACCTAACATCATCCTCAATATCAAAAGCAATTCATTCAATCAAACATACATATCAAACTTAAGCGAATGTTTTCAAGGAGTGTAAGATCTTAAATTCCCTATTCAAGCACTGAGATTGCATCCTTCCTTAGCGAGTTCTTGTAAAACAACCATAAAGACTTTCTAATAAAGACTTTCTAATAAACAAGTATCAAACCTCAAACGAAACAAAACAAAAATGATAGAGAAAAACTACTACTTTCCTAAAACAAACATTAGATTACCCCACAAGTAGCGCCTAGTTTATAGTCCTCGACTGACTACAGTGTGATCCCCATGAATCAACTAACTCTGGCTTTTGTATCGATATGCTTCTTGTGTTTGCCTCCAAATTTGCTTGAACTCTTCATCTTTTGAACTGGCCTCCAAATTTATTTGAGAATTTTTCTTATCAATAAACCACAATAGTTATTTTTAAAATATCGACGAGAAGAGGAATGTGATCTTCACTCTCCCCTTCGTCATATTTCAGTTGTTGTTGTAGTTTTGATTTTCCACTTTTAGATGATGTCGCATTTTCAACAACTTTTTGATTTAGCCTTTCAGTAGTTTCGCCTTTGCCCATGCACTCTCCCGTCAGACAGACCTATCTTTCTTTGTTCCATGCCTGCTTAACCACGTCAATCTGCATACAAGAATTCTTAAGACAAGAGTTGTCTGGCTTTGAGGACAAGTTGAACTCCAACTTCTCGCCTCCGACTGTTAATGTAAGCTTTCCATATTTCACAACAATAATGGCGCCAGTTGTTGCTAAGAATGACCTTCCCAATATGATTGGGGTTTGGGGTTTAATGATCTGTCTCTATGTTAAGCATAACAAAATTCAAGGGAATAAAAAGCTTTTCGACCTTCACTGGTAAATCTTCTATAATTCCCATAGGATATTTGGGGTGTGTTTGTTTAGGGTAAAAAAGTGTCAACTAAAACTTTTCAATCTAAAACTTTTCAATCTTCATAATTACTCTATTTTTTAATTATTTTTTCACATTTTTCTATACAAAATACCCTACTTTTCAATCATTTCTACACAACTACCTATACAACTAACCTATCTATTTTAACTTTATTCTCTTTACTCCTCATCATTACTCCTATTATATCACATAACTTTCTATTGATTTGACAACTTCTACTCCAAAAATTTTTCATCAAAAGTTTTATCTCCAACCAAACACACCCTTGATGGAGCAGTTTGTCAGTCGCATGGATGTAGGCTTTAGGTGGCCCATTGATACAAACAAGTATTTGTCATTAAAAGTACTACAATCACCAATTTAATTAAATTAACCGAAACATATTAAAACTAACACTATGCAGAAAATAGCAAAGAATAATGGTGAGTCAAGTCAAATACATAGAGAGGTAATAAGGTTTAAAATTATTTGGAATTTATTTTACGAGAGAAGGGAGAGAAGAGATGGAGAGAGAAAAGAGAAAAGCTAGAGAGAGAAAGGAGAAGAAATTAGAGAGAGGAAAGGAAGAGAGAGAAAGTAGAGAGACAGAAAGAAGAATAGAGAGAGAAGAGGGAGAAAAAGAAAGAAAGTAGAAATTTCTAAAATTGAAATTTATTCTACCTCCTATAGTAACTTTTATATAATGCAACCTACCTAGATTTTTTTACAATAAGGACTTGGGGGATTTTATTAGTCCCAACCCTCCATAATTTTTTGGTCTGGTTAAGAAGTAGACAACCCCACAAGCAAGTTCATTCCAAAAATGTCTTAATACATAGCATTAGAGATATATTCTGGTGGCACACCCACCCACTCATACTCATCAACTCAATTAGCAAATCAAGAAAAATTCATGTTTTGATGATTAACAATCCAAATTTGAGAATATAAAGGTGCTAACAAGTTTGGTGCAATATTTTTTAATTAGATTTTTCAAAAACTAGGTATGGAAAATTAAGTCGCTGAGTCAAGTCGACTTAGGCATTGACTTTAGTCAAGTTGATACCTAAGTCAACTCAAGGATCAACTTCAACAGCTATTTTTCTGTTAGTGCTGAAAATGGGGACCTGTGAGGAGGTAAAGTTGCAACTGAAGTCGACTCTACTTGCAACTTAGGTCAAGTCACTACCCAAGTCGACTCCGGCAGCAACTCGGGAGACTTCAGGCTAGCTAAGAAGAATTTAAACAAGTCAAGTCGCATCACAAGTTGACTTAGCAATTAGACTTGGACTATTGAAGCTCAAGAATGAAGAATTTGAAGTCCCAAGTATGCAATGAATATTAAAATTGCATACCCAAGTTGACCTCACTTGTGACTTGGGTCAAATTGCAGAACAAAGTTGACTCGAATACATGACTTGATGCCAAGCAATGTATATCTTAAAGATTGGAAGATAAATATCAAGAAATGAAGTTCAAATCATGATGAATTGAAGTATCAAGTACAAGATTTGAATTAAAGGCGACGACATCTTTGAAGACCTCATAAAAGTTCAAAAACCAAATAAGAATTGAGGCCAAGAAAGTTAAATTATGAAAAAATGAATATTTAAACTACAAGTACACAAATTATGAAGATCTGAAGTTTCGAGTATAGAAAGTGATGTAAAGTCATAATCCAAGTTGACTTCACTTGCAACTTGAGTCAAGTTCCAGACTAAGTTGACCTAAAGATGAAACTTGAGGAAAAAACAAGGAGCAAAACATTCAAGAAAGAAAGGAGAAGACCGAAGTCACACCTCAAGTTGATTCTATTCTACAACTTGGGTGAAGTTGCATCCGAAATCGACTCCATATATGACTTGGCTGGTAATGGTCATAAATATTTGAACATTGATGCATTTAATGCCTACCACCTGCCTTCCAACGTTCAAAATAACTCCACATCTATTTAAAGAACGTCAAGAAGAGTTATGATGGTTAGCTGGAACATTGATTGAGATTACATCTTCCCTCATACAAGCCATCATTGAGCATTAAATGTTCTAAAGAGAGAGACTCACATTTTCCACTGCAAGAGCTACAAGCCTTCATCTTTGTCAACTTCTCTGAATTTTCTCAAGAGCTTCAAATTGTTCTATACAATGTGTAAAGTGTAGATTTATTTTTGTTTAAACTATTCTTGTTGTGTTGATACCTGGCTTGGTGTTGGAGATCATGGCCAAGTTGAGACAAGTAATGTATAGTTAGAGTGGAGTTCACCGTCTACCTGTGCTATTTCTGTAAAGGCCCCCTAGGGCTATAATATAGAAGAGAACAAAGACTCTATTTATAATCTTGTTGAGATAGTGGAATTCAAGATACAAAGGAGTGTGTTCTTGGAAGATTGGAATATGGAAGGTTATTCTAAACTATTATAATTCTTGTTATCTATGTCTGATATTTTCCCTATCTTTCTACTCTCTTTTACTCTCTATATTTTCATTCAAGAGGACTAAACTCACAAGGAGTCAGTTTTTAAAATACCAACAAATTTTAAAGAATTCAATTTACCAATTTCCTCTTAGATTTTTCCATAAACTCGGTACCAACAACTAATTTTGCTATTAATAAGCAATACCATTACCGATTCTATATACACGAGTGATTCTACAAAAATCAAAATTCAAATCATCCTCTTAACAGCCTCAACCACCAAACCCACCTGAGATCTAATACTTCCCTCCTTGTTTAGGAGATCAATAAGAATCAATGAGTCACTCTCAATATGAATCCTTCCAATAGAGAGATCCAACGCCCATTTCAAACTCATTTTTAAGGCTATTTCTTGCCATCTAATTTCCAAGCCTTTGCCGCTACAAAATTTCCATTCCAGTTCCTTATGACACCACTGAGGCCTATATTTTAAGGAGACTTAAGCTAACATCTACATTTAATTTTTGAACATTCTGCTTTGGGCAAAGCCATCTTACTAGACTTTCCTAAACGACAAAGTTTTGTATTTTCAACATTCTTATTGTATTCAACACGCGAATATGTTTCAACATCAAGTTTGGAACCTCTCCCCACCTTATCCTTTTATCTTCCATATATCTCTTATTTTTGAAATATCAGATTCTCCAACAAGAGCATAGGAAGAAGATAAAAGGATATAGTTGTTTTATGCTGCTTAAACATTGAAAAATCTCCCAAATCCTCCCATAGAGAAGATCCAAAATGATATTTTGGAGGTGATCATCCAACACTTCTCTAGTTTCCCCACATCTCAAAAAAAGATGATCGCAATCTTCCACATCAATATTACATAAAAAACAGGTTGGGTTTGGAATAATACCTCTTTTCACCAAATTTACTCAAGTTGGAAGTGAATTTGTAAGCATCCTCCACCTAAAAATAATTATTTTCTTTAGGATCTTCAATTTCCATAAGTAGCGAGGCACCTATGGTTCCCTCACCCTCCTCCTATCTTCCTCATCTTGTTGATAGGTCTTCATAGCTAATCTATTTGTAGATTTTATACTTAAATAACCATCATGTTCAAGAGCCCAATATATCTTATCTTCTTCCATGCAATCTAGAATAACTATGTTACTAATGATTTTCCAGCCCTTCTCACCAACTACTATCTCTTTCCATGTTCTATTTTGCCAATCCACAAACTCCCAGACTTTATTGTCTTGATGTATTTCTAGTGGGAGAGAGCCTGTCTTCATGAGAGTTGCAAAGGACTAGTTATCTCTGCAAAATGGATTCTTCTCCCATTCCTCAATCTCCATTTGCAATCTAATTTTAACAATCAATAGCTTTTTTGAATGCTTCTCCATGTGAGGGAACAAGTTGCTTTTATACTTCCATCCCAAAAATCCTTATTGGGGAAATATCTAGCTTTTAACACCTTAAAAGCTAGAGAATTTTGATTTATTGTTAATCGCTAGGCCTGTTCTATAAGCATCTCCAGTTTACTTACTTAGGTTACTTGGCCTAAAAGCTACTTTAATAATTACATCATCTCATCTTCCTGAGCTTACTTTAAAAGTAATTTTTTATCTCTATTATTTCTAAATTGAAATTTAACCTCTTTTGTCTCTGGTCTTCATAAAATTGCAATTTAGCCAATTTTTATCTCTACTCTATCCACAATTATATTTAACCTAGCTATTTCTAAATTTTTTAATTTAGCCCTTCTTCTCTCTACTTTTTCAAAATTACAAATTAACTCAATTCTTTCTAAAATTACAAATCAAGCTTTTGTCTCTACTCTTTCTAAAGTTTATAATGTAGCTCTTTTCTCTATTTTTTCTAAAATTGCAAATTTATCTCTTTCTAATAAACTTTTAGAAATTGTAATATCATCCCTTTCTCTTCCAAATTTATAAATTAAATCTAGAATTTTTATTTATTGTAAATTCACCGTATTTTGACTATTTAATTTGTCTCTTAGGTTTTTCATTTTTCTCTATCTAGTAAAAGGAATAAAACCAACTATGAAACTTGGAATTTCATTATCTACCCACCTTAATAAAAATTTCAGCTTCGAAATTTAAAACTAACACATGTAATTATGAAACTTAGGGTTTCACACATAGTAACTACAAAAGTTGATTTGACGAAATCTCTCAAGGAGCTCTTTCATGCCCAATAACTCCACTCAAGTAGCATCGCCTTCTCTTTCAAAACACTACAAAAAGACAACAAATTTTCATAAATGCTCTTCTTCTGTCCTCATTCTATTGCCCTGCTCTTCTTAAAAGACTTTTCATACTCCATGTAGAGGATGTAAATTCATTGCATGTACTCTTTTCTTTGCAGTAGAGTAGAAACACAACCCCTTTGATATAGATTTTTAGGAAAGTCTAGTAAAATTGCAATGACTTCCTTTTCACATAAAAATCTTGGTTGTGCTATTACTTTTATACTTTACAACACTTTGTATACTCTTCCCTAATTGGTAGAACAATGCGCGACATTTTCAGCCAAACTTTTATAAATTACTAGTATCTATAAATTTTGACCTAAAAAATTCTATCACACTCACACCATAAACACAATCATTGTCTACCCTACTAAAAAAGACAACATTGCCTCTCAAAAATTTTCTAATTGAAGCAATTAAACCTTATTATTTGTCAATTGATGATGATAGTTTATCAATGTGTGGCTTCAAATGATTCAAAAGTCATATTAATGTTTAATCTTTTCAATTAGAAAAATTTTGGAGGGCAAAATCAACTTTTTAATAGTGTGTATATGTAAAACCCTAATCAGAGTAGAAATCATGTATGTGTAATTGATTGAATCATGTTTGAATAATATATTCAGAAAGGAATTATTTACAATTTTTAAGACTTGTTGCAGTTGGGTCATTTGTTACGAATGTTGTTTAAATTTATCAATTGAAGATAATGTGGATCAATATGATTGAAATAACATATTGAGAATGGATAAATAAATATTAGTACTTTATAAAAAAATTTAATTAATTTTCATAATGTGATTAATGGAGATTAGGAGACTAATTATAGAGCCAAGTTGAGAAAATATTGAAAAAATTCATAACTTGATGGCCTTAAGTCGGATTAAGGTGAACATTGAGGGGGAGACACATAATTTTGTGCTTAATCACATGAAAAAATTATAATATGAAAATTTTGATGAAAATTGATCATCACCGTTCAAAACTTAAAATGATCATAACTTGAGCTCGAAAGATCGGATTGAGATGAAATTTGAAATGGACGGCTAAAATTATGAGATTAAGGTTATGAGAAATTTGATCATGAAAATGATGATGGAAATAAGGTTGCACGAAATTGGGATTATGGATTTTGACTTTTCAACCCAAAAAGTAATTAGCATTTATGTTAAAAATGAGTAAAATAATCAAATGAATAAAGATGAATTGGAGGTGTCAAGAGGGGGTAATTTGTAGGGTATTTTGTGAATTATTAATAATGAAAAAATCCATGCAATTATCTCATAATTAAATGCTCAATTAAACAGTTTGAAGAGGCATGGGAGAGGTGGTAGCTAAGGGCGTCCAAACAGCCCTATAATTGCATTTTGTGAAATATTTTTTAATAAAATAAATACTCAAAGTCAACGATGAGTTAATGAGGACAAATATGCATTAAATTAAAGTGAAAATTCGGATTAAAAAGGGGCAGATCTGGACCGTTGAGAGAAAAAGGAAAAATGGACAGTAGAATACCTCTTGGATGATGTGGACAGTTTAACAGCCTTATGCATATTTTATAATTTTTTAAATTATGCTAAAATGACCCTAAATGACCTACACTACTAGATAATTAAATGAATAATTAAATAAAGCTGCAACATAATTAATAAGGATAAGATAAGCTGCTGAAAATGGGGGACGTGTACAGGCAGCAAAATAGAGAAGAAAATATGAACCGTTCAAACTGCTAGAAAAGTGATTTTTTTTATTTTTTAAAAATTTCTAAATGCATGAATAATTAGCCTAGGTATTAGGGAATATAAATGTGCAATTAAAAAACTGCAAAATTCGTTGAAAAAAATGGAAAACAACAGCTATTGTGGACGTGATTTGGTGGACATATTTGAGATGCTTGACTGCATTGGATAATTATCAAATTTATAATTAAGAAAAAATATTTTAAATGGTCCAAAAGTTGCCATGTCAACTAAGGGGATAAAATTTCATTGGAATATGCATAGATGAGGTGGCAAGTGGGGTCCACTAGCTGGAATTTTCCAGCTATTGTTTAAGAAAGGAGGAACGTCCATATGCATAGATGAGGACTTAGAAAATTTTTAGCATTTTGAGCTCCCATTCCCAGCAGCAGCACACTTGCCCTCTTCCACCACTTTTCAAACCCAAAAACAAGTAAAGAAAAAAGGAAAGAAAAGAAGGAGTTAAGTGGAGGAAGCTTGCTTGAGAAGTGGAATTAAGTGTTACTCTCTATACAAGAAAGTATATGATGAGTTTGAATGCTTTTAAATTAGTTTTTCTAACTGAATTTATGGAATATAAATATGATTCATAATGAATCCTTTAATGAAGATTTATGATGCTTTTAATTAGGAAATTTAATGAAAATTTATTAGCAAGTAGTGCAACTAAGAGTTAGCTGTAAGTAGAGAGTGATTAGTGTGACATATGAGCTCCTACACTAGCCTAAACTTGCTGAAATTTGTATTTAATATTGATGTTTTATTTAGTGGATATAATCATATGATAATTAATGATTTGATGTTAAATATATATGAAATTTAGCATGATTTATGAAGTGTAGAAGGAAGGTTAGTTAGGATTACTCTTAAGACCCGAAAATTCACGTTTAAATGTTGAAAGCGATACATTGAATGATTCAAATAAATTATGGATGAATTGTAGGGTAAAATACCCTAAATATAAGACAGTTTGGACGTGAAAAGGGACCTTGCATGAACTGCCCAAATTCGGATTGTTAAAGGGGGTGTAAAGTGGACGTCCAAAATGGTGTAAACGGGTACCCTACATACATAAACGTTGCTGTTTTGCAAACAACTTATATATGGAATTTTAATATGTGAAAATACCTTGAATTTAGGTTAAGAAAAGTGGGATTAATTGCTAAAATCAAGTGGTTAAAAATCTGTTTAGAAATGGAGTATTAAAAGAGACGTTTAAAGGATAGAAATCGGATATCGAAGTTGCTATTTTTGGAACTTTGAAATTAGTGGATTAAAAATTCGTAAAAATGCACTAAATAAGTGCTAATTATGGTGTATAATTATGCTGATTTAGAAGCCAAGTTGTTGATTTGAAAAATTTTAAGAAATATATTAGTTATGTGTTGAGAAATGGACATATGTGAAGTAAGAAATTTGATAAAATGATAACTAAGTTATGTGAAGGGCTAATATGCAAAAATGCATAAAAATAAGATGGAAAAATGTGTAATATATTGCTGATTTGATAATCTCAAAATTTGATATTAATATATGGGAATTAAATATGTGGTATAATGAAGGATTGATATATATAAGTATATGGTATATGTACTCCCGACTTGGAAATTAAGCGGGTCAAGATTATTTATGAAAATGGGTTGCAGAACTAAATAAATGCAGGTAAAAGAAATTTATGTGAATATTATATTATTCTTTCATAGGAAAAGGAAAGGAAAAGTCGATCCGGAAAGCTCTCACAGACAAGGTAAGCAAGCCAATTTTCTAAATGAATTTTTATTTCTTAAATTACTCTAAAATAATTGCAAATGAGGTTTTAACTACTTTTATTGATTTAGAAAATGTTATTTGAAATTTAATTCTAAATTTTTAAGGATGGTCATTCCTTAGTTCACTATGTATTGAAAATTGATTTATATAACTGCTTTTTGATTTATGAAAATTTCTGTCCGATAACATTATGTGTGAAAAAAATCATGCTAGCATGACATGGATAAATTCATGTGCACAATGCATAAGGTTCACATTAAAGGAATAAATGGACCGATTGTCCCCATTTGGTGTAGCCGAGTCGCTAAAATAGGCCAAGGGCCGGCGGCGCCTCCCTGGCTGGGAGAAGATAAGGATGGATGGTCGCCTAGCTAGCCTCCATCCTAAGGGATCAATTGCATTCATCACATTGTCATTATATATCCCCGAGGGGGTATAATGTTGCTTTCCATAATGATTATAAATAAAAGATTTTTGCTCCACAGGTAGTTGATCACTTGATAAGTGTCTCTACTAAATGGAGAGAAATATTTTTGCTGAAAAAGGGTTACTTTTGAAATGTTTTGCTTGGAAATTTTATAAAGCTTGCTTATTGAGTGTACAACTCACGTTTTCGTTTTCCTAACCCATAGACAGGTGAAAGAAGAGACTCGGCAAAGGAGTAAAGACAATATCATTAAAGCAAGAGGAAAACATTAGCAGTCTCATGATATAGAAAAACTAATGTTGAATGGATGTAATTATGTTGATGTTTTATGTTGACGACTATGGTTAATACATGCTGTGACATCTGATTTAGGAGAATATACAAATGTTTCTTGAATAACATGCTTTGCTATATGATGACTGGTTGGAAATGACCTAGTTATGCATGAGATGTAATTATGAGGAAATGAATTGCAATGAAAATATATTTAATTTGATAAATATTCGTTAAAAATCCGCCTCGTGACAGGGCAACAATCCTGATCACGTTTACCAGTCAATAACGATCCCGAGATAAGGCTCAGGATGTGACGCTCGGGTTGGGGGCGCCACAGTATAATGATGATATTAACGACATGGATATGACAGAAATATATTAAAAGTAAGGGAGAAATGTATAAAAAGTTGTGTGCGTATTAGAAATTAATAGTAAAGGTTGTGAGTATAAGATGAGTTTTGCCTTAACAATATCCGGGATTGGACCAACCAAAACTGAAAAATAGAAAGCACAAAAATTGCGGTAATAGGATTTGGAATACCATCGTGGCAATTAAGTACTTGCAATAAACATTGGATCATGCATGCATTCATAAAATGTTTCTGGACATTGGTAAGATTCGAATCTACCATCAAAAGTATTCATTCACGATATGCCAGATCATGCATAGCTCACGAAAATAGCCAGCAATATATTTTTTGATGCAAAAATAGCCACAATATTAAACATCCTCTTTAATAGCAAACCAAAATTTCTATCGTCGCTTTCAATCGTCGCAGTATCCATGCTTGATTAGGGCGGTGGCATAATTTTCATGGTAAATTTGAACCTCAAAACTTCTCACTAACACTTAACAATCCACGACAGTTACCCAACAAAACAATTCAAAGGCTTTAACAAATTTTGGATTCAAATCCTATATAATCTACCAATTAATGCCAGTAGAAATCACCATCACAGCAATTCAATTGTCTCTGTTCAGAATGGGGAATGGGGAATGGGGTTTAGGATTATTATAGAAAAAAGGTGTTGGTTAGCATTTAATTCAAAGAGTAGCTAACCAATAATAGGTGGCAATCGTGGCAATCCTCAGATGGAAAATCCATATGTAATCATGTTACACAAAAGCGTTATTGTATAAATCCCTTATTTGTTTAGTAGGCTGATGTTTGATGCAAAATTTAATTCATTCATTGTATTTAATAGAATTTATTTAGCTATTCCATTCAAATCAAATATGTACATGGGCTATATTTTATTCAAAAATATACTTATGTGTAAATTATAGAAAGTGCTTTGATGTATTCCCATATGCATTAGATAAAATAATACTTTATAAAATTATTTATCTGCATATTAATGATATTTAGATGGTTTAGATGATAAAAATACTACTTTAAAATTGGTTTTGAGTATTAAATTATTTTACTTCGTTGGTTTTTCAGATTTGTAGGTGGAGCTCATGTACAATAATAATATACAAATAAAAGATTTTTATGATAATATAAACGATATCAAATACAATAAATAAAGTGGATTTTTCATCAAACTTTGGTTGATGAAAAATTCACTCTCTATATTGTTTATGACATCACTTGTATTATCATGAAAACTCTCTCATTTATTTAGTATCATTATACATGACCATCATATACAAACATATAAAATCAACATCGTAAAATAATTTAATATTAAATATCAATTCAAAGGAGTATTTTTATCATCTAAACCATCTAAAATATCACTATGTAAACAGGGCTAATTTTGTCATAAAACTAGTATATGTCGCGCTCATTGTAATAAGGTGCATTTCACCGCAAAACGAGCCTTACATATATTAAAATGTTGTAATACTTTATCTAATTATTTATCTATACAAAAATAATATTTCAAATAATTTTAATATTGAAAATACAGCTTCAAAATTAATATTAATATTAAACTGTTTTATCGCATTAAACTTTTACATATATTTGATTTGGATGAAAATTTATATGTCACCAAAGTAGATAATTATAAATACAATGAGTGAGATAGACATTAATCTTAAGCAAGCAGGCCCCATTTGCATTGACATGAATGCATTATAATATTTTCCCATAAACATGTATCCCTCTTCTATGTAACCAATTATATGAAAGTATTCGAATATAATCCCTCAATTTTTAATATATTGATGTTTGATGCAAAATCCATTTCATTCATTTTATTTAACATCATTTGTTTAATTATGAGACCAAGTTTCATCTAAATATGTGCATGACAACATTTGCTTAAAAATATATATTTATGTATAAATTATAAAAATAATTAAATGCATCTAAATGCACTTATATTCTGTGAACCCAATGCAAAAATCCATTTTTTTAATTTTTAAAATTTTTAAAACTGTTAATCTAAGTATTTGTAAGATATAAGATAAATTTTACCACTTTCGGAGATTTGTAAATACTTTTTTGAATTTTTTAAAATGGGGGCATTTTAGCCATTTTTAAAAATTCAAAAAATATCTATAAATTTCTAAAAATAGTAAAACTTCTTTTATATCTTAAATACACTTAAATTAATAATTTTACAAAAAAATTTAAAAGTTTTCGCACTCGGGTGTACAAAAACTAAGTTCACCCAAGTGCACAGTATCAAAGTCTTTTATATAATTTGAAGTGCATCGTCATTGCATCGTAATTATGGTGCAGTGATGCTAAAATTGGCCCTACAAGATGATTAAATTAAAATCTACTACACTCATTGTATTTATAATAATATATTCTATGGTCATATCAATTTTCATCTCAATCGGATATGTGTATGGACCCTATCTGAAAATGGTATAAATTCTTTGTAATAAAATAGTTTGATATAAATAATAACTTTAAAGTGGTTTTTAACATGTAAACTATTTGCTATAAAATTTATATATGGATAAATAATTGTATGAAGTTCCATTGCATTTTAATATGTGTGAGCTCAAAAATAGCAAATGTACAGCTGTTCCGATGTAGTAGCACTGCACCGAATAACTCTCTCTCTCTCTATATATATATATATTTATATTAATATGTGTATATATAGGAAATGATTCAATGCACCTAGGTGCATTAAAACTTAAAATGCATTGGGGAACAAAACTCAATTTTTTAAAATTTTATAAAATTATTAACCTATGTGTATTTAATCTATAAATCAAGTTTTACCTTTTTAGATATATGTGTTTTTGGATTTTTAAAACTAGAGGTATTTAGTCATTTAAAAAAATGACTAAAACCCTCTTTTTTAAAAAATAAAGAAAAATATATAAATATCTTAAAAAATAATGGAACTTAATACAAACATTAAATATCTTCTTTATATACCCATGAATTTTATCCATAATTCCACTTATACCATAAATTTTCAAAAATTTCTAATATACCCATGAATTTTCGTCATAATCCACTTACACCCACGCTGTTAGGAGTCTGTTAGAGAGACTATTAACTCTTTAGAAAATGACAAATATGCCTATCTCTAATTATGATTTTATAGTTAAAAATTCATATTATAATTAATTTTTAGTAATTTTACAATTATAAAATCATATATTATTTGAATATGAATCTTTAACTTAATATGAATTTTTAGTAATTCTACAATTATAAAATTATATATTATTTGAATATGAATATTTAACTTCAAGTGAAACAACCTTAAATTGCATTAGAGCTTGGCTATATTTGTCATTTTACAAGGAAACTAAGTCTATTTAACGGATCTCTAACGACGTGTGTATAAGTGAAATTAAGATGAAAATTCGTATGCACGATAGAAATTTTAAAATTCATAGGCAAAAGTGAAATTAGGATAAAATTTGTTGGTAAAGGAAGTTGCCCTTTCTTATTCCGGTGTAATTTCTCTTGTTCCAGTAAACATAGACAGTAAAAATCGTATCTCATTCCACTAAACAGGCCGAGAGTTCGACCACCCAGGATCGCACGAAGGTTCCAAACATGTCATGAGAACATATCCATTCTCCGTCCATTTTAATTCTCGACAGAGGGTCAGGAGGCCAGGTGACGTACAGAATTCCCCAGTACGTCATAATCCACTATATTAAACTTGCTTGATTTGGCATTATCTTAGCCTCGAGGCGTTATTTTAGTAAGATTATAGGAAGTTTAGTAAAGTAGAGATGAGGAGGAAGCATCTCCTCCTGTCCTGGCACGGCCTCTGCCGTCCCGGTCTACTTCGGATTCCTTACCTGCTTCATTTCTCGATTTTGGAATTCAAACACTCACTCCACTTTGTACTTTTCCCATTCAAAAACCATAAACCTTTGTACTTAAATCCTCATTATCTTCGGAAAGCATAGACGATCGCACTAGTTCTCCTCTCCTTCAGAAACCCTAGTTTCCTGCTTCAATGACCACTTCTTTCATCCACAACCCTGGTTTGTCGTCTCCAATTGGACGAAATGGCGGAGAGAGAAGGCACCTCTTCTCATCGCGGCAAATCCGCCATTCCTTCAATCATACAAATTCAAGCATCCTTGAGCTTCTGTCGGCGAAGAAGTGCACGGGCAGCAGCAGGGGCGGGCGCATGGGAGTTGCAGCTCCGCGGGCGGAGAAGGTAGAGTCTGCGTCTGTCCTGCTCAACGAAAAGCGCGCACGAGAGAAAGGAAGGGTGCTGAGGGTAGGACTCATCTGCGGCGGACCTTCTGCGGAGCGAGGGATTTCCCTGAATTCGGCGAGATCAGTTCTCGATCATATACAGGCAAGAGAAAAAAGGCGCATAACACCCCAGCCCAACATGCATCGTATTGTCATTTCTGAGCCGATCATTCAGCGGCCCGTTGTGGCTTGTGGGCGTGCTGCTGACACGCATTCGGGCTCGTACCTTGCGCACGCTTTTTTGGTTGCATTCGAACAGTGCCGGAACTAGCCTTTTTGCTCACCGGTCCCCAGCTTTTTTGGATTAAATCGCGGTTCAGCAACACTTTACCCAGTTGAACCGCGAGGTGCCGACACGGCCATAGATTATATTGTTTTTTATTTTTGTTTTATTGTAAATGCATGGGTCCCACTAAAAATGCTTTCCATGTGGAATTCGATAATTTTAAAATTTTACTTGGTAATACTTTTTTTGAAAATAAAATATCTTTTTATTTTGAAAATTTAAGAATATCAACAAATTTTAAAATTGCTAAACTGCAAATTGGAAAAGATCTGAAGCGTACAATTTTATAAGAAATAATTTAAAAATATTGTTTTGAACCGCTGGTAAATGGTCCCTGTGAGATCGGTGCGCAAACTAAAACGATAGAAAGTATATGTCGAATTAAACTTTATAATCATTCGTGGGGGGGGGGATGCATTTTGTGTAATAATTGCTTTCACTGTGGCCTGATCATTTTAGACCAGTCTAAAACATATTTTTTTTTCAAATTTAACCGTTATTCTGATTATGTTTAATCCATGAACTAAGTTTTACTAATTTTAGAGATATCTATATATTTATTTTGGATTTTTAAATACAGATATATTTTAGTCATTTTAAATTGTTAAAACATAACTAAAATACTTCTATGCTTAAAAATCCAAAATAAGTATATACACATTTCAAAAATTAGTAAATGTTTATAGGTTAAATATACTCTTTGTCAGTATATGATTAAAAATTCAAAATAAGTATATACTATTTGACAGTTCTTATCCTCATTGTCTCACAATTGATGCATTCTCTCTTCAATTGATCATTCTGCGGGTAATGCTAAACTAACTCACGCTGCTATTCCATCCAACCCAGGGAGAAGATTTGCTTGTGAGTTGCTACTACATTGATTCCGATCTTAATGCCTATGCAATATCCTCTGCACAGGTCTGTGCTTTCAGCTTCCACAAAATACTTGGCAGTTATCAGCTACTAATTAATGATTTTGATTTAAGATTTAGCAGTGCAGTCTTATTGCTGTTATTTGTAAGGGTGATGACAAATGAATGTTTTCTTCTAATAGGCATTAACAATTTCCCATAGGCTATCCAAGTAGTAGTCTATGATCAAGGTTATTTTCATGTCTACTAACTATTGTATTGAATGGAGATTATATTAAAAATTTCAAGCTAGTTTATGTTATAGACGAATGACTTTCTCAGGTGAAACAAGGTGCAATTTGCAACCACCTAATATTTTTCTTCTTCTTTTTTTTTTGGATTTTTTAAAATTTTTATAAATCCAAGTTATCCATCATATTCTCCTCTATAGATTTTGATATGATATCAAAGAGCATTTTAATTAGATTTAGATATAATCTATAGAAAATGCAAAACCATTTGGTTATCTATAATTATATTTTTTTAATATTAAAAATCATAAAATTTTTCCATCAAGGTACGTTTGGTGAGATGTAAAACAAATGAGGAATTTTTTTTGAAAAAATTAGGGATAATGATGGAGAATGAAGAGAACAAAGGTAAAATAGATAGAGTAGTTGTACATGAAGATGTGAAAAATGATTAAAATATAAATATATAATAAAAAATAAGATAGGTAGTTAAAACGTTAAAACATATCAAAATATGTGTAGGAAGGAGTGAGATTTTTTTCACGTATTACCAAATGCATCCTTGAGCTGAGTTGTCTTATTTACATTAAACAAATAATTTTGAACACAACGCATGGCTTGGATCTTTCAAAAAATAAGAAAGGTAACCCAAGGTTTGCAAACTGCACCTGGTTTTATAAGAGAAAAACTTAAACACAAATGTGTTGCTTTAGAACTGCAATGCAATGAGAATAGAGCACAACAAGTTAGCAAAGGTTCTAGATCTCTGGTATCACGTGATGGATGGCAGCAACATCTATTGCAGTTAAAAAAATGCATTTTGTCCATTATCGTTAACAGCTGATCATAGAATATCTAATTAAGGAATGCATGGTGTAACACCCATTTTGTCTTCTTTTTTATTCCAAATGATAGATTTACCAAAGATCGCCATTTGTAATTTGTTAATAAAAATTTTGGTAGTTTCTCCTAAAATACCCAGACTTTGGAAAACAAATCGTGAGTGATAACTCAGTAAGCAAACATTTTATCTTTAGGCAAACACTTTCCTTTAAAATATTTTGATAAACATCTTTTCATATAAACCTTTTGTATGCCACGTCTGGGCTTTTCAAAGGCAATGCATATGTGTATAACCCTTTTTAGGTCATTCTTTTCGTTCTTGTGTGAACATTTTTATTGTCGGAAGACATTTTACATAAACCCTTCTTTTGCCAATGAATATTTTTACGTCCAAAACATTTTTTTATACAAATCCTTTTTGGAAACGGACATTTTTATGTCTTAAAACATTTTTCCACATAAAACATTTTTCGTAATCCCCATTTAGGGCTTGTTTATAGCAAACAAGGCATATACACATAATCGTTTTTCATGAAAGCATTTGTATAGAAAACATTTAATCTCATCTTTGATATTTATACTTTTTTTGTGTAAAACCCTCTATTTTTAGGGTAACATTTTTGTATAGGCTCATAAAATCCCATTTAGGATAACTTTTCGTATAAATACTTTTATATCCCAGTCTCTAGGTTTTTCAAAAGCAAAACATATGCAAATGCATTTCTCTTAATCTAGTAGTGACACTTAGCAAGTGATCATTCTACCGTTTGAAAGAGAATCCATCATATAACAGCACGCTAGCCAGGCGGCTGTTTCTTAATCCTTCTCCCATCTCAGGGAGAGCGCCCCGGTCCATCTCCGACCATCTCTACAATTGACCTATCCGTTGTTCTGGTGCACCATACATCATCATTGATATCCATATGCTAGCATGATTTTATGAAACATCGCAGTCCGCGTCCTTTTAAACTATCTTGAAAAGTGGGCGCACCCACTTTAACATATTTGAAAGTTAATTTTAGGATGACCACCCTTAAGTACTTTTAGAAATATTTTAAGTAAAACATTTTGATAAGCATTTATAATGTTTGAGAAAATAATCTTTTCTAAAAATGTTGCTTGTAATAAATCTTAAAATTATCATGATAAAGAAACTTCAAAGTTTTAAAATTTTTAAGAATAAACAACGTATTTCACTAACATTTTCTTGGTTTTCATTTCGGGGCTTTTCTCCCACAAAGGTTATGCAATCGCATCATCCCCTTTTATCCACTCTGGTATCATATCCTTATTCCACATATCACTCTTGTCATTTTTATGTAAAGAGGGGCTTGCATAGCCTTTTGTATGTTATTTTAGCAACCCGAAATCAATTCGTTTTATGAAATCAACTTCTCGGGTTGGCCATCCTTAAACCTCTTTTAACAACATCCGTATAAATATTTTTCAATTCATTTTTAACATATTTTCATATTTAAAGGAAATCAAGACTTTTCTAATACCATTTCAAATAGATGGACTATGTCCAAATCATCGTTTATGTTTAAGTGTCATGGTATAGAGAAACAAATATTTTTCTATAAATCAAATCCCTTCTTTTTTTCTTTCATAAACACACTTATTTTTCACAAAATCTCGTGGGAGTAAACTCAAAACTTGTTTGTAAGTATTTCTTTGTGAAAAGGTCCAAACTCTATTTTTCTTTATAAAGTTTTTTTGAAAACAACATCATGAAAAACTTGCTTACTTGTAAGCAAATTCTTAAAACCATCAACGTAAAACATTCCCAATCTTTGCAACACTTATGATAAAATAATTATTTTAAAAAGTGTTGTTTGCTTCCAATGAAGCAATCCTTGAGGTCTTTCATTAAAGTCATCATTTTCAAAACTTATGCTCGCCCACTTGTAAGAAATTCATAAAAGCATCAATATAAACATTTTTATTCATTTCAACACATAGGAGGAAATCAATATTTTAGAAAGTTGGCTTGCTTACTTGAGATAGCCTTAATTCCCTTCTTTCATACTTTTCCTTGCCTTTGCCTAGATTAATGAAAATGACATTTCATTTATATGCATAAATTTCAAATGCTTGCATCCCTTAGGGTTTTCTAATCTACATGAATCCACATCAACTTACCTCAACTAGTTTAACTCACTTGTCTTTCAAGTTGGGTGTTAATCTTCTAATTCCTAGATCGCTGTGACATGTTGCTTAATTGTGACAATTCTTTTTATTTTGACCGTTCCCTTCATTTTGGATATCCTTAGTTAGGGTAAGTTTTCAAGCTTACTATAACCTCTAAGGTTAACTCAACATATGAAAGTTTAATACTTCTCATTTATCATTTAACACCCGTTCTTTACATTTTTCACATTGGTGCTCATCCAAGGCACCTATTGATGAGTTAGGACTACTAGTTTCAATCTCAAATTTTTGAGATTTTATAATTTTCTCAAAACAGCCCTATATTTCCTCATTTTACCATGTTTTCCTTTCATTTTTTCACCTTAGCTAATCATACATGGTCATTCTTCCTTCTTGCCATCCATACTTTCCATGTTCACTCCTTTAAACACACATATATTATGTGTAATTCAAGTTTATATAAAACAGAAATTTTCCTCTCCGTTTTGGCTTAACTTAAGCACCTTTTTGCACATTAGTTAGGGTATAATCATGAAATTAAAATCCATCAATTGGATTGCCCAAAACAGCAACTTGTCTCCTTCTTTCTCCACCTTAGACGTCCACATCTTTAAGGCTCTACAAAACAGATTTTTACTCTTCTTAATTCCACCCTTTGGACGTCCATAATACCCTATATTTAGGGTATTTTACCCTCCTAGTCATCAATTTATCATGTCGTTTAAGTTATGCATCAATTCTACCTTAAATATAGAATTTTGCACTAAGTTGTCAACTCTATGTTTCACTCTCCTAAAGTCCATCAAACATGCTTACTTTAACATATATTAATCATGGAAATAATTCACATAATCAACATATAATAAAGGGTTAAAACAGCAACTTTAATTGGGAGTTTCCAAAAATTTCGGCATGGTGTACTTAGCATAATCAACTCTAAATTACACATATGCTTCCTTGAAAGCTTGAAGCAAATCTTCTAGTTCATTTATCCTGAATCAATTTTATGAATCATTCATTGAGCTAGAAAACTTAGAATTTATCAAACCAAAACTTGGTTCAAACATTTACTTTATGAGCTAGGTTTGCTTGGTCCTTGCTCTGGTTGGTTTCCTCCTTTCTTCCCTTCCTTCTTCTCCTCTTTTCTTCCCCTTTTTTCTTCCTTGCTTGGACGTTAGGTTGCTGCCCCTTTTTCTTTTTTTATTTTTTTTATTTCTGCCCAAAAGTGGATGTCCCAGCTGTTCACCAAGGGGCGTCCCAAGCTGCCCATTTTCCCCTTTTATAAGGGTGTGTTTCCACCTCATTTTGACTTAGATAAATCAATGTTTATCCTTACTTGAGCTACTTTGCTTACCCCTTAAGGTTTCTATTTATATGAAATTTTTAAATGTGAAAAATCTATCATTTTGTTCTCCATGTGCACGTCCCTATGTGGCTGCCCATTTTGTCATTTTGTGGCAAAAAAATCTGCCCAAATATCATGCATTGAACGTTCCTTGATGCAGCCTCTTTTCATACACTTTTTGCGTTTTTTTAAAAATCACAAAATTGCTCAAAATTCCCATCTCATGACACCTCAAGCAAGGCATTAAACACATTGACTTTTCATTTCTCTCAACAAATCCTTGTTTGACACATGACCCATTTGCTTTTCAAAAGTCAACTTTCCATTTATTTGGTTGACTTTAAATCTTGCTCAACGAATCCCATATTGACATGTGTCACTTATCCCTTTTGGTTCATTAATGACAATCATTTTTCATAAGCAAAAGTCAAACGCTTTTGTCCTCATGTGATTAAGCAATTTTTCATGATATTTAACTTGATCAAATCCATCCATATGATAGAACACCTTGTTTTAATCGTTCATGAAAATTTTCATTTCAAAATGATCATCCTAGATCAAGATATGAGCATTTGAAAATATCATATGAAACTTAATAAAATTAAATCATTATCATCATAATTCAACCATGATTAACATAATCCATACCATTCATGAAGTAGAGCACGTCAACTTGTGCTTACCTTTCAAATTTCACGTTAATCCGCCTTATGAGCGTCAAGTTATGAATTTTCTAACAATAGCCACATCAATCCTATAATTATCATCAACTTAATCATAATTAGTGAAATTAAAGATCATGCCAAATCATCATTTCCATACCTCATGTCCTTTTTTGAGCACATTAACTCATATCGGGCTAAGGTGATTAACTTAGCTACCTTACTTAGTCATTTGCCCTAACCTCATCCATCCACTTCAATCATATAATTAACACTAATTACATTCCTAGATTACATGTATGAGCCACATTTGTTCTGGGTATCACGTTGAAACACCAATATATATGAGTGACTCAGGGATTTCCTCTCTCACATCGACACTTGGGTTGGAGACCACAAACATCAATATATGTGTTCACTTTGAAATACCAATATATACGAGTGACTCGGGGATTTCCTCTCTTGCATTGACATCAAGGCCCAAGAAAACACTGCTGTGTATTAATGCTAGTATACATACAATTAATCCACAAGCTATAACACCCCCTTCCCATGCATGCCTTCATCTTCACAAGTGACCATGTATTACATATATGTAGTAATTTGGGACAACAACAATAGATGACATGTATGAATATGTAACATGTAAATGAATCTATGAATCCAATGCATAAGCAGTATAAGAATTCTAAATCACAAAAAAAGGAAAATTTCCAAAACTTAGTAAATAATCTCCATAATCTAGTGATCAACCCTCGCAACCACCATGCACACCTTTGACTTCTGGGAGAACCCTGCCAACAAAACATATCACCTATGACCGATTAGATAACATGCCGTCTTCAAGTTGGGTGATACATTGCATCAGGAAAATCACCCTATATTGCCACCACCCCTCAACAAATATCGTATAATGTTCCTACACAACTAAACCTCCACAACAATACATTGATCGAACAACAACTCTCATTGGGAAATTAATGTATGCCAACACCCCACCTC
The DNA here is from genome assembly GCA_030490835.1 of Annona cherimola. NCBI lineage: Eukaryota > Viridiplantae > Streptophyta > Magnoliopsida > Magnoliales > Annonaceae > Annona > Annona cherimola. The sequence goes on from CM059975.1 coordinate 60,903,059, forward strand.
ACGAAATAATGTAGAAACGCTCCTATACAACCTCACTTGGGAGGAAAATGATCATGTTTGACCAACCAACAACATCCCACTTTGACGGTGTTTGTAGGGAAATTACCCTATGTTGCACTAGGGTCCATTCCCTTACTCCACACCACCACACATTGCACTCACCATGTAGGGATGTCCCTACAAATTCCATCAAGGAGAATCACCTCCCGAAACACCAAACACACCAACTATAAGGCTGGCTTCAAGCTAAGCACAAACCACAAACCACACATAGGAAAATCATCCCATATGGCTTTAGAGCAAAGCCCTAGTGATACATCATCTCCATTCTACTCCACAATGTTATGGGAATAATCCCACGCCACATATTTCAAGATAAATCTGCTCACATCCATCCATCTTACTAATCCAAATGCAACACCATCACACATTACACCTAACTAAAAAGAAATTGCCTCCAAAACTTAAATTTGGGAGGAGGTCCCACTGCACTAAGCCAGTCTCGAAGTGACACTCAATATGGAAATTACCCTATATGACTCTAAGGCTAAGTCCTAGCTCTATGCCACCTCAACTTTTTTCCTACCATATAATAAGAATGATCCTATGTCGCTATAATTAGGAGAATTGAATCCCTACTACATAAATCTCCAAATCATATCCTCCATAGTTGGGGACTTTCTAAACTTCCATGCCAAAATATCACTAGGTGCCACCTAGGTGCTCCTAACCATGCCTACAAGAACATTCAATCATCACTATACCATCGAGACATCCCTATTGTTCTCTTATGAGAACTCTCAAAGTTGGAATTTTCAAAAAAAAAAAAAGAAAAAAAATAAATAAAGCCACTCAAGTGTGGAGAATTATCTACAGCACTACCAAACACCGAAATTCACAAGTAGGTTGCATGGAAACCCAACATCCTAATATACTAGGATTTTCAAACCCTAGCTTCCAAAACCATCCAAATCAAATATGTGTATGGGACATCATTGCTGAAAAATATATATATTCCGATGTAAACTATGGAAAATGCTTAGATATATTTTCGTATGTATTAAAATGCAATAATATTTTATACTACCATTTATCAATGTAGAAATGATATTTTAGGTAGTTTAGAAGTTGAAAATACAAACTTTAAAACTGATATTTAACAATAAACCATTTTATTCTGTTGATTTATACATTTGGAGATATGGCCTATGCACAGTAGTATTAGATAAATAAAGGTTTCCATGATGTATAAATAATGTTAAATAAAATAGATATAATGGATTTTCTATCAAGCGTCATGATATTAAAAATGAAAGTAGTTATATAGAAGTAAAGCCCTTTTTTCACTTCTATTATGATTTTTTAATATCTAAATTCTTCATTATATTCATCAAAGTATGTTTGTTAGGATGCCAAAATCAAATAGTTTGAAAACTTCTGTATTTTATTTATTTATTTTAAATTTTAACAGTTTCAGATTCACCCTAAAACGATATTAAAATATTTATAATGATAAGTTTCCAATTAAAGAGATTTTTAGCATTACAAATATATAAATATTAAGTTAGGGCTCCGCTTCTATGTAACCAGGTTATATAGAAGCGGTTTCATGTAACTCTCTTAATTTTTAAAATATTGATGACTAATTTAAAATCCAATCCATTCATTGTATTTAACATTACTTCTTTATTTAGGAGACCAAGTTTCGTTCAAATCAAGTGTATACAATGGCCACATTTTCTCAAATATATATATTCATGTATAAATTATGAAAAATGCTTAGATCTATTCACACATATATTAGAATGTAATAATACTTTATAAAATCATTTATCTACATAGTAGTGATATTTTATATGGTTTAGATGTTAAAAAAACTACATTAAATTGTTATTTTAGCATTGAACCATTTTATTTCATTGATTTTGCACACATATAGATGAGATCCATATACAGTGAAATTAAATAAATAAAAGGGTTCCCGAGATACTATAAATGATGCTAAATATAACGAATGAATTAGATTTTACACGAACCCTCGAGATTTTAAAAACGGAGGGAGTTAAATAGAAAATGGGTTTCATAGAAGCAGGACCGAGTTAGTTATATTCTGCATGTTTACATGAAAAAAGAAATTTTCAAAATTGAAAAGCAACCATTTGCATAGATCATTCCATTTAAACTTTGCAAGAAATCATTCCCCTTCAAGTATAAACAAAAACCGTTTTTTGAATAAATTACAAATATAAAGATAAAGAAGTCTTAATGCCGCTGGAGATTCCTAAATAGAATTTTTTTAGGGCTGTGGATCTAATGACATGTCAACCATCAATTTTCACGTTTTCCAAGTGAGTGAGCAAATGCTTAAATAGACAAATTGGAAATATTATTTGATGCCAATATTTATTTCTTGTGAAACCAATAGACCTCTATGCTTTGTGGGGTGTGAATGTGGAGTTAAGTTCCTTGCCAAAGAATGTAGAGATTGATGAAATTATAAACAATTATAATAGTTTTGAAGTGTTGATAAGTACTCCTCTCCTTTTGGTTTATATTTTATACTTAACCTCTTATGAGATGGATGGTGCTTATATCAAAACTAACTACTGATCTGAAAATTTGAGCTGAATCCATAATACCTGGGTTTGCAACCGAATTATGGATGTAAAACCTAATTGAAAATATATGGTATGCTAAATGATGTCTTACTAATTGCTTGTTCAAAAAGTTGCACATTAATCTATTTTTTCCTTTTCTTCCTCACCTTTTCAGGTTTATTCAAATACTCCTGCAGATTTTGATTTCAAACTTGAAAGGTTAGTTTTCAAATTCAATATTTGGTCCTCCTTCCTACATTACCATATCATTTATGATTTATTCCTAGTTTCACATGCAGCCTTGCCCAGGGTTTCAACTCACTCTCAGAGTTTGTAGAACATGTATCCGCATCTGTAGATATTGTATTCCCTGTAATTCATGGCCGCTTTGGTGAAGATGGAGGAATTCAGGTTTGTAATGATATGATTTCTTGCAAGCAAATACTTCTTGGGAGCTTCTCAGAGCAGTTATCCACATCCCCATAATCTCTCATGAATGAATCATGCTGATGGAGCATAGCTTTTCATTCAGGGCTAAAATGTGATTGAGCGTGCAGACCCGATTGCCTCTTTAACTGCTAATGTTTTATGCATGCTCCAACTGGTGGCTCTACTGGCTCGCTTTCTGCACAGTGGTGCTCTATTGGTTGTGTATAGATGCAGCAGTATGCGACTATTTATTGCACATGAGTCTACTTATTTTTAGGGCAATTTTATGACTTTAATTTGGGATATTTTTTATTCATTGAGAGAATTACTGCTCTAGCTGATAAGGGGTCACCTGTGGAGGAAATTAGAAAATTTTATTTATGTTGTACTGTGATTCCCAGGCTTATTTTTTGGGAAGATTTATAACTTTAATCTGGAACTTTTTTTTTTTTTTTTTTTAAAATTCTATCCTAGCATTTCTGCTTTACATGTTGAGAAATGATTCAATAGTTACGTGAGTATAGAAGCCTTCATTCCTACTCTTGATTTTTAAATTTTAAAATATATTTTCTAAAATCTAAACAATTGACCATGTTTAATTCAACTTGTTTTATCATGCCACCAAAGATAATTTTCATTGGAAACTTGTATCTTGTAAAGAATAGTATCTTCTTTTTTTTTTTTTTTTTTTGAAACAATAAAGAATAGTATCTTTTGATTCTAAGTATATAACCATTCAAAATTGTAAAAAATGTACAAATATAATATATAAAAAGTTTGCAATGTATGTAGTTTTGGTAATCATAAATAAATCCACATGGATAAACATGATGAATGTTTTAGATTTATCAAAAAATATTTAAAATTAAAAAGAAAGGGTAAGCATGGAAGCTTCCATGCTTATATAAGTATCGAATCATTCCTCTTACATAATTAGGAGTCAAATATGGTGGCGAATCTTGAGTTCTGTACAAGATTGTGTTTATGCTTATACAGACATTGAGAAATTCAAAAATTTTCCTTATGCTATACTGTGGTTTCCAGGGCCTGTTGGAGGAAGCTGGCATTCCATTTGTGGGCACACGGTCTAATGAATGTCGTAAGGCTTTTGACAAGGTAAACAGATTTTTTTTCTAATCCTTATATGAAAACTAAGTACTTGATGTTAACATTTTGTATAGAATTTGTTTTTGTGCTTCCATTCTTCAACTTCTTGTTAGGTTACATAGTTTGTAAGGGGTCATATGATGGAATGAAAATGCAATCCGTACTTATTCCTTGTTCACTATTATTGCAATGAGATTGTTGATTTGTTCATGATGTTGATCATAAACTTTTTCCAACTTTAGAGGGGTTGGCTAAATTAATTATATTGTGCTTTTGGAGAGGGGTAGCCTAGCATGTACTATTTTTGTTGATCTTAGTTTATGTCCTTAGTAAACTCCAACACTTTCAAAACTTTCATGCTAACCTCGAAATGTTTTCATTTTGGATTCTATTACAGACTTTTGTTTTATAAGTTCATTCTTACTGGACCCTGTAGTTCTTGGCTTTTATTTTTCGTGATATTCTTAATAATTCCATTTCTCTCAGTTTATTCCTAATCTTCTAAATTTAGATTCAAAGTGAAAGAAAACAAGTATAATCAACTTTAATATCAAAACTCAATGATAAGCTTTCTATTTCAAACTTCGAATCTTTACTTGTTAAGTTGATATTCGATGCATGTGTCAAATGAATAACTCATAGATTTATTTGATGGATGATTCGGATTATTGCTTTTGCTATTTGATTTGTCAGTTTTAGCATGCAGTTGCTTTAAAGTTTTTCTTTTTGTTTTTTTATAAATAAGGTAAGCTTCTTTGACGGTCATTAAGCCAATTTGAGAACGAGTGATTGCTGATTTTTTTATTGGCTTCTTATTTCATTTCATCTTTTTCAAGTTATTTCCTTCTCTTTATTCCGTCTTGTCAACATGAGAATATCCTTTTTCTTGCTTCTAATTTCTTTATATTCGTGTTCAACCATAGCCCCATCAAATTTTGAAAATTGTATTTTCCTCCTTGAAATTCAGAAATATTTGAATGCATAATTGATCTGAAGGTGTTGAAATTTATCTTTTTTGTTGAAAATTTTCTGGAAAATTTTGTTTTGAGCGCAACAGAAATATCTTTTCAACATGAGAAAAATAAAAAAACTCTCCTTTTAGGATTTGTTGGGGAAAAAGTTTCAATATTTTATTTTCAATATCAAGATTTTTCACAAAATATTAGGGGTGCAACAGGTTGGTTTGTACCGGGTTCAAGTAAACAATTAGGGAGGTTTAAATTGCATTGTATATGTCTATTTTCATCCTTACTTTTCCAAAAACTCTTTTTCCACATGTAAAATTTTCCGTTTAATTTTTTTTATTTTTATTTAGATTTTGGATCAATAGCATGGGTCAGTTTTTCATTGTCAACGATGTGTCTTCACTCATCTAATCATCTGCAGATCACAAGCATCAAAAAACATGTATGACATTCTGTGATATATTTTTTGTTACAAATGTTTTTCAAAGATGTAATATTTATAAAATTGAAATTATTTATAACAAATAAAATTAATTTTCCAGCCATAGTATTTACTTAAATCAGCTTGTAACGTAATTATTGAAAAACATTAGAAATTAAAATTTGTATCTTATGTTTGTATAACTCATCTTCATTTGTGCATGTAATCAAGTTAAAATAAAAAATTAGAAAAAGATTCTTACAAAGAAGCCCAACCCATTCATTGTGAGAAACAGAAAAGGAAAAAAAAGGATGTGAAGATAGTAATGAATTGATTACAAGTGCCGGTTCATAAGTTAAAAAAGCTATAGATATTGTTATCTCTTATGACATAAATATATTTATTACGAGGACAAGGACTCATATATTTCTGTTAATGATTATCCTTTTATTAGTGATGATCTTCTTAGTGATTATCCATCTTTTGATAATTTGTTTCAATAATTTTAATGATTTTCTAGAAGAAAACCCTATTCTGGATATTAATCTTAATAAAATTCATGTCATTTCATACATTGGTATTACTTCCCATATTTTAGAATTTAAAAGTGATGTTTTTTCATTCAAATTATCTAATTACATTTATTAGTAATTATTCTGAAATTTTATTGACAAGTTATAAATTTTCTTAATTTTTTATTTTAAAGAAATAGTTTGGCAAAAATAACAATAATTTCTTGGAAAATAGCAAAGCTTCATTTTCAAGCTTAGTGAAATTTTGTTCTTCAACAAAATTGCAACACTAGGCTGACATATAGGATCCACGATCATCTTCATAACATTTAGTGAAGATTCCACACTTAATGCACAAATAAAGCCGATACACAAACACATAAATGACATGGGCTGTGAAACAGTTGGAGCTTATTACATCATAGTTCATGCTTATTAAATCACATCATCAAAAGGAACTCAACTAACATAAACACTCCCACCCACTCCAGGTTTAAACCTAACGGCCATGCATCTGTGTTGGATAAGATCAACATTGCCAATAAAACAGCATAAGAGACCGAGATGAGTGTTCTCTTTTGTCCAGGATGGGGACCAGCAGTTCAAGCGAAACTCCTTAGCAGAGCTGGTAGTATTAATTTGATGTGTGAACTTGCATTCTGTTAGATCCTGAAGTCCCAACCTTTTAATTGAGCCACAAATCCATGGATCTAGTGCGTTTTTTAAATAGAGATAAAGGTGGTTCATATTGTGTGCTGCTGAATATTGTTGTTAGAAATTTATTATAAACTTGTACTAGAATTCTGTTATTGATATTTGATTTGTGAATTTTGAAACCTCGACATTTTTTGGTGCCTAATTCTAAGCTCAATGTTTGTAGCTATACCTATGATTTAGAACTGAGATTTATTAGTTTTGTTGATTCTGATGTTATATCTTTTTCTACATTGCCATGACAATTGGCAGTATAATGCTTCCTTGGAGCTTAGCAAGCATGGATTCGTTGTGGTACCAAGCTTTCTTGTGCAGGTTTGATCTCCATCCCTCCCTCCCCCTCCCTCCCTCCCCAAAATCTACTTTAGTTGATAATTGACTCTTAACTACAGTGTTATACCAGTCTTTTGATTTCTAAATGTGCTTTGGACCGTGCGATGAAAATTTTCCTCAATTTGCATTTGTATTGATGTTGCTGACAAATTTTCATTTGCTGTGTTGACTCAGCCTTATGGGTCCTTATGAGCTCTCCTAAACATTTCTTTCTCAATATCTTTAGATTCAAATCTACAATATGTTTTCAAAATTTTCAGTTCTTCTAATTGTTCTGAGATGCATTTACATTTGACTTAAATTTTGCAAGTCATCTTAATTACTTTCTCTTAAAATATTTCTGACTATTTGTGTTAACTTCTTCTCTGGCTCTTTCAGTTGTCACAGTTTTCTGTTGTTCTTTTGTGCATAATTTTGCATTTTGATATGCAACTTTTTTGCAACACTGAAGAGGTCTTTTATGTACTTCTGCATTTAGCTAATGACTTAAAGCATCATATTCCATGTCAGTCTATTAAATACTCAATGTAACGGTTAGTATACCTTCTTGAAAGTGACAAATATCCTCTATTTGCTAGCTTTATTTATACCAGAAGTTGCATTTATGTTTTCTGAGGGATGCCCAACACAAGTCAGAGTATTCGACAACAGAAATGCACAAATCCCTTCAGGAGGGTCCCACCAATTCCCTTAAGAGAAAAATTAATTTGGATTGGAAACAGCATTTCTTTCTTTATGATGACGTGATACTGTTTGTAAATTTGAATTAATATCTTTTAAACAAGCCCCACTGATCCTGATCCTATCAGATCTCTCCCATCAAATGCATCAGACTGCAATTTCCTCAACCTTGTCTTTCCCATTTAGCCTCCAGCCTGTCCAGCAGTCACACTGAACCAAAGACATCCATGAAAATACCATTCATCTGCTGCTCTGCCTGAAAATGGAAAAAAGTTTCATGTTATAATACCCCACCCATCTAGCTGGGTTGTGTCTCAGGGTGGTTGCTGTGAAGAATCTACTCCACTTCCTGCTTACCTTGTCCAGGGCCCAGTGCTTAGAAGCCACTACTTAGGTATGGTCCTGCTCATGGATTTTGCTAGGCAGCCCCTCCTGCTGAATCATTGGTGCTATGGAGAGAAAACTTGACCCATCCTTGTACTACTCCCAATGGAGCATGCTTAACTAAGTAATTCTCTTCAATTTTAACATCACTGATATGATCTTCTAACATAAAATCTACTTTTCTCTGTAGCGAAGATGTTTGCTACCTGATCAATATAAGATCCAAGTTGAACGTTTAAGAGATTGCCTACACCTCTTCGTGTATTGACTTGTAACTGCAAAGACTGGCATGATTGCTGAAACTGGCAGAAGGTTGTAAAATATATTTAAAGAGGATGAAACGGCAAATGAATGATAGAAGAATTCAGTCACAGATTCATCTCAAGTTAATTGATGCCAAGATCAGTGTAAATAATGGCTGTCAGAGGGTCATGGTCAAATACTTATCAATAAGAAGCCAGATTTTATCTGTCCCACATTTATGAGAATCGCATTTGTCATCTATTTCAGTATGCTCATTGCAGTTGCAGGCTATTCGTTTATCATTAATTTTCCATTGAATTTATTTTACTAGTTTTAGAAAATTTGGTTAGTCAAGGTCCCTAAAAACAGTGGCAATTGCTAATCATCCATGTTGGAATTTTACATTGGAATATTCTGATTTTCCTATCAGTTTTGAAGAGCTTCTGAGTATTGTCAGTTTGTACATGGTGGGGGTGTATATATATATATATATTTGATGAAGATGGTGGGGTATTTGGGTGTGCATCATTCCTGCTAATCATTGGTCAGCGAATAATGCAGGAGGACAACTCAAATAAATCTGAGTTATTGAAGTGGTTTTCAAGCAATCAGATTGACATGGATTCAGGGAAAGTTGTGGTAAATCTCATCTGTCCGCTGGACATTGAAATCAAGTGCAAGATATGAAAAAAACTGTTTGTGATTTCTGTTTAATACGATTATTTTTTTTTGGGGTCAAAAATACAGGTCAAGCCTGTAAGAGCAGGATCAAGCATTGGTGTTACAGTTGCATATGGTGTTGACGATTCCCTTGAGAAAGCTAAAGATATTATTTCTAAGGTATTATCTCATTTGAATCATGGTTTGTCTAGCTCATTGTAGAATGCAAAACTATGGACTGCTGCTAAAAAGTTTTTGTTCTCACTTAATTATTTATAATTTCTTATCCATGTTCTCTTTTCTTAGTATAGAATAATAGGAGTCTGATATCTGATAGATAATGATATGGATGAATGAATTGCTTTTCAACTAAAAATGGTGGCTTACTAGTTCTAACTGATGATGTGAAATTACATTTATTTATTTTTGTTCGACAGGGCATTGACGATAAAGTCCTTGTTGAGCTTTTTCTTGATGGAGGCAATGAATTTACTGCTATTGTACTTGATGTTGGGTCTGGTTTTGGTCACCACCCAGTGGCTCTTCTACCGACTGAGGTTATTGCTTATCTACAAAACTATCAAAATTTTGTGATTCTTTGAAGTTGGTTCCAATTTTCTGTTGGTTTTAATTTTATAAGTTGACTTGTAAAATCTTCAGTGTGATCCCTTTGCAAAGGATTGCAATGCTTCTATTCACATGTCTATTATAGCCTCATGACAGTTGATCTTAAATGGGTGTGGAATCAGGCTTTTGGGTTACAGGGCTTAGGCAGTGTTGAATCATACTGTAACTGATGTTGGTGAGTCTGGCTTTTTCTCACCTTCTTCAGCTATTATAATCGTTCAATTCTAGCTAGTCACGCTTATCACTGGAGGTGAATTTTGTTGGGCTCCAAACAAGATTAACCCACAGCTTTTTAACTAAAGTAGTTATAAGTACAATATAAATGACCTCTAGACCATAAAGGGCAGATCAAAACATAACAAGGCGAGAACACACAAGCATAAGCACATAAGAACACCAAATTTACATGGAAAACCCTTCAACCTGGAAGGGTAAAACTACAAGGGAGAGATAATGATTCACTATGATATATAAGTTATAGAGATATACATAGAATATCTCACATATATTCTCTAGATGTCTCACACACATCCCAAACAAGAACATTGTAATAAACCCATCTCTCATGACGTTAGGGAGGAACTCTCTAGCCAGCACCCACTATGGTGTAGGGCATTTCATGTCTGGCACTCAGCTCCCATGCACCGTACTCTCACCATCTCTCCTAGCTCAATTTATAGAGGAAATGAAAGGGGTGCATTAATGGGCGGATCCCACTGCATTATTGCGGTGGGTCCCACTACGGATTATAAGACAAATTGTAATGAATTTCCGGCTCTGCTCACTCACTAGTGTTAATCACTAGCATAAAGCCACTATAGGCCACAAGTGATGATCCTTGGCCATCTGGTTTAATAAGAGTCCTTATCTCAGTCAATTAAAATCTCCCAGCTTTACAAAATCAAGTAGCTTATGAAACGCAGCAGAAAAAATTGACAGGATGGAAAACATATGAGGAAACTCACTCACTACCAATCTGCTAATGATTTCTTAGCTCCTTCTGAAGGCAGAAATGGAAACATGTTACTTTTAATAATGTAGGTTGATTTTTTTTATAAAATATCTTTTATTAATAATTGATATGGGTGACTTAATTCAATGACCAGGTAGAGCTACAATTCTATGGTAATAATGATGTGCGAGAAAAGGATGCAATATTCAACTACAGAAGGAAATATCTTCCTACACAACAGGTATCATGAAAAAGAATGTGTTATTGTAGGTTTCCTGAATAAATGCTTCTTAGTAGAGCGTATATCTGTTGGGCTGCTGCTCCTTTTCGGTTCTATCATTTATTTGGAGTGGATCCATAAACAATTTCTGAATTTGTACTACTACAAGTAAATATATCGTCAGAAATTTGTGGACTTCTCTGCATAAGCAGGGAGCAGTTTGCTTTCACTGCTTTGTGGTTATGCTGCATATTCATGTTGCCTTCTGTGCCCATCAATAATTGTTTCAGACACTTGCAACTTGTTGTTTGACCACTTCTATGCTTCCCTGGTTTATAAATGCTTTCCACATATATCTTGATTTGCCAGGCTGGGGTCATAGTTGTAATTTCACATGCCTCTTTTAATAGGCATCTCTATGCAAAGGCACGTAATGAAGCATGCAATGCTTGGAAACATCTGGGTCATGCACCTTGTGGACTTTAGCATCTCCAAGACATTTATGAGCCATTGAAATCTTCTCAGCATGTTTGGCACTTTTTTTTTTCTTCTTCTTTTTACGTGCTATGACCTGACCAACTGCTAGCTTAGTACATGAGAACTCAGTGCGGAGGGCTTGATCAGCTTATTATTCATCTATGCCACAAACATGATTAAGCTTCATCATGTCTGAAATTTAAAATTATTTATTTTTGAGATTTGATTTGTTCATTTGATTTTGTTGGTACTGCAGATTAGTGTTATTTTTTTTAATTTATAAGGATATTTGCAAATGAGGGAGTAGTGGAAAAGGAGGAGGCTGCAGCATGCCTGCATCTAGTGGCTTTTCCCCCTAAATGGGGAAAGGGAGGGGCAGCAACTAGAGTTAAGTGTGAGTTTTTGTGTCTAGAAGCCATTGTTTTTTTTTTTTTTTTTTTTTTTTTTTTTACAAGGCAATTTAAATTAGCAACAGTTTGAATTTGTAGGCTATGGAAATGGGTCTTACTACTGGTCCATTTGATTTTCTCTGGTCAGCTTAGTTCGATCTGGTCTCAATAACATTGTGATGCAGGATGAGTAGAGGAGAAGAACGAAGAAAGATCCTTTCAAGGGGAAAAGGAGGGAAGAAAGAGAAAGGAAGTAGAGGAATTAGGGTTAAAGAAGAGGAGAATTTTATGGAAAGTAGAATCTCAGATTAATTATCAAAATAAGTTATCGTAAATAAATCCTATGTAACCCTTTTAATGAAAAGGAACTTAAGCAATAAGAAAGCGTAATCCTATGCAATTCGCTAACTTGCGTACAAAGAGATAACTAAAAAACAAAAATCCAGTAATCTAAACTGTTCATAAGAACCTTAATTTCTTTGATTGCGCCTCGAATACGTATAGAGCGGGTGCATGTTAACTTGATCTTCATCAATTCTCCCTAGCTGAAAAGAACTTGCTTTTGGAGAGTTATCTCGATGATAGCACTTAAGCAAATCTGGATCTAAATGTTGAAGTTCATCTCCAGATATCCAAGTGACATCAGCATGTGGTTTGTTCTTTCATTGAACGAGATATCTATGATATCTGCTTGAAGGAGATAATAATATCATCTTGGAGAAATCTTTCAATCTGATCTGGAGGTGCAATCGGAGCTCAAGGAGGCTTGAAGGTGCCTCTGTAGGGTATCAAATCTTCTATATGAATGTCAAAATAATTCCCATATCTATAGGTAAGTCAAGAATATATGCATTTTGTCTAATCTTTTGAAGAATTCGGAAAGGACCATTGACTCGTTTATACGACTTTTTAAAAGAATTTTTTAGAAATCGTTTAGATCGCATACGAACCTTAACATAATCACCTCCAGTAAATTCATAATGCTTATGATGAGCATCTGCAGTCATTATAAAGTGTAATTTTTCTCCTTATAGTAGCATGAACATCATGAGTATGTTGTGCAAATGAATTAGTAGAAGCAGAGACACAATAATCAGGTAGTAAAGGAACAAGATCAATGGGGGTACGAGGAGCATAACTGTAATTCCCGACCCTTGAAGTGTTACAAATAGAGTTTACTAGGTCAAAACTAAGAATACCATAATAAATAAAACCTCCCAAGATGGAAATAGATACTAAGATACAAAAACATATAAATTTAACTAGTACATCTCGAGTCTACTCCTATGGAGTCATTATACATATTCAGTGTTTATCATCAATATAGTAAACAATATAAGGTAATTTCAATAAGATCTAAACTTCTTTATCTTTTGCTCCATTAATTTCACTTTTTTTCTCATGTTGATAGAGACTCTAGTTTAGCATTATAATCCTATATTTCCACTGAAAACAAAACTATGTAAGTTGAAAGCTCAGTAAGTAAATAATTTTTTTTTTAAAAAAATCATTTTCAATCATTTTAAATTTTAAAACAAAAATAACATTTATATTACGTTTTATACACAAGAACTCTAAATTATTAAACATCTTTATGCTTGTGCATGCATATGTTTAGTATAAATTATGCATTCATGCTGTAGGCGTCACCATCTGCTTGTGTTCTCGTGCAATCATGCTATACATTCATGAACTAATTCATCTTCTTTTGTAGTTCTGAAGTCGCTACTCAAGTACTACCATACTGCTTTACTACTTGACGACAAACCTAATTTGCAATTATGTATCATGTTCATGCATTATGATCAATGCATCACTTAGATTTACTGCTAAACATGATTAAGGATACTTCATACTTATATTTAGATAAATCAACTTGAAGGAAAGTTCCAAACTTAAAAAATAATCATATTTCATAACAAATTATAACATCCAACATAATATTTTCGAAGCCATGCTTTGGTAAAAGTTTACTTATCTCTGATTAAGCTTTTAAAGCTCCCTTTTTTCAGTATCTTGGAGTAGCCTCAAGTCTCTCTCCCTAATTATCACCACAACATGTTCATTATTACTCCTTGTTTTTCATAACTATTTAAAATTTCATTTTACGAAATTTCCAAAATTTCTCATAATTTTGTTTGGTCAAAAATCATTTTTTTTTATTATTCCACTTTAAAATAACTTTATTTCTTATTACTTGCAAGAAAATATAAATTTGACGTCATATACTTCTTTAAATACTTTCTTTAATATTTCATAATTTTTTCCATTTATTTATTTATTTATTTTTATAGCATCATACCTTTAAATAATTTTATTTCTTATATTTTTTATGAAAAATTATAAGTTGGAACTCATTTATGCTTCTAAATATTGACTTTAATTTTCAGGGTATTCTTCATATTTTTTGTACTTTTAAATTTTTTTTTTCTATTTTCTTCACTAGCTGGCCGTTGGTGGGCTGTTGCTGGTAGGCCAGGTGCTGGGAGCTTGCACAGGTGGGCTAGATCCTAGTTTGAAAGTTGGGTTTGCTTGTTTATGTGGGCTAAGCTGAATTTCTGTGAGCTTGAGTTATGGGCTTTTACTAGTAGCATTTGCTTCTAGGTTTCCTGGATCACTGGGCTCTTGTTAGATGGGCTTAGCCCATTAGCTCAAAAGTTTTTGTTTTTATTTATTTATTTCGGCAATCCATTTTCTTTGAATAAAATAACTTGGATCTTTCAAGATAAGTGTTTGTTTAATTTGAAATTTTAGGGGTAAGCTTGTAAAATTATACTCTTTAAACTGGGCTGTTCATTTTTCAAAATAATGTCCTTATCATCAGATTTATCATAAGGGTTTTTAATAAATGATTAAAATTAAATATTACTTCAAATAACTATCCAAACTAATTTTTAACAAAATTCATTCATCATATACACAGTAACATATCTTAAAGAATGTTTATGATGGTTTAGATTAGTATTTTTGCTTCTATATTTTTTGTAAATTTTTTTTTGTGTTTTAATTCTTAAAATACATGTTTACCACTCCACATGTTGTTAGAAATTACTATATCAGAGATTCTATAACTCTGATCAAGCTAAAATTTTGCAAGCAAGCTAAACAAATAATTTTCTTGTTATTGTACTGTCAAAATTCTCTAATCATGCCCATAAATATATTTATTTCATCATATTGCATTTTCTACCATTTATTTTCTACTCTTCTTTGAAATAAGTAAAATTACAATACCAAAAACTTCAGTAGTACTCTTGCTACCTATTAACCATGCTCAAAATATCATAAATGGCTTAGATCTAAGAAATGAGTTGCACATATTGTAAAATCAACGAGATTAACTGAATAAGAATTTTATGCAACGTACCTTCGATTCTCTTTCTTCTTCGCCCGTTTGTCTTCTGCTCAATTTCTCTCCTTCAAATGACGAAAACTCACCTCACATTTTCATCCAAATTATACTAAGGGAGTTGTTAAATGGTTGGGGATTAAATGTCATAATTTCCACTGTTTTATATATATGAAAGGCTAAAACGTCTCTGCCATTGACGATGGCAGTTACAATAACCCTAGACAATCTCAAATAGGGACTTTCATATAGATCTGTTTATGGATTTGTTATAGTCAAACTCTGCGATGGGTAAAGCTGAGTTCCAAGTTCCTATACGCTCACCTACCAAACACCTAAGAAGATCTCCCAAACTTCGGTTAACAACCTCGGTTTGACCATCAGCCTGTGGATGAAGGTGGACAAAAATTTTAGTTTAGTGCCAGGAAATCTCCACAAAGTTTTTCAAACATAACTTACAAAATGGATATCCCTATTTGACTCAATGGTGGATGGTAACCCATGATGTCTAACACTCTCCTTGAGCAATAATTTTATCACATAAAAAGCATCGACAGTTTTGTGACAAGGTATAAAATGAGTCATTTTTGTGAATTGATCCACCACATAAGATAGAATCGTATCTTCTATAGAATCATATCTCTACAAGTTCTAGGCAGACCAAGAATGAAATCTATACTAATGTCCTTCCAAGGAGTATGTGGCACTGGTAAAGGTGCATACAACCCCGTTTTCTGCTTTTTTGCCTTTGCCAACTGACAAGTCTGTCACATAGACACAACCCTAGTAGTATCCCTTTTCACAGAAGGCCAATAGAATCTGTCCTCAACAAGGGATACAGTTTTATCTTTACTAAAATGCCTTGCTATGCCACCTGCATGTAATTCCTAAATTAAGAAATCACACAACGAAGAGATTTAGGTTCAGGGGAACTTTAAATAGCACTCACCTTTGAAGGATCCATTGCTAATTCATTTGCTAAAACAACGAATCCGAAAAAGACAACCTCTGTTTGCATGAAAATACACTTTTTAAGATTGACAAACAGTTTCTCAATTCAAAGAGTTTCAAGAATTTTCCTTAAATGTCCAAGATGTTCTTCCATAGAACGGCTATAGATCAAGATATCATCAAAATAGACAACCAAAAATTTCCCAATGAATGGTTGCAAAATCTGAGTCATTGCCCTCATAAAAGTACTAGGTGCATTTGATAATCCAAAAGGCATTACACCCATTCATATAATCCGTCTTGAGTCTTAAATGCAGTTTTCCATTCATTACCAATTCTGATTTGAATTTGATGATATCTGCTTCTAAGATCAATCTTAGAGAACCATCGTGAGCCACCCATCTGATCCAACATATCATCGTCTAGGTATTGGAAATCGATATTTAATGATTATTTTGTTTATTGCTCAGCTATCTACACACATTCTTCATGTTCCATCTTTCTTTTGAGTTAATGAAGCAGGTACGACACGTGAACTTAAGCTTTCACTAACGAAACCTTTTTTGATCAACTTGTCCACTTACTATTTGAGTTCGGCATGTTCCTTAAAATTCATTCGGAAGCGAGGCAATTAAGATCCTGGGCTGAAATCAATGACATGTTGTATATTCCTCATAGGCGGTAGCTCATTAGGCTGCATCCTTAATTTCTTTCAAGAGATTAGTAATTTCATGGGATTGGACAATGGCCTCACCTATAGAGACTCTAGATTCAGACTGTCTGACCAACATCAATACAACACCACTCTTTGCTCTCTTTTCAAAATTTTTTTGAGTTGAAATGTGCAATGGTTTCTTTGGGGGCTTGATGGAAGGAATTTTCTTTTGCATTGCTTCTCTGTTTGATGGTTTAGGCTTCAGAAGAACAGATTTCCCATCTTGTCTAATAAGATAAGTATTTGATTTTTTCCATAGTAAATGACATTCATATCAAATTGCCATGAATGACCAAGAAAAACAAGGGATACATCCATCGGAAAGAGATCACACTAAATTTGGTCCACATAATTTGCAAATTTGACAAGAACCAAACATTTTTCACCGATAGGTAGTGAAGTTTTATCTTTCATGCAACTCTGTAAGGTTGTGGAGGCTCCAGTTTTAATTTCATTCTGGCTACACCAGCTTTTGAGACCACATTTCTAATATTAGGTGTGGACTAGATGCATCTCATGACACTGATATTTTCAGACTCATCTTGTTCATCCACTAATTCTAGACCAAGATCATCTGGTTCCTCTAAGGAATCAACTACTTCATCAATGTCTCTTTTATTGTAGTCTTCAGACATGTGCATCTAACACAAGAGTACGATTAGGATAACGAGATGCAGTCTGACCCTTATCACAACAATTGAAACACTCAACCTCTGACAATCTAGGACATGAACTAGATAGACCACTTGAGTTAGCATTCCTTTTAAAAATTTGAACAAGGTTGTTACTACTACTTTGTGCATTTGTCCATTAAAAAGACATTTGTCTAGATATATTCTTAGCTGTCTAGGATTCCTCGCCTTGGTAAGTAGACCATCTAAAAGGTAAAGTTTGGGGAAATTATTCAAGTTCCGAGACTTTAAAAACTGCTTCTTCAAGGGTATATGGGGAATTTTCTGCGTATATATTAAGAATAAGATATAACAGCAGAAGAACGAATATTATTTGATTCATCAAGCTTACATGTATAGAGAACTTTAAAATAACAGAAATTCAGTAAACTAGCAATAGATTATGTGATCCATAAAAAAACTCAAAGTGGACTAACAATTTCCTGAAGAGCAGGAACTAACAAAGAAATATTCAACGTTTGAATTAGTAAAAACAAGATATCAGGCAGTCCAAAAGCATTATTCCGACACTTCTCCTCGCTTTAGTGACTGCAAACTCCAAGTTTTTGTCTGAGTGACTTGAATTTGCAGATTGGTAAAGGCTTTGTGAATATATCAGCCATGTATTCTTCTGTCTTGCAATACAAGAGAGTTATTTTCCATATTGTTGCACTTCTCTCAAGAAGAAAAGCTTGATATTGAAGTGCTTAGTTTTTCCAAGAGACAGGATTATGAGAAATTGCTATGCAGCCTGGTTATCCATAAAACTTTAGTGCCTTTGGTCTGTTTCATATACAGATCAATCAAAAGCTTCCTCAGCCACAACGCTTGCTTTACTGCTGCTGTTGCTGCCACAAATTCAGCTTCTGCAGTAGACTGAGCTACAACATCCTGTTTCTTTGAATTCCATGAGAAAATTCCCGAACCAATGCTAAAATAGTACCCTGAAGTACTCTTCATATCATCCAAGAAACCACCCCAATCGCTGTCAGAACAACCAAACAGCTTCATATTTTGGCTCTTTTGAAACTTGACTCCATAGTTTATAGTTCCTTTGATATACTGGACAACTCTTTTTCTGCCTTTAGATGTTTTTCACGAGGACAATGCATGAACCTTGATAGAACACTTACAACATACAATATATTAGGCCTTGTTGCTGTAAGATACATTAAACATCCAATGAGACTCCTGTAGTGTGTTTCATCTACTTTTTCAGCTCCATCATCTTTGCTTAGTTTCTCTTTTTGGTTCATGGGAGTATTCATCTCTTTGCAATCTTTCATTCTGAATTTCTTGAGAATCTACTTTGCATACTTCTTTTGGCAAATACATACCTCATCTTTTCTTTGCTCAATCTCCATTCCAAGGAAAAATGTCATCAGACCAAGATCAGTCATTTCAAAGGCTTGCATCATATCTTGCTTGAACTTATCAATAAGTTGCACTGCTCCTTGTAATTAAAAATCATCCATGTAGAGAGAAATAACAAGAATCTCATTGCTATTATGTTTAATATAAAGTGTGGATTCTGAAAGGCTTTTTTTTTAAAGCCAAGGCTAAGCAAATAATCATCAATCTGACTATACTAACCTCTTGGAGCTTGTTTTAAGCCATAAAGAGCTTTATGTAGCCGATAGACCTTGTCTTCTTTGCCTATCTCAACATAAATTTCCTCTTCAAGAATCCCATTGAGAAATGCTGATTTGACATCCATCTGATGCACTTTCTAGCCAAGTTGTTCAGAAAGTGCAAGAAGCAACCTGATTGTGTCAAGCCTTGAAATTGGTGCAGAAGTGTCAAAACCTTTGGGTTGCTCAACATAAATTTCCTTTTCAAGAATCACATTGAGAAATGCTGATTTGACATCCATCTGATGCACTTTCTAATGAAGTTGTTCAGAAAGTGCAAGAAGTAACCTGATTGTGTCAAGCCTTGAAACTGGTGCAAATGTGTCAAAATAATCAACACCAAAAATCTGTGCATACCCCTTAACAACAAGCCTTCCTTTATGCTTGTTGTTGGAACCATCGGCATTTAACTTGGTTCTAAACACCCATTTTACCTCAAATACCTTTGTATCTTGAGGTTTATCAATGAGCTTCCAAGTCTTGTTTTTCTTGATCATTAACAACTCCTCCATTGCTTTTTTCCATTTGGGGTCGCCAAGAGCTTCTTCATTGTCAGCAGGCTTGCAAATTGCAACATTGCATCTTTGATATATGCCAGAGAGCAATCGAGTGCCTCTAACTGGTGGATTATCCTCCCTTTCATCTAGCCATGAGCTTGTTTTTGATATGAAAGTCTTTGAGTCTTCCTAATTCCACACTTCATTTTCCATGAAGTGCACGGAAAATTAAGTGCATGTCTCTGCTGATGATTATAGTTTCAGTTTCAGGTTGGAAGACTTTATATGCCTTTGAAACTGTACTATATCCAATGAAAATTCCTGCAACAGATTTTTTGTTTAGTTTATCTTGTTTAGCCTGTGGAACATAGGTAAAACAAGGACAACCAAACACTTTAAGAAAATTCATTGGAGGTTTGTACTCATACCATGCTTCAAATGGAGTTTTATTTTTCATTTGGGGAGTCTATTCTGAAGAAACACTGCTGTATTTGCTTCCTCTGCCCAAAATTTTTTTGGCAGATTCTTCTTATATAACATGCATTTAGTCATCTCCATAATAAATCTGTTTCTTCTTTTACTAACTCCATTTTTCTCTGGAGTATAAGGAGCTGTAAGTTGATGTTCAATCCCTGCTTCCTCACAAAATAAACTGAACTCATGTGAAGGGTACTCCTTGCCATTATCAGAATGTAGTATCTGAATTTTGCAGCCGCTTTCATTTTCCACGTTTCCTTTGAACTTCCAGAAAGTGCTTCCAACCTCTGATTTGAATTTCAAAAAATAAATTCCGCACATGCGAGTTAAGTTGTCTACAAAAATGATATAATAATTACTACCTTTAAGTGAAGGTGTTCTTTGAGGCCCTCCTACATCAGTATGAGTCAGCTGCAACTTCTTTGTGGCTCTCCAAGTGGCTGTTGAGAATGGAAGTCTGCTTTGCTTCCCATATTGACAAGCATGACATTCTATAGATATTACTTCAAAATCAGGTAAGTTCCTTACCATTTCAGATTTTTTCATCTTGAGAATGCCTTGATAGTGATAATGTCCAAGCCTCTTATGCCATTACTCAGAAACATTTTCTTTTGCTGAAAAAATTGTCTGCTCCTCCTAAATTGGATCTAATGAGAAACTTTTTCCTCTCATTTTTACTTTAAACAAATCTTGACCTAGAACATTCTTGATCAAGCAATAATTATCTTCAAAAAATACTGTAAAACAGTAGAGAAGGAAGATAATTTCTGTCACTTTTCTTTATATATTACATCTTTATTTATACATATTTTTGCTAGTCTATCTAAGGTAAGTTCTATATTTACATCCTATAATGAATCTTATAATCAAGATGTAAATCCTATAATCAAGATGTAAATAAAGCAAGTTAACTATAATTCTTATTCTGTAACACTCCTCCTCAAGCTGGAGCATAAATGTTAATCATGCCCAGCTTGTTACAAAGATATTCAATCCGAGTCCCATTTAATGCCTTTGTGAAAATATCTCCCAGTTGTTCTCCAATCTTCACATATCCTTTGGAAATCAGATTTTCTTGGATCTTCTCTCTAATAAAGTGACAATCTACTTTTATATTGGTGTCATTTGTCAGATTTACATTTGGGATTATTGGTGTGCTACATGGCTTGGCTTCCATCTTTCCAGTTTATGCAAGCAAGTCAAGAACATATTTCCTCTGTGACAATAAAATCTCCTTTTTGCTTCTTTATACTTCTACTCCCAGAAAATATTTTAGCTCTCCCAAGTCCTTTGTGTGAAACTTGGAATGCATAAACAGTTTCAAAGAAGAAATTTCTGCACAATCATTTCCTGTAATGACAATGTCATCAACATAAACAACGAGAAGAATAATACCAGATGCTGACTGTTTATAGAAGACTGAATGATCTACTTTGCTTTTGGTCATCCCAAACTCTTGAATCACCTCACTAAACTTGCCAAACCAAGCTCGAGGACTGTGTCAATCCATAAAGAGATTTTCTTAGATGACACACTTTTCCATACTCCTCTTGAGCAACAAACCCAGGTGGTTGCTCCATATACGCTTCTTTGTGGAGATCACCATGAAGAAATGCATTTTTAATATCCAGTTGGTGCAGGAGCCAGTTCTGAGACACAGCTATGGATATAACCAGGCGGACTGAGGCAAGTTTGGCTACCGGGGAGAAAGTATCATAATAATCCACTCCATAAATTTGAGCATAGCCTTTGGCTACAAATTTGGCTTTTAGGAGTGCCACTGAACCATCAGGATTAACTTTCACGGCAAAGACCCACTTGCATCCCACAACTTTCTTTTCTTTTGGCAAATCAACTAGATGCCAGGTGTGATTGACTTCTAGTGCTTGTATCTCCTCAAGCATTGCAGTATACCAACCAGGGTGATTCAGGGCTTTCTTGACAGTTTTGGGAATAGAGATAGAATCTAAAGAGACAACAAAAGCACTCGAAGAAGGAGACAAAGAAGCATAAGAAATGAAATTAGCAATGGAATAAACTGATTTACACTGACGTTTACCTTTATGAAGACTGATGGGAAGGTCAAGGTCACTAGAAGGATCAGATGACAAAGAAGCTGGTACAGGACATGTATCTCTTATCTCCTGACGCCTGGAGTACACCCGAACAATTGGTGGCTTAGTAGGAGGAGGTAAATCAACAACATCATGTTGTTCAGAAGAATGATTGGAGGTACTTGGGATTGTGACTTGATAAATGAGCCAGTGTTCTTCCTCCCCCTCACTTTCAGAATTTGATGGTGAGGAATAAAAATGTGTATCCTCCAAAAATACAACATCAGTTGATACCACATATCTATTGAGATCATGAGAGAAACAACGATAGCCTTTTTGAAGACGAGAATACTCTAAAAATACATACTTTAGGGATTTGGGGTCAAGTTTAGTCACAGACGGCCTTACATCTCGTACATAGCAAGTGCTTCCAAAGATTCGTGGTTCAACTGGGAAGCGAGACTTTTTCAAAAACAGTATATTGTATGGGATATTATCATTAAGTACCTTAGATGGCATGCGACTAATCAGAAAGCAAGCAGTGGACACCGCATCAGCCCAAAAATGTTTAGGAACCGTCGTCTAAAACAAGAGTGCCCTGGCAGTCTCTAGTAAATGTCTGTTCTTTCTCTCAGCAACTCCATTTTGAGAACGAGTATCCACACTAGAGGACTGATGAAGAATCCCATGTTGAGTCATGTAAGTCTGAAATGAGTTAGACATATATTCCGTACCATTATCACTTCCCAAGATTCGTACTGAAACATTAAACTGTGTTTTAATCTCAGCACAAAAAGCACAAAAATGAGAAAAAACTTCAGAACAATTCTTCATAAAATAAATCCAAGTCATCCGAGAAAAATCATCCACAAATGTAACAAAATATCGGAATCCAATTTTAGATGTAACAAGACAAGGTCCCCAAACATCAGAATGTACTAACTCAAAAAGAGATTCCGCCCTCTTATTAGTTGTTGGACTGAATGAACTACGATGATGTTTTGCAAAATGACGTGAGTCACATTAAATGAAGGTAAACTATGAAACTGAGGACATAACTTCTTTAACACTGGCTAAGAGGGATGTCCCAAACGACAATGAGCTTCAGCTGGAGAAGTGATACGAGGACAAGCAACCGGCCGAGGTACCCATGCATCAAGAATATAGAGACCATCAGATACATGTCCTTTACCAATAATTTGCTTCGTCATAAGATTCTGAAAAAGGGCCCCTGATTCAGTGCTCCCGGGAGCATGCAGTGCTGCATGCTCCCGGGCGCATACATGTATTTTACTTTTTTTTGAAAATATTTTCATAAACATGTTAGCCCAAGTGTATTTAACATATATATCAATTTTTACCATTTTTGGAGATTTTTAGATATTTATTCTTGATTTTTGAAAATCAGTGGCATTTTAGTAATTTAAAATTACGTAAAATGCCACTGATTTTCAAAAATAAAAAATAAATACCTAAAATACTCCAAAAATGGTAAAAATTTACATAAAGATTAAATACACTTGGGCTAACATGTTTATGAAAATATTTTGAAAAAAAAGTAAAAAAAAATATATGTATGCGCCCGGGAGCATGCAGCACTGCGTGCTCTCGGGAGCACTGAATCGGGGTCCTTGAAAAAGGCAATGGTCAGGAAAAAATGAGATATAACAGTTCAGATTTTTGGTAAGTTTACTAACAGATATCAAGTTAAAGTCAAGATTAGGTAAACTTAAAACAGAGGACAAAGTGATGAAGGATGTTGGTTTAACAGTACCAAAACCCACAACATTGTAGGTCGACCCATCAGCAATGGTAACAGGAGAAGGGGCTAAATGTGATTGAAACTTAGAAAAAAATTTTAGAATTACCTGTCATGTGATCAGTAGCACCTGAATCAATTACCCATTTGTTTGAGGAGGAGATAAGATATGTTTTACCTGTCTCAGCCAGAGCAGTAACTGGAATGGATGTCTTCAATGATTCTTGATACTGAGAAAATTTAGCAAACTCATCTGCCGAAATTATGATTGTCTTATCAGAAAAACTGGAAGAAGTGCTAAAGCCTGTAGCAACATTTGCAATCGGATTTCTTTGATTACGATTTTGTAACTTCTTACAGTATTTCTTGGTATGACCCGGCTCATGGCAATAGTAGCAAACAATATTACTCAGGTCACTTTATGACTATCAAAAGTCCTGTTTCCTCTCCTATAGGTTGATTTCTTCTCAGTATCAGCATTTCCTCTTTTAGTAACAAGAACATTATTAGTTGGCTTGAAAGAAGAAGTTCCTTCAGTACGCAAAATTCTATTGAATACTTCTTGAAGCTAACCAATCTCAGTACTGGAAAGAATTTGAGATTTAGCAGTCTCAAATTCAGATGGAAGGCCAGCTAGAAAGCTTATTATCGCCATTTTTTCTCTCTGAATTTGTTGTACCTTAACATCAGTACTAAAAGGTAAAAGTACATTCAGCTCCTCATAAGTTTTCTTAAAGTCCATAAAATAAACTGTGAGAGATTTGGCCCTCCTTTTCAGCACAATAGAAGGCTTTGCACACATCATACATTCGAGATAAATTTCCTTTACCAGAATATAAGAACTCCAAATAATCCATTAACTGTTTAATAAACTCACAATGATTAAGCAAGCCAACGATTTCACTATCAATAGAATTTCTAATTTGTAGAAATAAACGTGCATCATCTCTTAGCCAAGTCTGTCTAGTTCCATCATTAAGTGGTTCCATGAGCAAGTGGTCATCTTTCTCAGCACTACGCAAGTAAACCCGAATTGTCTTGCTCCACTCTAAGTAATTAGTGCCATTTAATTTATGATCAATTATTTTGGACAATGCTGGAACTATTTTAGTTATAGAAGCCTTGTTAACAGTCATGTTTAATGATATTCAATCACCCAAAAAAGATGATTATCCCACAGCCAATAAATCACAAACTAGAATCAACAAGTACCCCAAAAAATAATTTCCACAAAACAATCAGAGAATAAACCAAAGAAACAGAACCTGTCAAGGAAAATTTTCTTTCACTAATGGATCAAAACGCTGGAATGCCACTTGGGAATGGCCGGAAATATGCAGAAGGTGTCGGAGATTTGATTGGTGAAGAAACGGAGCTCTCACGCTCTCCCACGCGCCGACACGTGAAATCGGCTCCCGAGCTTTGATCGGCGCGTGTGGATCACGCGCGACTTGTCTGGTCACCAGATTTTGTGTGCAGACCGAAAATAACCCTACGCTCCTCCTTAGGCAGGTGGTGACGCAAATCAATCGCTTTGATCGTGACTGAAACAAAATACCAGATTACTGTTCCAAAGAACAAAATCCAAAATGCCCAGAAATTTTCTTCAGCAAAGAGAGGCTTTGATACCATGTAAAACAGTAGAGAAGGAAGTAATTTCTGTCACTTTTCTTCATATATTACATCTTTATTTATACATATTTTTGCTAGTCTATCTAAGGTAAGTTCTATATTTACATCCTATAATGAATCCTATAATCAAGATGTAAATAAGGCAAGTCATTATAATGAATCCTATAATCAAGATGTAAATAAGGCAAGTCATTATAATGAATCCTATAATCAAGATGTAAATAAGGCAAGTTAACTATAATTCTTATTCTGTAACAAACACCTTGAAACCCTTTTGTAGCAGCTGGCCAACACTTAACAAGTTTTGGTCCACATCAGGTACATATAACACATCAGAAATAGTTTCGTACCTGAATGTGTTGTGATGGCAGCAGTACCAATCCCTTTTGCTGCGATGTAGCCGCTGTGACCTATTCTAATCCTTGAAGTTTTGGTTGGCTACTTGGCTTCAATTCTTTGAAAAGTTCCTTGTCATAAGTCATGTGATTTGTGCAGCTGCTATCGATTAGCCATGACTCGATTGAAATATTGCTAGAAAAACAAGTTGCAACAAAGAGATCATCTTCCTTTTGTTCATTAGCAACTTGAGCATCTGCTACTTGCTGCTGGTTTTGGTTTTTGCAAATGACAGCTTTGTGCCCAAATTGATTGCACTTGGTGCACTGTGCATCAGGCCGTTTCCAGCACTTAAAAGGAGAATGACCTGTCTTGTTGCAATGCTTACAAGGTGGGCACTTTCCGTTGGAGCTCTCCGCTTTGCTCTTGTTGTTGTTGCAAGTTGCACCTTCTTGATTCTTTTTGTTTGACTTCTTTTTGCTCCTCCCATCTTCATGCTTGGCTGGCAAAGCCTCTTCGACAAAACTTTCTTTTCTCATAATCCTTCGTTGTTCTTGTGCCTGCAATGAATTTAGCAACTCCACCAAGGTGATATTAGACAGATCCTTGGTGTTTTCTAGAGTGTTTATTATGGCCTTAAATCTTTCAGGGACAGTAACCAGAATTTTTTCAACAAGAAGAGAGTCATTAAACTGAGAACCAAGCAATCTTACTCTGTTTGCTATATTCACAAGCCTTTCAGAGTACTCCTGGATGGTTTCTGACTCCATCTTCTGTAATTCAAAATCTCTAATGAGATTCAGCACTTGCATGCCTTTAATTCGATCATCTCCTTCATATTCTGATTTGAAATAATCCCATATGGCTTTGGCTGACTTCGGAGACATAATTCGAGTGAAGATGGTTGATGAAACTACTGCAAATAGGCATGCCTTTGCCTTAGATTTTTTGGTTTTTTCTGTCCTTGTGATCCTTGATTTGAGCCATTGTTGGATTGTTGGGAAGTGCAACAACTTCATAGTCTTCGTCAACTGCCTACTGTAAATCCAGAGCATCTAGCCAGGCTTCGATACGTACTGCCCAGATGTTATAATTTTCACCATTGAAAACTAGAGGTGCCATTACTGAGAAACTTGAATCTCCTTCCGTGTTTAACATTCTAGTGTTGAAAGTGTGAGAACTCACTTGAAAATATTTAGATTTTTCAATCACAGATCCCTCAAGAATAAGGCTCTGATACCAATTGTCGGTGTATACATAAAGAATAAGATATAACAGTGGAAGAATGAATATTGATTCATCAAGCTTACATATATATAGAACTTTAAAATGACAGAAATTCAGTAAACTGGCAACAGATTATGCGATCCACAGAAAACTTGAAGTGGACTAACAGTTTCTTGAAGAACGGGAACTAGCAAAGAAATATTCAACATTTGAATTAGTGAAAACAAGATATCAGGCAGTCCAAAGGCATTATTCTGACAGGAATGTAAGGCTAACTCTCTTTTTAGTTCAAGCCCATTGAAAATTTTTTTTCGTGTCACCCACTTGTCATGATTAATTTGACATGTGAGGAACAAATTGTCAAATTGTTGGTAATATTCATTGACACTCATATTGCCTTGCCTCAAATTCATCCATTGGTTTATCAGTTATTCTTTATGGTAGTGAGACATATTTCATTTTTAACTTATTTCTCATTTCATCCCAAATTGTGTTTTCTGACTCTCTACCTTGTTCAATGTCTTTTTCAACTCCTAACCAGTAATGTTGGGCTAATTCTGTTAGCTTGATTGTGACAAATCTTATACACTGAGCATTAGTCATATTATACCATCTAAAAAATCTTTCCAATTATGTTATAAAATCTATGAAGTTGCTAGGATCAAATCTTCCACCAAAACTAGAAACATCAACTTTAATTTTCCTAGTGACATCATCATCCCCAAGGATGGACATTGTTTCAATGACAGGTTGTTCTTGTAGCGGATGAAGGAAGTCTCGTCTTGGAATCTTAGTTTGTTCCAAAAACTCATTTCGGTTTGTTTGTTGATTATGAAAACTTTCTAGGTTTTCAACTGGTATTTTTCTACCCCCATTTAAAGATTGAAGATATTCCTCAAGTGCACCCATTGTTGGAAGAATACCTATATGTTGGTGATGTGAACCTTTTGGATTTTGGTTTTGCTCTATGTTACTAGAAGTGCCTATATGAGATTTTAGGACGGGATTCTTCAAAGGGTTGCTTACCTATTCGCTTTAAAATGACTTCAGTTTGGGCTGTTATCTAGACTTGAAATTATTGACTTAATTCTTGAATGACATGCTTTATATGGGACACTTTATCAGAAAGATTTTCTTGTTTTTGTGATAAGGTCTCAAATTTCTCAGCTAAAGAATCATACATTTTGTTTGAAAGCTTATAAGTTTCAGACAATCCTTTCACGGAGGCAGCAAGTTCCAAATTTGTAACCTTAGTTGATGTAAAAGGAAGTGATTGGGAATGGAGCGAGAATGCAATTTAAAGCACAAAGATGTATGCCACTACAATTTGAATTGTGCACAAAGTAATTAGCCTATAAGATGCTATATAATGAATTTAAAGAAGGTGCTTGCCAAGAGACATAAGAATATTTCAAATTCAAGTAGGAAGAATGTACTTTTTAGAATCCCTACAAGACCTTTCCCCAAATACCTGATAGGCATTTTTGAGAATTTTGGAAGTAGAAGACCTTTTTGTAATTTCTGAAAATTGGGGCAGATTTGTAATTTCAGACAAGTCGGTGGTGCTTCTGTAATTTCTGAAAATTCTGGGGCTGATCTGCAATTTTCTGAAACTTAGAGGATTGTTGTGCAATTTGTAACAGATATGGAATCCACTACTAGGGTCGCATGTCAGCAACCCCAAATTTTCAGGCTGACTTTTCTTCCCAGATGTGCAGATTGGAT
This sequence comes from Annona cherimola, assembly GCA_030490835.1. Taxonomy (NCBI): domain Eukaryota; kingdom Viridiplantae; phylum Streptophyta; class Magnoliopsida; order Magnoliales; family Annonaceae; genus Annona; species Annona cherimola. Next base: position 60,931,794 of record CM059975.1, read on the forward strand.
TGAAGCACAGATTAGAATAGTTGTGAAAGGAGCACCAATTGAACAGTAACCCGCCTTGAAGAAAACGCATGAACAGTAACCTTCCGTGAAAAGTAACTCGACTCAATCTCTCTTTGAAACTCCATCAACCTAGCTTTGATATCAAGTTGATGAAGAGTAGAGGAGAAAGAAGAAAGAGGAAGGATCCTCTCCAAGGGAAAATGAGGGAAGAAAGAGAAAGGAACTAGAGGAATTAGGGTTGAAGTTTCAGGAAAAGTAGAATTTCAGATCAATTATCAAAATAAGTTGTCTTACATAAACCTTATATAACCCTATTTATAGAAAGGTAACTTAAGCAATAAGAAAGTGTAACCCTACGCAATTCGCAAATTGGCTCTAGAAGTAAACTTGCGTACGAAGAGATAACTAAAAAACTAAAACTTAGTAATCTAAACTGTTCATAAAAACACTAATTTCTATGATTGCACCTCGAATAGGTACGGAGCAGGCACATGTCAACTTGATCTCCATCACATTGACTATAACTCAATAATAAGTTTCTTTAAGCTAGGAAAATGATCTGGAACATCATATGAATGTGATTGTTAATATGTAATCTCCATGTGATTTTGATTTTACAAGCTAACTGAAATATAAATGTGTAATTTGACTTGTTTTGTGCATTGTGAAGAGTTTCAAAGTGTGAAATCCATTTATCATGTTGAGAAGTTGAAGTTGATTCCAACAGTTTTGGCAAAAGATAATATTAAATTTGAGGCTTGCTAAATGGATTCTAGTGGTGCTTTTGTAATATGAGGATGAAATCGAAGATGATCTCAGTTGGGATCTCAAAGGTGAAATCGATTCTAGATCAATTTCGCAATTAGTCGCAAAGCTAAGGCAACTAGAGTTTCAAGTTTAAAGAATTGCAAAAGGGTGATGTTGATATTATAGGTCAATTTCAACTTGGATCTCACTGAAGTTGAAGTTCAAACCAACCTCAGAGTAGCCATTGGAGTTCAAAGATTTGAGATGAAAGAGTTTTGGAGTTGAAAGTTGAAGTCTAGCAGCCTTGGCCGTGTGATTTGGCAAATTCGCATGGCCTGGCTGTGTGCTTACCTATTGGCTTGCTTTTTCACTAGTTTTTGCATTGAAACATTTAGCTTTGTATTTTATACATTTAAACTAGTTGAATCAAATAGAACCCTCAAAGGCTTAGCATAACATTCCCATCACTTGGAAAAGGAGGGGAGGGTGTGGAGTGGTTTTTAAAAGGAAATTACTCCTTGGACCCTACTGTGTTTAGGAGCTCTATGTACTGGTTCAACATTATATTGGGTTTTGATAAGAGTTCTTGATGAGTATGTTCGTCTGGTATTTGATTAACACTTCCTGATTCTACCCCCTTGTCCCAATTCTATTTAAATTTCTCCATTTTTTTTTCCTATCTCATTCCCTTTAGCAGATTGTTTCTCTTTCTTCTATTTCCTTGTTATTGTGCGCTAGATCAAAATGTCTGAGAAAGTTACCAGCTTGCATATATGGACAGCAGCATGCAGGTGTAGAAATGTTCAAACAACCACCAATCAAGTACTCATCAATGTTACATAAAAAAAAAAGTACTCATCAATGTTTATGAACGATGACAAGACAGTTATTTGTACTTCTTACTAAATGGTTGCAGAGCTAACATCATTTTTTTGTTTTGATACATTTATTTTCCTTGCAGGTTGCTTATCACACCCCGCCTCGTTTCCCTACTAATGTAATTGAATCCATAAGAAGTGGAGCGTCACTATTATTTGAGCGACTGGGCCTATGTGACTTTGCTCGAATCGATGGCTGGTTTCTATCTTCTCCCCCTCAGATCTTGACCCCTGCAGAAAATGATACCAAGTTTGGACATACTGAATCAGGCACAATTGTCTTTACTGATGTTAACTTGGTAATGCCAAACTTTCAAGTTGTTTCCAGTTGAGGGGCATCTCTTTTCAAGGGATGTTTTCCTTCTGCTTTTTCTTTTATGTGTTTTTTGAAGATTGACATGGTTGCTCTAACTTTATGAATTAAATTTTGTGTCTCCTGGGGGATCAGATAAGTGGAATGGAGCAGACCAGCTTCCTTTTTCAACAAGCTTCAAAGGTATCTCCTCTTCTACTATGCTAATTGAAACTATTATCTGTTGACAACACCTAAATGGATGTTTTACGCCAAATTGGTTTTTTAAGTGGAGGTGACATCATCTCATGATGCCCCATGGCTTCTGTTATGGATTTGAAAAAGCATTGTGTTTTCATTAAGTGGTCTGAAAATATTGTTTAGTTTTCTGATCATAGAATGGGATTTCTTTGCCATTTATCTCCTCCACTGCTTCTGATATATGCTTTCATTCCCACTTTTTCAGGCTGGATTCTCTCATTGTAACATCCTCAGAAGCATTATTCACCATGCATGCTCGCGTTTTGATATTCTGATGCCATACAGTAATACACCTAGCACCTTGCCTGCTGGATCAAAATCCTCAGGGAACACTGAAGGTGTTTCTGAATGCAGAGACCTTCAGAAAGTTTTTGTCATTTTTGGGGGAGACACATCAGAACGCCAAGTATCCCTCATGAGTGGGACAAATGTATGGCTCAACTTGCAAGGTTTTCATGATGTAAGTGTAGAAATCATACTGAAATTCTTAACGACCATAAGATTCTATCATCATCGGTCCTGTTTTTCATCTTGAGCCCTGCTTCAATGCTCTCTACCCATATTATTGTATGGATATATTGTCCCAAGCAAGATATTTTTACTACCTAAATTTTTATTCTTTTGAATTTCAAAAATGAAAAAATAAAAAACGTAGAATTTGGGCAGTAAAAACATCTTGTTTGAGCTTACATATTCATGCAAAAAATTAATAATAAAAAAGAGTACAACAAGTGCCAGTATTCAAGTTCAATGCTCATGCAAGCATTGAAGTTGGGCTCTTCATATTTGTCATGTTCATAGTTCTTGAACTTCATACCGATAAGTGGGCATGCAGAATGCAGAGACGAATAATGATGATCATAGCCCTGAATACTGGTTAGGAAAGTATATTATAATGATCGTCTTTGTTTTTGGGACTAATCTTTTTTATATCTATGTACAACGGATATGATATTTGAAGGATACTATTCCTTATCCTTCACATGTTAATAGTAAAGCAGATAGCATAAGACTCCTGTAAAATCTGTCTCTATCAGAATTTCATTGTGCATTTGTAAAATGAGCTCGCATGGCTGTGGCTAAATTGCAAGAAAGGGAGAGAGATTAGTGAGGTATAATTAGAAAAAAAGAAAAGAAAAAAGAATTCCATGAGGTGCACCTATGGCTCAACAAATTTGTACATAGAATATAGAGGGTAACCAGTCTGTGTAGATTTATCGTAACCAGACCGAAATGTTTGATTATTGATTAACCTGTTCATTTTGATGCTAAACTCTGTAGTTCAGGTTTCATAGTCAACGAAAAGCTCAAATGAGTAACAGGTTCCACTAAGGCCCAATTTGGGAACAGGGGAAAGCATGGCAAAAAAAAATTTTCACCTTTTTTAGCCCCCTGTTGATGTGATTGTACATCTTAGCTACTTAAAAACTCTGTTTTTTCATTATTACTCTCTATATTTTCAACCATTATTCCCTATATTTTTTCGTAAAAAGTTATGTATTTTGTCTTTATTTATTTCGTTTCCGGTCATTATCTTGTTACATCACATCATTCCTTCTCTCTTCCTCCACTTCTCCATGTTCTTTTTTTTCTCTTCATACCTGTTTTACTCATTCCCAAATTGATGCTTAATTCATCATATATGATTCTTATGCAAATCAGCCTATATGGATGTGTTACAACTGATATGGGCAAACCATACTGTATGTGCTGGCAATATTACTAGTCTTGCTATACGTACGTCTTGTGTAGATGATGGTGATATGCCAATATATCGTTGATGAACTTTCTTTACAGGGTTTAATCTTTTTTTTTTTTTTTTGTGACTTCAGATATTTCCAGTGCACACCTTGGACCTTTGTAATCGGTTTCTTTCTATATTATTACATTGATGTCACTGTGACATTCACATGAATGTTATACTTTATAATAGCAGTATGAAATAGTCTTTATCTTAGATTTTCAGAAAATAGTTGTAAATCTTTGTGATATATGGATGTTGTTAACAAATTTCAATTTCTTAGGGGATAATATCAATATTGTCTCTTTTACTTTCCCAAATGATAGAAGGGTTTGGTGTGGATATGACTGGACAATGATTGCAACATGGACCTCCTTAACTCTTGTCTCCGAAATCCTGTTCCCCCAATTCTACAAACATTTCCAAATTACCTCTTTCCCATTTGAAAAAAGTGGTATAAAAGTTGGATTTCGATGCTTGTTTGTGTGTTGATTTCTTTCAATATCAACTTTGGACATCATGCCATTTGTTAATATTTTATATTAAACTGATTCAAACAGATATTGGGCTTTGATCTAAGGATTTATTTATTTATTTATTTTTTGAAGATTTGGGATGAACAAAAAATGGGAAAGTAATTAAAACGCATGATCCAGGCTTGTATTCTCAATCTCAAAATTATCATCGATATAATTGATGATACTATTTTTTCTGGAAGATTTAGGGGGATTTCACCACGATCCACAGGATAAAGAGAAGGAAGATGATGGGAAATGATCCAGTGCATGCGACTGCACCGTGCAGTCCATGCACTGTGGGCCCCACCTGATCATTTCCCATAAATCCACCCCACCCATTATATTTAGAATTGTTCACTTTATTACCATACCAATTTTCATCCAAATCCAACATGTGTTTAGTCTCCATCTTAAAATGGTGCAAAATCAACGTAATAAAATAGTTTAATGTAAATATCAAGTTTAAAGTGGTTTTTTCAACATCTAAACTGTCTAAAGTATGATTTATATATGGATAAATGAGTGTATAAAGTTTCATTACAATCTAATATGTGTGGGGTCCATTTTACAGCGGACTGCACCGTAATTATGGTGCAGTCCGACTGCACAGGATCGGTTCCCATATATATATATATATATATTTAAATGCTGGGTGGGGGGGTGGAGTGGTTGTTACTTGAGGAGGGATATAGAAGGGACTCTAGAAAAATGTTAAGTCTGTAGCATCAAAAAACTCCTGTTAAGTTATATGAGAAGGTGGATGACATTTGAAAATGTGGAAAAGGATAACATATGTGTAAGATGTATTTAGATAGTGAGAAGCAGCTGGGGATGCATGTATCCTCATATTTTATATATGGTGTAGTTCCTTCTAATTTATAGCTGAATTTGCATATATTAAAAAAGATTGAAGTGACGTAGATGTGTGATGGTTGACTGGACCACTAAATTGAGCATCAACAGTTTCATGTTAAATTATTGAGGCACCTTCATTGATTCTGATGTTGATGAATTGATGAAGAAGAAATTTCTGAAATTATTGAATAGGGACAAGTGAATCACAAGTGTATGAAAGAAAAAAGTTAGGTAATTGAAGAACCTACATCTGGTGATAACAGCAAAGCAATCAAAAAGCCTGAAAAAGTGGATTGCATGAGTTTAGAACAGGAGTTGAAAATCACAATTGAGACAGTAGAATTATTAAAGGAGGTAGAAGAAGAATTAGAGGACAGTTTAAGAATTATTAAGAAGGAATATGCATTGCAAAAGAGAAGAATTCCAGCACAGAGATGAATGATATTTAGAATTTCAAAGAAAAAACTTCAGGAACAAAGAAATCAAACAAATAAAAAGTTTGTTTTCTACAAGAAGCATTGGTGGTACACATGCAACAAATTTTTTTTTTTTTTAATTATTGGGAACTCAAAGAAGACTTGTGTGAGAGATTATTTGCCTAATCCAATCAAGTAGATGAATACTAATAAAACTCAAATTAATATGTGTGTGATGGCTTCCACTTCTATGTAACCCCTTCAAAATGTAAGATTTGGATCTTTAATGGAAAATTTAATCTATGCATTGTATTTAACGTCATTTGTTTATTCAAGGGATCAAGTTTCATCCCAATCAAGTATATTTATGGGCCATATTTGTTAAAACAGATATATATTTATGTGTAAATTATGAAAAATACTAAAATATCAATTTTAAAGTAGCATTTTCGACATCTAAACCATCCAACATATCCTTTCTATGCGAATAAATGATTCTATAAAGTATTATTATATTTTAATATATGTGGAAATAGATCTAAGCGTTTTTAATAATTTACATATGAATATATATATATATATATATATATATATATATATATATATTTGAACCAATGTGGCCCAAAACATACTTGATTGGGATGAAACTTGGTTTTCTAGATAAGAAAATGATGTTAAATACAATGAATGGATTGAATTTTTCATTAAGGATCAAAATCTTAGATTTTGACTTTTATGTAACCCAGCTACATATAAGCAGGACTGATATATGATTACTTAGAAGATTTCTGGTGCTCAAAAGAGGCTGCAAATTCTATATCAGATGAAGAAAAAATGACAAATGTCACGAGGTTGATAAAAAAGTTCTTTTCCTTAAATGGATAAAAGAAGTTTTGAATTCAAAGAGTTGATACTGAAGATGAATCCACTCAAGTTGAAAATGTTTGAGGATGACATTCACTTCAACTTTGATGGTAATTAAAATAGAAGCAGTTGTCATGGCTCGATTGTGTAACTTATGAACAAGGATGTAGTTGTAAATAAATTTTCAGGAGCATTACTTGGTGAAGATTTTACAAAGCTAAAGCCAATGATTTTGATCATACGGTTTAATGGGTATGTTAGGAATAAAGCTTGATGACTTAGTAAACAGTAGTGTTTTAGTTTGTTTTAGTTGCATATTTACACTGTAGGATTTCAAGTTGGATTTGATTTTAGAAGAGATTGTCTATGCAGTTGTAGATAAGATTATAAATAGGATTCATGTATTGAGTGTAAGCATTGAAATAAAACTAGGCATTTCACCTCATAGGTCTTTGTGGGTCAGTCATTGCTTGCAATAAAACATTGCATAAAGTATTCAATATCATGCAGGACAGGCTTGGGATACCAATTTTGTCCCCCCAGGCAAAGGCCTTTGCTCCACTATAGTCTCGAATGTACAACAAGATGCGTCCATTTTATGAAATTGTGAGAAATCAGGTATTCATCATTTAGAAAACTTAGGTCCCAATTCACTATGGGGCTATGATCTCTTCTCCAGTGTTTGAACAGAAATCCTGCAAAACTCTTTTTCAGTCACCCTCTTTTTCTTATATTCTGCAATCCCACTGGTTAGGAATAGACTTGGTTTTCTGCATGACATTTTAAACCTTGTGCAGGTATTGCCTATTGATTGAGTTGTTTGAAATCCATGTGTAGCATGGCCAAGTATGTTTGTAGTCCTGTGATCTATTCCGTCCTCTATAATTTCTGATGTTAATTTTGTGCTGGTTTATGCGTTTAGAGTAAATTATTTTTCGTTTCTTGTTCATCTGTATACTAAAAACTAGCTGCACATTAGGTTCAATAATCTTAGTGACAAAAATTTCTTGGCTGCAGCTTGATGTAGTTCCATGTCTGCTTTCCCCTGCAAACGAGTATTCAGTTGACAGACATCAGGATGGAGAGGAAAATGATGTTCTTTCAAAAGAAGTTTGGTCCTTACCGTAAGTGTTGGATGCATATTTGCTCGAAATTTCTTAGCCTGTTTCATGGATGCATAAATATTCTGTGGGCATTATACACATATTGATTTGCATTGTCCAGAACTAAAAAGTCCCTCAATTTCTGGACACCATGCTTGAGAGTATTTGTATCTTTATACAAATACTTTTGGTTGTAAGATGGATCTCCTTTCATTTTCTCCCTTATTGGTTTTCTGTCATCCAAAATTCACATGTTTGCTGTAGTTATTCTCTTGTGCTAAGACATACTACAGAAGAGGTCCTTGCTGCATGTATAGAGGCAATTGAACCAGAGAGGGCTGCTGTGACATCCCACTTACGAACTCAAGTGATGTATGATCTCATGGAAGGTCTAAACAATCAAAATTGGTTTAAAGGATTCAATATATCTGATGACATACCAATTAAATTTACACTCGAGCAGTGGGTTAAGCATGCTAAGGAGGTTCAAGCTACTGTCTTCATTGCAGGTTTGATTAAATGATTCATTCTTTTATGTTTTCCAATTCTCGACCTTTGCAATAGATGCTTTTACTGACAATTATAGACTGTTGACCTGATGATACAACGATTTATCATGCCTTAGGTTTCCATGTCTAGGCTTTTGGCTAAGTGATTGCTGATATTCACAGTTCTTGAGGGACAGGCTGTGAATGTTTAGCTAATCAATGTCCTTTTCATTGTTACGTGGATGTTTTTAACTTTGTTCTTGTACAATGTTCAAATAGGCTGCAAGTGCACACTGCACCTTGGTCAAAAGCATCATGAAATGGTTTAGCTCAATATAAGGCTTATCATTTGAAAATATAAATTTATTATCACCAAAAAATTCCAAAGTTGTCACCATAATATTGTGGAAATTATGTTAAAGTTCTTGATTTGTGTCATTGAACCTCTTCTAATGTCACTTCACTTTTGCCAGTACTTGATTTGCAGTTGTATGAAATTATATTCACCTGTGTAGCAGCATTTAATTTTACATGATGAATTACGGAATTCAAATTTTCAACAAGGATGCAAATGACTAAGTGAAGTAACTTTCGATCCAAGTGTTCCATCATTTTCTGTTCGCTCTTAGGTAAAAATATCACTGTATTTTGATCTGTAAACCTGTACACTAGCTATTTAAATGAGGAAATTATGTTAATTTGTTCATACCACAGTATATCCAGAACTTGGCAAGGTGTTTGATTTCAGTGCCAGATGATTATCATAAATTTAATTCGAGCAATTGTGTAGATATTCCCAAAATACAAATATATGGGTGAACCCTAGATAAGATATATAAACCACGATAATGGTGGTGGCAAGCAAAAATATTGATGCCGATTATCAGTTCTGTCATTCATCTTCAGTTATAATATTAACAAGTGAAAATCTGTTCTTAGTTTGAAGATTGCGATTTTAATTTGAATTGATTGTTAAAAGCTATCGCTAACAGTGCATGGAGGTATTGGCGAGGATGGTACTCTTCAATCTTTGTTGGAGGCTGCTGGAGTTCCTTATACAGGTTAAAACTTTTTGAAGCATGTATTCAATAACAATCCCTGGTATATATATATTTTTTCAAAACAAAAATTTCCCCCTCATTTCTCTCGAAACAATGCAGGTCCTGGCATCTCGGCTTCTAAAACCTGCATGGATAAAGTGGCAACATCGCTTGCTATTGGCCATGTATGATTCTCTAATCAAGAGGTCCTTTGCCTATGGAGTGCAGTGAACACTTAGGTTGGTCTGAGGGCACCATGGTTTGACAATGCCTTCCGAACACCAGATCCGAAGGCTGTCTGCGATGTTGAGCTCCTTTCAGTTGAATCTTCCAAAGTTTTTATCTAATCTTGGGCCAAAAACTGAAATGCTGGAGTTGTCCTGTTACTCTAGGATCTTTTGCATGAGGACCTCCCTAGGTCTTGTCCCTTAAGCTGTATGCAGTGAACCGATTGGTGATATTAATGGAAGATATATTACTGATATCATCATTGAAGCATTTGGATGATAAATACATGATGGGAAAAACGAAATTGTCTGCATTTACTAATCATCATTGATGTATCGGTAGATAACTCAATATTATCATTGCTTTTAAATTTATTGAGAGATAAAAGCAACAATATCATCAACACATCCCAGCTTTTTCAATGCAGGAGGAAAGTACAGTGAGAAAAAAATTGCACCTTGGCCCCTCAAAACCTATTTTTCCTGCTTCAAAACTATTACCATACTCAGCAATAAGAACGGAAAGTTTCAGATTTGAAGTGGGAAAACTTGATTTTGGAGATTAAATGGAAGTGTCTGGGGCTGTTCATGGGATGTTCTTGAGATGAAAAATATCCACTTTGATGTAATTAAAAATTGTGGATCAAAAGTTTTCAATAGGCATAATAAGATTTAACACTGATTTTTGAGTTTTGGATGAGATGAGGGATGAACATGTGATTTGAGAAAAATCCCCGAATCATTTGATTCATTCCAAATCTGTGATAAATATTTGTTGAACGGTAGTCATTTTGTTATAGATCTAACAGATCCAGTAGTTTTCTCTACAAAAGTCCTGATTTTTCTTTTGAGAAAATGGTCTATAGGGTTTTGGGAAAAAGCCTAAATAATAATTTGTGAGCAAATGCAATGTTTTTGTGGTGATAGAAATTATAACAATCTATTTTGTGTATGAGATTATCATGAACGAGGTTTTTGAAATTAATTTCGAGGTTAAGATTAAATAACTTAATTAATTGAAAATAAAATATTTCCAGCTGCAATCTCAACGTATTTTACACATCACAAATGTGTGGAGAAATTCTAATGAAATAATTATTTTGTAATATGATGCTTTTTATTTTAAATTACTAAATATTTGTACTTTGTAATTTATCCTATCTTTATGATCTGAAATATTAGTTTAAGTCCAATATCTTGTTTTTCCTTTACTAATACATAGACTTCTTCATTTTAAAATTTGCATTTCCTATGCATTTTTTCCATTATGCATTAAAAACAAGCTGTTATTGCGAAAGTTTTTGTTTTGCATTTGTATTTATAGTTACCCTATTTCAATGATTTTTTAATGTTTTCCTTATCTTTTTCTTATTTTCTATTTTACTAATAAAGTTTCCAATAAAAACAATATTATTTTTGATAGATACAGTAATATTTTTTTCCTAGCCTACCAATAAATAGTTATTTATCAATTTTTAGAACACTGATTCTATCATATTTTGGGGTGAAATGTGCTTGTGTAATTTAATTTTAAATGGTATTTTATCATTTCTCAGAGCTCCGGTGACATTTTTTTTTTTAAAAAAATCTGGGATAAATGTGGCTGTTGGTAATTATATTATTCTTATATATGCATCTGATTTGTGTAGTTTCTTTCATTGTCTTTCATTTTGTTCACTTAATAATTATGGTGGTAGTCATGGCCTTTGGCTTTTAGTGGATTATTATGCTTGAAAGTAAGAATAAGCTATTGTTTGGTTGGATCGGACAGTTAACAAGTTTAGGAGTTCTTACCATACAAAAGGATGTACGGTGCAAAGAGGAGCTAGTTACTGTTAATTTACCAGATATTTGGAAGGAACTGACTTTAAAGCTTAAATCAGAGACATTATGCATCAAACCAGCTCGTGATGGATGCTCAACTGGTGTTGCTCAATTATGGTATGAGAGTTCACTAATTTTCTTCTCGTTTTTGGAGATGTATAAAGGAGCCCAAAAGACAGCCAACTTTTGGCTTGTTCCTATAAGATCTGAAATTCTGATTGTACTCCTATCGTAACCTCTTATTAAATCATTTCTCAGTACTCTCTTATGCCACCAATATTTTAACACGATATGGGAGCACAGGCACAATCTGCAAAAGCTTCTTTTTTCTGCAGCATAGATGTGGTTCAAATGGGTAGAAATAGTAGGGCATTACATTTATTTTAATTTCTGTTGTTGCTGGAGTGTAGCTATTGACTATCTTTTTTCTTACAGCTCGTGGGAGGATCTTGCTGTCTATGTCACTGCATTAGAGAAGTGTCATCTACGCATTCCTCCGAATAGTTTGTCAAAGGTTTGGAATCTGAGAATTTTCATTTTTGTCCAACTCGATGAATTTCACTTCTAATTCTCTGAAATGTTTTTCGATTTGGAGCTGCTGTTGTGTTTCCTCTCATGCTACTAGATGCATGCATCTTCATTGGTCAACGTGCATTTTCCACAATTAAGTCCTTTTAACACAAAACATATCTTTTTGATAAAAAGCACCTATCTGTTTTGTTTTTCTTTTTGTCAATTGTGTTACTTTTCTTTGCTGACTATCCTGATGCAGTTCTCATCCTTTTCCAGGCTAGTAATTGATGGTAGGAGCAAACTCGTACATCTAGATTTCTATTCATTATCTGACCTCAGTTTGATAACAAACAGCCAATCTCGGTGATATTGGCTTTCTTGCTAACAAATGTAATTATGTAAACTACAGGCAATAAGTAGCATAAACTCACTTTTAGGTGTCCTAGACGCAACATTTCTAGTCATCTTTTGTTAGTTTATTTTCATTCACTCAATTACATGCAAAGTTAATCATAACTGATTATCATAATGATGAATTTCATCTGAAAAATTAAATTATTTGTGATAAATGGCATGACGAATTCTTGTGGATGTTGACTTCTAATACATGGTATTCAAATAACGTTTAGGCTCATGGTACAATTGAAATGCCAAGTCCTCCTCCAAAATCATTGATATTCGAACCATTTATCGAAACTGATGAGATATTATTTTCAACGAAATCAACAAATGGCAATGTTGACCGGCTCAGATGGAAAGGCCAAAGCAGATGGGTCGAAGTGACAGTTGGTGTTATGGGGAAGAGAGGTGCAATGCATTCTTTGAGTCCTAGTATTACCGTTAAGGAATCCGGTGACATTCTATCACTTGAAGAGAAATTCCAAGGTACTGTTCTTTTCTCATTGGTTCTAGTTCGATTGTTATATTAAGTTGAAACATGCTTTATAATAACATTTCATTTCATTCTTTTGTTATAAGGCAATGCAGAACCAGATGTCTTAATTAAATTATGAAGGACAAAATTTTGGAAGAAGAACGGACCCTTTCAGGAGGAAGAAGAGAAAAATTTAGGGAAAAAAGATAGGAGAATAAAGGAATTTGGTCAGAGAGAAAGTGGAAAAGATGAGAAGAGAAGAAGCATAATTACCATATTCTCCATCAATTGTAGTTCTGGGTGTATTTGGTAACCTTGAAAAGAAAAAAATCTGATAAAAAAACTAGATGGAAAAGTTTTTGAAATAGATAGTGTAATGACATGATATAATTGTGGAATGAGTAGGAGTAAAGTGAATAAATTTAAAATAGATAGGTAATTGCTGAGAAAATGTGAAGAAATGATTGTAAAGTAGGGTAATTATATGGAAAAGTGTGAGGAAAAAAGTTTTATTTTTTTCATGGTTACCAAACACATCCTGAATAAAAAAACCTTATGCGAACAACTTTACTATGGATATTTTTATTTAAAATAATCTGTAATTTTATGCAGTTGAAAGTAACAACTCCAAATAAAATCATAAAAATAAAACAATAAGGAGAAACTAAACCATCCATAATACCTCTCCTATATTTTGGTCAATTGATGCTTACATTAAATCTAATATAAAAATAACCTTAAAAAATCTAATATAAAAATAATTAAATATATAAGAACTTAAACATGCATAAAATAAATTAAACGCTAATTACTATTGATGAAGAATTTGACAGGGGAAGAAATTCAAAGAAAGGAGGGAGGTAGAAGAGAAATCAGAAATCTGATATAAGACTACCTTTTTATAGAAAATATAAGTATAAACTAAAAAACCTGCATAAATAAAATAACCAATAATTCAAATCACCTGTCAAGTTTGATTTATTTATTGATTGCTTAATTGATACATTTAAATCTTAAATAAATAAAGCTGAAAATTAAATATTCAAAATCTCAAGTATTCATCCGTAAAAACCAAAAAAATCCTAATGTGTTAATTAGCTACTTTGTGTTCTTCATCATTCTCCTTGGCTTTAAGAATACTTGTCCTTGATTTGAAACTAGATGATTACTTTGGTTGTTGCATTCAAACCAGTGTTCATGATAGATATAGTAATTTCTGTAGGGAGAATAGGAGGTCCAAAGTGACACTTTGTAGATGGTTTTGCTTTCGTATTTTAGTGTTGGAAGGTGCAATGGCAATTTCTGATGAAAGTGGTGGGTTTTGATGGAGATAGCTGATAAGATGATGCAGCTGAGTGGATGGCAGATAATGGGTAGTGAAAAGTGTTTGTTAACCATGATTTCAAATACTAGGCTTCTTGTTTTCAATTGAGATCAGGCTTTGAATTTGATTTCAAATTGATGAAAAATAGAGAGCATTGATACTGAATTGATATAAAATGAAAGGCTGAGTAGTACATAGTAGACTTTAGAAGAAAGAGGTAAGATTGTCAACTAGAAAAAAAGAATTATAAGTAAATTAGGAGAACTATGGGGAAGAATTAAGGACATAAAAAAGGAAAAAAGGAGACAAAAAGAATAATCATATTCTCTAAAAACACTAATATGAGCAGCTCTATTTGTGGAGATTCTTACATAAGAGAAATACCATGCAACTGCAAACGAGATTACAGAAAATTTTTCAATATTCAATGTAAACCGTTTTTCAAGTTTATTCATAATTTGATCACTTCAACATGACATCCATCCCAAAACTTAATACTCAAAAGTTTGGAATGTAAAGAGAATAAACTAGAACTCTAACAACTACTCTATGCTTGACTAAATGTCCTTAATGTTTTGCATTGTGAAATAGTCATTAATAATCAGCAAAACATCTTTGCGAGTCAGTAAGAAATGTTGAAACTTACAACTAAAGCAGGTTGATAAAAATAAATTAAATGTTACATCCTAAGAGGAGTAAAGAGAGACATGTAAAAGAAGGTTGCCTTTTTCATTCTAAAATTGATCTTATTCCATATAGTTTTATGTAAAACATGGGGTCCGTTGTTCTAACACGCCTATTGTTGGAAACATTTTCATTTAGCAATGGACCACAATTAAAAGATTCCACCTCCCCAGTGGAACTTATTCTGTTGGAGTATTGAGATAGTACTGAGAATTGCATTGAGATTTTGGTTTTTCCAATGTAAATATTATTGCATTCTCAATTGTTTTAGTGTTCAGGTTGGTTTCAGCTAATGCCATCTCCTATCATTCAGTTTCTTTCATTAATTTCAAACCCACAATGGTCCCCCCTCTGATCTTGAGTTAGAAATTTTGGAATTGGGTATCATGATTTTTGTAAAATTGATATAAAAATTTGTGCATGGAATATATCTGAAAATTGCTATTTCCCAAAAGTTGAACCTTCTAGGCATTTGTCAAGTTGATAGTTTCGCATGGGGTAGATTTTAATTGCAAATTTATTTGTGGAGGATTTGAAAATTTTTTGAATAGTGTCATTCATGCTTTAGGTATTGTTAATTGGACTGCGATTCCATGCATCTGCTAGAAATCGCAGTGCATTGTGTCTGATTGGACAATTTTTTATTATTTTTTAATTTTTCATACAAATGTGGGCCCTGCCTTTATCTTTCATCCTATGAAATTTGGCAATTCTTGGAACTAGTTTGATATTTTATTTGCATTTTTGAAGATGGATGAAATGGGCAGCCCATGTAGTCCATTTTCAAAAATCCAATTAAAATACCAAACAAATTACAAAAAATCGTCAAATAGCATAGGATAGTTGTGGGTCACATATATTAAAAATAAAAAGATAAAATAAGTAGTGCCGTCAGATGCATTGCTAGCACATTGCAGCTCAATGCGTTTAGATGCAAATGATCAGAATGCATATTTATTAATATAGTCTGTATCTTTTCTCTTTTTGCTGACATTTAATGGTGAGTGGTTTTGTAGGTGGGACTGGCATTAATTTGACTCCACCTCCAACTGCAATTATCGGGTATGCTTTCTCCTGAAATGATACATGGTATCTCTTTCAGTTGTGTTTTAAAAAGTTAATGTCCTTGAACTGATGTTGCCTGACATTTCCTTTTTTGTGAAAAAATCAGGAGTAATCCATCTGTTGGGCCTCATATAATTTTGAGATGATTCTTTTATTGAAAATCTAGGCTCCGAATTTAAAAACAAGAAAGAAATGTTGTACAATGTAGGGCATTGGGTACCATATATGTACAATTTGAACAAGAACACATCAACAAGGGGCTAGACAACAGGTTCTCTCACAACTTGTACTCCATGTTGATGTGGAAAAGAAAATTAAAATGAAAAAAAATCATTGAGTTCAAACTATAAATAGTAGATTAAATCAACTAGAATCAACAAGTATGCTTGTCTGTAAACAAAATATAAGCTAAGAGAACTAACTTTTATATGGAAGTCTCACCTAGCTTTGTGTCTGAGGCCTTTCTTCCAAAGGATAAATTATCAAACATTAACTTAACGAAAAAAAGAAAATTTCTTAATGAAGTAAATAAAGTTAGAAAGGGAAAAGTAATTATGAGGACTTGTCTAAAGATTGTGACAAAAGAGGTGCAGCTTCCTTTATTCCACACTTTGAGGTCTATTAATATAAACTATAGAAGCATGGAGCATAGAAAGAACATGAGTTGTTCCTCCAGAGATCACATTGCAGGTGACAATTGTTTAAGTTTCCCTTGATATATAATAATCTTGGGGGAAGAAAATTTAAGAGATCTTTACAAGCATTTGTTTATTTAGAATGTTTTTTAATTCTATCAATATTAATAACATACAAGATGTGTGTATAAATTTTGGATTTTAAATGCACAAAAAATATTTGTAGCTAAACTATAAATTTGTAAACTACCTATTTATAGAGTCAAATAAAGTTTGTTGGCCTTTTAAACTTAAACATATTTCAAATGAGTTTAAAAGAGTTCAATAGAAGCCTAATTAAAGCTTATGAAAGAGTTCAGTAAAGTTTAGTTGGTTTTAATGTTATTAATAATAGCCCGATAAGAGTTTAGTGAGCTTTAAAAGAGTTCAATAAACTTAATTATAGTTCAATAAAAAAAATTTACACAGCCCATTGAAACCATACTAAATTCTTTTGTGCGCTAACTGGCCTTTGAAAGAGTTTGGTTAAATTTAAAATTAAAAATGATTGAAACTTTTTATTTATTTTTTTCATTGGTTCAGTGGCCTTCAAGAAGAATTTAACAGGCTTTATAGTAGTTTAACTGACTAAGTAAATAATTTTAAAAAATGTTTGACAATTAATGAAGTTGTATGTTTACACATTGAAGGTCAAATCATGGCTTGAATTACTAAAATGAGGGCGATTCAACTACAAATGATTCTAGTGAATCAAATCCTGACAGTATAAGAATCAGTGATTGTGATAGTTGTTTTAATTTCCTATTAACTTTGGATGCATTTCTATTACTGGTGAGACAATATCAGTCATGATATTTTTCTATTAACATTGTGATATATTTGGAACACTCAGCCTATTAAGGTCAAATTTCCACATAGCATTTCAATCCCTGCAAAGAAATCACAGAAAATTCAAATACTTGTTTCGCTTGCAGGAGTGAGGCCCTGAAAAGATGTAAAGCGCTAATTGAACTAATTGCAAGTTCTCTGGAATTGGAAGGATTTTCACGTATTGATGCATTTGTCAATGTAGACAGTGGCGAGGTACAGTACAGAACACTTTCCAATTGGCACTTGATGGACTGAAAATAGAATTAAACCGCTGCTTCACTCTTAGAGATTGGAACACAAGATGTTCCTCGATTATAGATGATGCATAGTCACTGCAATTAATTGGCAGAGTGCAGTCTTTGGATTCTCTGAAGTGCGTTTAGTTGGTGGAATTCCTTGATTTTTTTCTTAATGATGTGATGTTTGTTTACCCTACCTTTCTTTTAAAGACCTTGCTTTTTTTCTCATCCTTGTTGTGCCAATCATTATTGTTTATCCTTCTATCCACGAGTTTTCTTGTTCCGCAATTAATTGGCAGAGTGCACTCTCCGGATTCTCTGAAGTGTGTTCAGTTGTTAGACTTTCTTGATCTCTTTTTTTAATGATGTGATATTTATTTATCCTACCTTGCATTTAAAGATCTTACCTTTTTTCTCATCCTTGTTCTGCCAATCATTATTGTTTATCCTTCTATCAACGAGTCTACTTATTAATTTGTCCTTTTCTTCATGGCTGATCCTGACATTTTCCCACCTGTCCAACTTACTGTTTCTTGTTCGTCTTTTTATACATCAATGAAAGGCCCCTTCAAAGCCTGTACACTCTTCAGATGCTACAAGAAACTTGATTCTTTGCAACCATGATTTGCTACAAATGGTTAAAATTTAGCTTCTAAGGGCTTTCAGAAACCATATGGCTGTGTCATGAATGCTAAAGGCAGCCGGATAAGTTTGGCTGCGAATATTCCCTAGTATATGCATTTTTTCCATTGTGGAAGCTTTTTGTAGGAAGCTAAAATTTTCTTTGCAAATAGTCATCAGCCGCAGACTTTATAAATTGGTTGCCTAGGGTTAACATAGGAAAACAAATGATGGCTGCAAAAACTGAATTTTCTTGAAGTTACAGATTCACTGCTCTTAAGGAATTTTTTAATGACCGCAAGAAAAGTCTATTTGAGACACCATAAATAAAGAAGTTGAAAATTTCAAAACCAAATAAACAATTCTTTGTTTTATGTGGGTCTCAGCTTTCTGTCACACAACTCTGTCTTGGTCCTCCCCTGCTGGTGCATAACTTGTAACTGTACATGCATTTATTGATATCTGTATGTGGATCATATATCCACTCACATTCTGTTTTGTTTTCGTCTAGAAACGTCTTATCATGACAGCCATATATGTCCACCAACTGCAGCATTTTTGTCTAGTTCCTGTGGGGGAATATTATTATTTATTAAAAGGGTGTCATGTAAGGACTCCGATTGTATGCTCTTGGGAGAATGCAGCCCTGCATGCTCCTGGACGCATACATCTATTTTTTTTTTCTGAATTTTTTTTTACAATATTGTTAATCTATGTGTATTTAAGATGTGTACAAATTTTTACCATTTTTGGAGTATTTTAGATATTTATTTTTATTTTTGAAAATAAGTAGCATTTTAGGTAATTTAAAATTACTAAAATGCCACTGATTTTCAAAAATAAAAAATAAATATCTAAAATACTCCAAAAATGGTAAAAATTAATACATAGGTTAAATACACCTAGATTAACAATCTTATAAAAAAATAAATAAAAAAATAAAAAAAAAAGGTATATGTACCCCTAGTTTTGTGATAGAAGCAAACTAACGATCATGAAAATATTTGAAGAACAGCATCCATTTTCAATAGTTTACTAGCCAGTTGCCTTACCCAATTCCAATTTTGATGTTTCAGGTTTTAGTCATAGAGGTTAACACGGTGCCGGGAATGACTCCTTCGACGGTCTTGATCCACCAGGTAATGTAAATTAGTTGAAATTTTGTCCAAATGCTGTAAAAAAAAAAAAAAAAAAAGGATCTTTTCTTCATGACATTGTTACTAACTTGGCTCAAAATATATAAATTTCAGGCACTTGCAGAAGAACCTCCCATGTATCCTCCACAGTTCTTCCGTACCCTACTCGATTTGGCCTCTCATAGATGAAGGGGTTTGTTGATAAAAGGCGCGCCTTTGAGCTTATGTTTGAGTTGAAAATTCTGGGGGATTTGTTAGTTAAAAATCTTCAGAATCACCGCATTTAGCGAACTTCTAAACAACGTTATATGGCTTGCGCAAGTAAGCTTTATAAATGCAAGCACATCACCTTTTTTTAGCAAATTCCTAAATGGATTTATGAAGTTTGTTATACGAACTGCTAACTGTTGTATACTCGTCTCAAAATATCTCCTTCACCTTTAATGAGTTAGCTCAACTTATCTGCTAATAGTTTTATCCGGCCTCTGGGTCGCTTTTTTAGGAGTTGAACTTACGACCTTTCTGTTGCCATTTAAATCAGAAATTTTTTTAATGCAATTTTTTTTTTTTCGATGAGAAAAGTTGCAATTGTATCCCCTGGGTTGGCTGTTAGGATTTCGCTCGCACCCATTAAAATATTTCAAAAATGATTAAAATGCCTCCGCCTTCTTCCCGACCGAAAATTTTCGTTGTTGATGACACGTATCAAGCCAGTTGGACGCTTTTCATCGTGACTCAAAATTTTCTGGATTTTGAACTTCTCAACCTCGTTCGAAAACACTATGTTTCTTTTCTTTTCTTTTGGATTGGTGTTTGAAAACTCAAATTTGAAGGTACAAGTTTGGGAGGAGACAAATTTAGGGTTTGCTTAAGCAGTAATAAAATTTTTGACTGAAAAGTTTTTGACGAGTATAGTTGTATAGAAAGATGTGAAAAGATAATTAAAACATAAAATACTTGTGAAAAGTGAAAAATTGTAAATTAGAAAGTTTTTATTTGAAAACTTTTGGGTGTAGCAAAGCACACTTAGGCTTCTATTTTTTTTTTTTTTTTTGGTATTGGTATGTACCTGGCTTTCGCAAAATTGCAAATGTATTAATAGTTTTTAAAAAAGTTGCGACTCTATCCACGTAGGTTACCAAAAATTTTAGCGTATTATTTTGGAATTTTTTAATGAGAAAAATGTTCTTATAAGCAAATAAAATTATAAAATGCAAAAAAATATTTCTAAAATAGCCCAAAAAATTATTTTAAAAAATATTTCTCATGTGAAATAGATTTATTTAATGAAAGGAACATTGTAAAAATGAAATTTTTTATATTTAAAAGGTAATCTCTTCTATTATATAATTTTGTTTGTTTATGGGGGTATTTTTATTATTTTTAAAATTTTTAACAAAAGTAATTTGCCTGCAATTTAAGATAAACTATACAGGTGCAAATGTAATTTTCGAAAAAATGATGATACTCTTAGAATTAATCCTAAACGACGAAAGTACCGATGGGAAAACCCTTTGTATTTTAGAAGCGAGTACGGATACAAACCCTCGTATTTCATGCAAATGTCACGAAATTATTTCTAATTTCAGAAACAAGGGGATGTACCTGCAGAATCGATGAAACAATTTAAGAATGGAGCCCCATTATATATAATAGCTAAAATACATTATCCATTTATATTTACAATTAGTTTTATTTTTTTATTTTTTCTTTGTAAACCTGCTTTCCTAAGCATGCTCCATCCATATGCTAATTTTTGATATTTTATAATACTTTTATATATTTATTTTTTTATTTTTAAAATTTAAGTTTTTTAAGGTGAAAATGATTCAGTGTCAGAGACATTGATGATTTTTAAAAGATGAAAAATAAATATATAAAAATATTATAAAATGGTAAAACTTGGTATACATATTAAATATACTTGGAAAAATATATTTATGAGGAAAAATAAAATAAGTAAATAACGTATTTTAGCCTAAACTACATCATATGGGACACCTCTAAGAATATTTGCATTTTGGAAAAGGCCTGCTTCCTCAAAAGATTATTACAGCCATTTACAGGTTACTTGGCGAACCGAGACGGCTTGGAAGAATTAGACTGAATGTGAGATTGCGCAGAGCCGCAAGATAAAAATCGAATTCTACAAATAGTGGTGGATAAGCTGACTAAGACGTGGAATTAATGCTTTTAGGAATCCCTTTGACTATTGCATGCATATATACACATACAAGTTGCATGGAGAATATTTATCCTTGTTCAAATAGCCAAATTAATTATCTATCTGATCCTGTTAGCCCAAGCTAAGTAAATATCTCACTTAGCCCACCTCAAGAAATCTATTTACCATATTTTTTTTATTTTTCTTCATACACTTATTTATCGAAGTATATTTTAATACATGAATCAAGTTTTAACATTTTTGGATATATATATATATATTTAAAATATTTTAAACATCTATGTATATATCAATTTAAAATACCCATATCTTTAAAAAATCAAACAAATATATACACATATCCAAAAATAGTAAAACTTGGTTTATATATTAAATACATTTAGATAAACAAGTGTATAAAGAAAAAAATCAAAGAAGTATTGTAAGTGAATTTTTTAAAGTGAGCTAAGCAAATCATTTACTTAACCACTTGGGCTAAAATATAACATCGCCTCTCATCAAAAGAAGAAAAAGAAGTAGAAGATATTATATTTTAGCTGCTGGGCTAAAACATACTATCACCTCTCGTCAAAA
This sequence comes from Annona cherimola, assembly GCA_030490835.1. Classification (NCBI taxonomy): domain Eukaryota; kingdom Viridiplantae; phylum Streptophyta; class Magnoliopsida; order Magnoliales; family Annonaceae; genus Annona; species Annona cherimola. The sequence continues at coordinate 60,953,767 of CM059975.1, forward strand.
AGAAGAAGAAGAAGAAGAAATCATGTGTGATGCAAATATACTTCTTTTAGAGTTTTAGTGTAAAAGGTTTTAGTGTGTTGTTCTCATTTTGAGCCTACTTTGATGAAGAAGCAGCTCCTTTTAGGGTTTTAGTGTGTTGTTTTCGTTTTGAGCCTACTTTGATGAAGAAACTGCCCCTTTTAGGGTTTTAGTGTGTTGTTCTCATTTTGAGTCTACTTTAATGATAAACCAAAATTTCATCCATTAATATTATTTAATATCATTTCTTTTAAAATTATACTAAAAGTTCTTTCAATCAAATTCTTAATTAGATGGACCATAAATGCTTAAAAATGTAAAAAATCATATGTAAACAAAAAAAAACTGTTAAGATTCACTCACATACGCATTGAAATGCAACAATAATTTATGGAATCACCTGGGAAGATGTTTTACATAGTTTAGATATTGAGTATTAGACACTAAAATTGATATATTCATGAAACCATTTTATTATGTTAATTTTATATTTTTTGCAATGGGGTTGTGCACATTTTTTTTATGTAACATCCTTGGATGATTAGGTAATTGACAGATGGCAACTTTAAAAAAAAAAAGATAAATGAGGTGTGAGCCAATATCCAACTTCAAACTCCAAGTCTCTCATGTACCTTAAGTTCAACCACTTGGTTATCAATGCAATGGCCTTCACATTTTCAATTTGGATAAAAGTTAAACAAATGATTCTAAATGAATTGAGTGGATTAAAATTTTAATTCATCCGGGTGAGCGCAAATTGAGGATTCGCACTAATATCTCCAATAGTACCTGCACACACTTCTATATTATATTTCGTGGGATATAATATAGAAGCGTGTTGTGTATATGTCCCATCGATCGTCTGTGTCACCATCAGGAGAAAATGACACAACAAATTAAGATAAAAGCAACAATAGGCGGGCCCATGAGAATGCACGCCCCATCCAATCACGCATCCCCTTATCTTTTTCTCCCTCTTTTCTTTCTTGCGTCTCATCTCCTTTGCTTTCACCAATCCCTTTGCAATTTTAACAAACCATGTCTTCGGTTCAAGCTAAAGATTTGATTATCGACTCTCTATAATTTAAAGAATATTATGCAATTTTTATGGGATGTGATATGATTGATTCAAATTTATGATTGAATGATTCGATGGTCTTTTTGTTAGGTTTGACTTAAAAGAATAAAAATTTAATTGCCTAAAGATGATGATCATATAAGAGGCTGAAATGGCGCCGTCCAAAGTTTTTTAAGGGTTATTTGCATTTGTCCTCCCATGCTTCTTCAGTTTTGCAAATTTTACCCATAACTGTTACGTGTAAAAGCATTTTTACGTACTTTCTTCGAGACGCACCTCTACAACTGCCAGCTACTTTAATTAGGGTTCGTGGCGGATCTAAACATGATTAGTGATCGTATTCTTGGATCATACAACCCTTGATCCAGCAGCAAATAAGTCAACATTTGATGGATTGATGGTATTCCTACTAGCTTGGATTATCAACATACTGAACAAATATAGTTGAATGCTTTATATCATGCTCTCTCTCCATTCAATCAAATTTCATATCTTGTTCTACTGATAAGGAAGTATGGGATACTCTTATTGTTATCCATGAAGGAACTATTCAAGTTAAGGAATATAAAATTAATATGCTCATGCATGAATATAAATTATTTTTTATGAAATCTACTGAATCAATTTTCGAGATGTATAACAGGTTCACAAACATTTTTAATAACCTTAAAGGGTATGGTAAGTCTATTGATTCACAAGAACGGGTGAAGAAATTGCTTTGTTCTTTACCTACAACATGCCAAGGTGGCTACAATTGAAGAAGCTAAGGATCTTACCTAGATGAGCATTGATCAACTAATTGTATCATTGGTGACCTATGAAATTGTCTTGAAGGAAAATAATGATGAGGATACTGAAGGTAAGAAATCTCTTGGATTAAAAGCTGATATTGACAACTCTTCCGATAATGCTGGTATTGATGATGAAGAAGCTGCGTTGCTTATCAAAAACTTTAGGGTGTGTTTGGTTAGACATAAAAAATGTCAACCAAAACTTTTCAATCTAAAACTTTTCACTCTTCATAACTATCCTATTTTTTAATTATTTTTTCACATTTTTCTATACAAACAATCCTACTTTTCAATCATTTCCACACAACTATCCATATACCTAACCTATCTATTTTAATTTTATTTTCTTTAAACCTCATCATTACCTTTATTATATCATATCATTTTCTATCAACTTGATAACTTTTACTCCGAAAACTTTTTATCAAAAAGTTTTATCTCCAACCAAATACACCCTTAGAAATTCATCACTAACAATAGATCAAAAGGAAACAAACTTGCTGTTGCAAAAAGGATTCAGGGAAAAATAGTAAGCAAACTAGTGAAAAGAATTGAATCGAAAAGGAAAGAGAACAGCTCATCAAAGATGAGATGTAATGATTGCACAGGGTTCGGACATATGAAAAATTCCTACCCATCTCCCCAAATAAAAAAGACAAGGGTAAACTAAAATGAAAATTATAGTAATACATCTATTTCTATTAGCTCTAAATCTGAAGATGAAATTGGTTTCATGGGATTCATGGTAGAACACTCTGAAGATGATGTAGAAACTGAGGTAAGTTTTGATGATAATGGTGATCTGCGAAAGCCATATAATGATATTTTAAAATCTTCATATTCTAACTAAAAGATGTCTTAAAATAAAAAAAGAACTAATGAGTGAAATGTTGAAATGTGCAGATCTTTAGAATAATGTTCAAAATTGACAAGTGAGAATGATCAATTAAAAGTTAAACTAATGAGATCACAAAACTATGCAACAAATGTTTCTAAAAAAATGTTACTTAAGATGATTTGGATTATTTTTGTTATACGTATGGTCATTTCTCATTTGCCTATCCTTTGATGAAGATGCAAACATATGGAGCAAAACTTATATGAAAAGGTAAAAGGTCTGCATATGGTAATACTCCCATGAGATAGGTACCAAAACCATAATTTTTTTTGTTTTATAGGAAATTGGAATAAGGTAATATATGGATAGTGAGTGCTCTCATCACATGACCCATAATAAAAATAAATTTTTAAAAAACCATAAATAAAATAACAGGGCAAAGTTATATTTGGAGACAATAGAAAAGGAATAATCAGAGGATTTGGAATAGTAAATTACTAAGAATGGACATTAGTAATGTATTTTATGTATAGGGTCTAAAACATAATCTTCTCATTATGAGTCAATTTTATGATAAAGGGTATAATGTCTTGTTTAGGACAAATTAATGCGTTGTTCGTGATTGTCATCGAAATAATATTTGTTGTGGAAAAAGAAATGAAATTGTGTATGTTTTGGATCTTAGTGTAGAACATTCAAAATATTTATATGCATTTAATGATGAAAGTTTGCTTTGGCAATCTTAGTGTAGAACATTCAAAATATTTATATGCATTTAATGATGAAAGTTTGCTTTGGCACAAGTGTTTTTAGCCATGCTAATATGTTGATTATTAAGAAAATTCAAAAGCATGGGTTGGTTGAAAGATTATCAAAATTCACAATCAATGTGAATCATATATATGACTCGTGTAAATTTAGAAAGCAAAGAAAAACATCCTTCAAATAAAAAAAAATATTATGTCAATAACAAAACCCTTACAATTGGTGTATATGGATTCATTTGGACCTACTCAAACTAAGAGCATATGCAAAAAACAATATTTATATGTATTAGTTGATGATTATTCAAACTACACAGATACTATTTCTTGGAAGAAAAGATGAGTGTTTTAAAGTTTTTCAAAAATTTTATTGCAAAATTTAGAATGAAAATGGTTTACAAATTTGTGTAATAAGAAGTAATCATATTAGAGAATTTGAAAACTATAATTTTTTTAAAAATTTGTGATAATTTTGGAATATCTCATAATTTTTTTGCTCCAAGATCTCCCCAACAAAATGGCGTGCTTAAATGAAAAAAAATCAAACAGTGATACAAATGACACAAACCATGTTGATTAAGTCTAATCTATCCCATGGATATTGAACTGTAGCATATTTTCGCTCCTTAGGGCGTAAATGCTTTATTTTGAATGATAGAAAAGATGACTTTAAAAACTTTGATCTCAAAAGTGATGAAGGAATATTTTTTAGATATTTTTCCTCAAGAAAATATTTTTGCATATATGTTAAACAAACATTCATGATAGAAGAATCAATTCAAATAAACTTTGGTAAAACTAATTATAAGTTGAGGAAGGTTGATATAGCAAGACAAGATGAAGGAGTTTTTGATGAAGCCGTGTTTCAAAAGAAGGTACAAGAAAATAATGAGTTAGAAAAATCATGAAAAGATCCACTGACTTCAGAGGATAGAAAAAAGAGGCAAAGGAAGATAGTAATATGAAAACTCAATATGTGTCAAAAATTCGTAGAATTCAAAAGAATCATCCCATGATCGGGTAAATGGATATGTATATGATAAAATCAAAACTAGACGATTAGTGCAAAATATCCTTTCCCATTATGTTTTATATCTCACATTGAACCAAAAAATGTAAAAGGTGTAATTAATGGGTGCATTTTGGAAGAGAAAAAATTTTTGATAAAAATTTTTTAGTGTAAAAGTTTTTGAAAAGAGAGAAAATAATGTGATATGATAGAAGAAATGATGACAGAGATTGAATTAAAATAGATAGGTCAAATATATGGGTAGTTGTATAAAAATAATTGAAAATAGGATATTTATGGTGTAAATAAATAAACCCCCAATGCTGAAAGTTGGATAATTTCTATACAAGATGAATTAGCCCAGTTTAAAAGAAATAATTTGTGGACACCAGTACCTAAGCCAGAAAATCATATTACAATTGGTACCGGATGAATTTTCAAAAAAAAACTAGATGAATCTGTTGGTCCCGAGTTAATGGCAAAACCCAAGAGGGGAGGGGTGAATTGGGTTCTTATAAAATTCTTTGGTAAATTAAAAACTTAACCCCTTGAAAGTTTAATCCCCTTGATTGAAACAAATAGAGAGCAATAAGATAATGAAAGCAATAAAGAAAAGCAGTAGACAAGATTTATAGTGGTTCGGACAATCTTTCCCTACTCCACTCTTCCAAGCTCACACATCGTTGTGACTTGGGTTCCACTATGTATTCTACGAATACACTTAGAGTCTCCGCTCTCTTCTAGATTCTAGCTCTAGGGGGCATATACAATCAGAGCCTATGCTCTCTTCTAGATTCTAGCTCTAGGGGGCATGTACAATTGACACAAGTAGATGATGGGTTACACTCCAATCACAACTCTACTTGCAACGTCTTGGTTTGATACACCAAACTCAAACCAAGCACCAAAAACAAACAATAATGTGAAAATAAGGAAGACCTACACTTTACTGAGTTGTGTAGGCAAGTTTCAGCTTGAGGAAGAATCTGTAGAAGCAACCGGTTGTGTTTCGTTGAAGCAACTTGCAATTTTGAAGCTTGTTCTTCCTTTGAAAGTGTATAGATCACTCAAATTTAGAGAAAAGCAAATAAGAAGTCTTGCTTGCACTTCTTTCCTCTTTTTAGACTCTTTCTTGTGTTTATTCACGTTTGCTTGAGTGTCTATTTATAGAGGAGGGAAGAATTTGAACGTTATATAAGTGGTTGGCGCGCAATAAATGTTCCAACGTTCGAAAATTTGAACGTTACTTTCCCAAGTCGCAGGTGGAGTCGACTTCGTATGCGACTTCGCCCAAGTCGAATGCTGGAGTCGACTTCGTGTGCGACTTCGGCAGCTCTTCAGTTTCCAAGTCTGAGTTCTGGGTCGACTTGGTTTCAGACTTGGCCTCAAGTCGATCTTGGAGTCGACTTGGGATGCGACTTGACCAGTTTTTGTGCCAAAACAGTTTGATTCTTGTTGATTCACTTCTTGTTTGCTTAGCTTCTTTCCTTCAATTATTTTCATTCTGGATTGGCTTCACATTTTGTAAACCTTGAAGAGCTTGAAAACTTGTATGGTTAATTTGTCTTTGATTCATGCACCTTGCTTGCTTTAATTTTGTATTAGTCTTCATATCTTGAGTTGTCTTCATCTTGAAATGAGCTTGAACCTGTGTCTTGAACGTTGAGAACCTCAAGTCGATCTTGGGGTCGACTTCGTCTGCGACTTCGCCCAAGTCGCAAGCCGGAGTCGACTTCGATTGCGACTTCGGAATGTTCTGTCCCAAAATCAACGCTGGAAGGAACTGTGCATCTTCAAGTCGATACTGGAGTCGACTTCGTCTGCGACTTGGCTTCCAAGTTGCAAGTGGAGTCGACTTGCCCTGCGACTTCAGCTGTTCACCTTCTAAATTCAAATTTGTCCTTCAGGTTCCGTTTGAAGTCGAATGTGGAGTCGACTTCGGGATCGACTTCACCCTAAGTCGAAGTCTGAGTCGACTTGGAAATCGACTTGGCTAATTTTATTCCTTAAGACATTGAACACATTCATTAGTAATCATTTATACTCAAATTTGACTTTGTTAATCATCAAAACTTATGCTTTGGTCAATTTTGTTTTGTTTTAAACATTGTTTCCAACAATCTCCCCCTTTTTGATGTTTGACAAAACTAATTTGAGTTTGTATCTTTCAGAAAAATCATATTCATATAATTCCCAAAACAGAACATCAAATATCTTTTAAACAAAGCATGAAACAAACATTTAGAGCATAAAACATATTTCATATCATCATGATGTATACAGATTGCAATGTAAAGCAAACATAAAACCTATACAAGCTACCCAACCCAAAAAATCTCTAAAACCTATGCTATGTACTAAAAAAACTCCTATCTTATCTCCCCCTTTTTGTCAATCCCTCAAAAACGGCTCAATTACCAAGGATTTGGTGAATTGAAATTTGGAAATGGGATATGAAGAGTGAGTGGGTTTGACGGGTCGGACACGAGCTGATGAGTAAAATGAAGAAACAGGTGCGGGGGTTAGATCTCGATGAACTGATCCGGAATCAAATGGATCAAGTTCAGGTATGGGTTGATTTCGGTGACGCCCAGATGCGAGATTATATCGGATGGTACGCATTTCCCGATCGATACGATCTTATCGGGAATGCATATCCATGATAGCTGTGAGGATCCCAGAGACGAGACTGGTAATTCTGTTTTCCTGTTGACCCATTTCTTCTCTTAGGGCAGCTATTTCATCTCGAATAGTCTGTAGAGTTGTCTCCTGGGATGAAGGTTGAGGTGCCGGATCTGGAATGGCTGATCCCTGTGGAGATAAGGATCCATGTGACATAGGAGAGGCGGGCTCCTCAGGAATATCCTGTGGTGGAGCAGGTGGTACTTCTGGAGGCTGCTCCCCCTCAGTATGTGCTTGTCTTTCCTCTTCAGGAGCTTCTGCTTCGGCCCTGAGTTCGTGCACATTGATCTTCATTCTCTGGATCAATGCCTTGTTGATCGTATTAGTGGATTTCAGTACTTCGAAGGGCTCGCCTTCAATATCCACTTCAAAATGCTCAAATATCTTCGTGATCCAAGTGCCGTAGGGTAGAACACCTCGTGGATTGTCCTTTCTGCAGCTGAGAGCTTCTATGAACAAACGAGGAAGACTTACTTTGACCCTGTTCACGATCTTCCATAGAATCCCGGCTTCTTAAGGATTCAGCTGATTTCTTCCTCCGTCTTTAGGATAGATGCAGTGGGCTATCAGCAGGCGTAGAACTCGCAGCCGTGGAGACAGATCCATGTAATGTAGAAACTTGATCCCTGGATGATATTTATTGCTCCGAGTGAGCTGATTGTATATCTGATCAAGTGAAAGGTCTGCAGGGTGTGGCTCATCTACATGTGGTACCTCAAGTATCTGTCTGATGTTGATCATTGCTTCTTCCAAACTCGGAGTTACTCCAATTCCAAAGAACATGCTAACTCCTTTTACAAAACTACTGTAATATTCCTCATCCCATAAGTAATAGAAGATCCTGGTTAGATCTGGATAGACCCTTTCATCTTCCTTTAGTAGCTTGGTCCAACCTTGAAATTCCAATAGATCTTCTATATCTGACCCATAATCTTTCAGAAACTTGAAATCAATGATCTTAGGAATGAATACCTTCCGTTCGTAGAAGTGCTTGTAGAACCGAATGTGCTGGAGTTCGGTTTTGAAATACGTAGTCGGCATCTTCAGCACTTGAGCTTTCCTAGCAATATTGCCTTTTCTTCTTGCCCCAGATTGAGTGTTGTGTGAGGTTTGAGATTGTTCCTCACGACCATCTGTGGTTGACGGAGTTCCTGTTTGAAAGCGTACTCGGCGGCCAGTGGAAGTGGATGGTTCTTCCCGGGCTCGTTTTGAGGAAGTGCGTTGTCTCCTAGGCACTTCGTCGTCAGTATGGGATGTAGGCTGTCTGGGAACTGGTTTGAGGGATGGTTTTGAGACAGCTAGCTTGGGAGGTCTGGACTTTGGAGCCATTGATTTGGGTTTAGGAAGGTAGAAAAAGAGAGACGAGATGAAGAGAAGCAGACAGGCAAATGAGAGAGTAAAGGCTGAGACAGAGAGAGAGAGAATGTGAGAGAGAGAGATAGGCAGAGGCAGAGAGGTGCTGAGGCAGAGAGGGAAGAGAGGAAGAAAATGAGAGATTGAGAAGGAGAGAGAAAAGCTGAGAAAGAAAAGGGGCAGATTGAGGCAAAGGGGCAGATTGACAGGCAGAGTGAGAGAGATGAGAAAAGCAAGAGAAACCAGAGAGGAAATGAGACGCTGCTTGGAGAAACAATAGAGAGATTTAAGCTGAGAGAGATGAGAGAGGCAAGAAAAAAACCAGAGAGACGCTGTCGGAGAAAGAAGACAGATCGCCAGAAAGGAAATGGCGCTGGAAAGGGAAACAGCGCGGGAAAAACAAGGAAAGAAGAAGGAGGAGAGGAAGAAGAAAGGGAAGGCAGACGGTCGCGCACGGAGTCGACTTCTCCTTAGAGGCGGAGTCGACTTCACTTTCCCAAGTCGACTTCACTGAAGTCGACTTGGCTCCCACGGAGTCGACTTGGCTTATGATTTTTGACTTTTTCAGATTTGATTTTCCTGTATAATTTTTCTTAATTTAATTCAATCATTCCCATTTCATTTCTAATTTTATAAAATGATTCCTTTGCTAATGGCTTGGTAAAAATGTCAGCAACTTGTTCCTCAGTTTTCACATATTCCAAACAAATATCATGATTTTCAACATGTTCTCGAATAAAATGATGTCTTACATCTATATGCTTGGTTCTTGAATGCAATACTGGATTCTTTGTCAAACATATGGCACTTGTGTTATCACATCTAATAGGAATATTGTAATAATCAATACCATAGTCTTTCAATTGTTGTTTCATCCAAAGTAGTTGGGCACAACAGCTTCCGGCTGCTATATATTCGGCTTCTGCAGTAGATAGAACAACACTGGTTTGTTTCCTTGAATACCAAGAAACCAACATATTTCCAAGGAATTGACAAGTTCCACTAGTACTTTTTCTATCTACTTTGTATCCGGCAAAATCCGCATCCGAATATCCGATTAAGTCAAATGTTGACCCCTTTGGATACCACAGTCCAAGATTAGTGGTATTTATCAAATATTTAAAAATTCTTTTTACAACCAATAGATGTGATTCTTTAGGACATGCTTGGAATCTAGAACACATACAAACACTAAACAGAATATCTGGTCTAGAAGCAGTTAAATATAACAATGATCCTATCATGCTTCTATAAAGCTTTTGATCGATACATTTACCGTTTTCGTCTGTGTCGATCTTGATTGTTGAACTCATTGGAGTATTTGCTCCTTTACCATTTTGCATTCCAAATTTATTTAGCATTTCTTTGACATATTTGGAATGATTTAAGAATATCCCTTCCTTTTGTTGCTTGATTTGCAGTCCAAGAAAGAAATTTAGTTCTCCCATCATGCTCATTTCAAATTCGCTCTGCATGATCTTAGAAAATTCTTGGCATAAAGTTTCATAAGTAGCTCCAAATATTATATCATCTACATAGATTTGCACAATTAAGATGTTTTTACTTTTATATTTGATGAATAAAGTAGTATCAACTTTCCCTCTTTGAAACTCATGATCAATCAAAAATCTATTTAACCTTTCATACCAAGCTCTTGGGGCTTGTTTTAGTCCATATAATGCTTTGGTCAGCTTATAAACATATTTAGATTGATCCTTTTCTTCAAATCCAGGGGATTGTTTAACATATACTTCTTCATTCAAGTATCCATTCAAAAATGCGCTTTTCACATCCATTTGAAATAATTTGAAATTCATGTGAGAAGCAAATGCTAGTAAGATGCGTATGGCTTCTAATCTAGCCACAGGTGCATATGATTCTTCAAAATCAATCCCTTCTTCCTGGGAATACCCTTTGGCTACTAATCTAGCTTTGTTTCTAATTACAAGTCCGCTTTCGTCCAATTTGTTCCTAAACACCCATTTGGTACCAATAATTGAATGACCATTTGGTCTAGGAACTAAATGCCATACATTATTCCTTTCAAATTGATTTAGCTCTTCTTGCATTGCTATAACCCAGTTTTCATCATTGAGAGCTTGTTCAATGGTAGTTGGTTCGATTTTTGACACAAATACATATTGTCCACAAATGTTTTGCTTTGATCTCCTAGTTTTCACTCCTTCATAAACATTTCCAATGACTTGCTCAATTGGATGGACATTTTTGAACTTTAAATCAGTTGGAGGTTTGTAATAATCATTACCTTTACTTATCTCTTCCTCCATGGAGTTTTCTGGCTTGAGCTCGATTTCCTTTGGTTGTTCTTGTTGTTTTCCTTTTGTATCATCTGCATCACTTAATTCATCCTCCTTTCTCGGAGTTTGGTTAAATTCATCAAAGACAACATGTATTGACTCTTCTATTGTTTGATGTCTTTTTTTGAAAATTCTATATGCTTTGCTATTTGATGAATAACCTAAGAAAATAGCTTCATCGCTTTTGGCATGTAGTTTTCCCAGATTTATTTTTCCATTATTTAGCACATAACAAATACATCCAAAAGTATGAAAATATGATATGTTTGGTTTCCTGCCTTTCCAAAGTTCATATGGGGTCTTTTTCAATATAGCTCTAATGGTAACTCGATTCAATACATGACAAGCTGTACTTACAGCTTCACCCCAAAATTTCTTGGATAATTTACTCTCATTTAGCATGGTTCTAGCCATTTCTTGTATTGTCCGGTTTTTCCTTTCAACAACTCCATTTTGTTGAGGAGTTCTTGGTGCAGAGAATGTATGGTGAATTCCCTTTTCATTGCAAAATTCTATGAATCGACTATTTTCAAATTCACCACCATGGTCACTTCTAATGGAAATGATTGAACTTTATTTTTCATTTTGCACCAAATTTGAAAACGAGACAAACATTGAAAATGCTTCATCTTTGCTAGCTAAGAGTATAATCCAAGTAAATCTAGAAAAGTCATCCACGATTACATATACATACTTTTTTCCACCAAGAGTTAAAATGTCTGATGGCCCATAAAGATCCATATGTAGTAATTCAAGTGGTCTAGTTGTTGAGATTTCCTGTTTGGTCAAAAATGGCATTTTCGGTTGTTTAGATAGTTGGCAGGCTTTACAAATCTTATCTTTGTCATATTTGAGCTTTGGTAAGCCTTGTACCAAATTCTTTTTCCATAAGGTTTTAATATTTGACATATTTATATGTCCAAGCCTTGCACGCCATTTCCATGGATCATTTTCTATGGCTATTAAACATTTTCCTTCTAAGTCATCAAGGCAAACCAAATATACATTTCCATGTCTTTTGCCACTAAAAATTATGCGCTCGTCATCATCAATAACATTACATATAGAGGATTCAAATACAACTTTATATCCTTTATCACACAGTTGACTAATACTCATTAGGTTGTGTTTGAGTCCTTCAACAAATAGAACATTTTCAATACATGCATTTGAAATACCATAGACATTTCATTTACCTTTTATTTTACCTTTTTCGTTATTTTCAAAAGCTACTGTTCCTTCATCACATGGGTTGATCTTATGAAATAATCCTTTTTCTCCTGTCATATGTCTTGAGCAACCGCTATCCATAAACCATACGTTATTGGCCTTAGCTTTAAGACATACCTGCAAAAATTAATTTGAGTGGAGCTCATCCTTTTTGGTACCCATTTTATGGGTCCGTTTGGGTTAGTTATCCTTTGGAGTTTATGTTGATCTATCTTTGAAACCATAAATCCAATGCTTTTCGGCATCCAAACCAATTTAGCACCAAGGTTTTGCAGTTTTCTTAATTTACATTGATAGACCTTATGTCCTAACTTGTTGCAAAAGTTACAAGCTCCCGGAAGTCTAGAAATAGGGAGCCACTTGGTAATTCGTTCCTCAGTTGGTCTTTTGGTCCAAGCTACTCGATTTATCTTTGGTTTAGTATAAATGGGTTTGACATTATTTCTTGGAGCATTAAACTTTGTTTGTTCAGATGTGTTGTATCCAAGTCATTTCTTGCAAATTTGGGTTGTCATTTTTAAGAACATTTTCACATTTTCTCCTGGATTAGAGAACTTGGCAAGGGATTCATTTAATGATTCATTTTCGTTTTTAAGTTTCTCTAACTCATTTTCTAATGTATTCTTTTCATTTTTTAATTTATCTAATTTTTCAGCAAGTTTACCATTTATAATTATTACTGCATCACATTGTCTTTTCTTTATTGTAAACTTGTTTCCTAATTTATTTATTTCTTCATATAGTGAATCATAAGCTTGTTGAAGTTCTTCTAATTCAGCACATTTAAGACATTCATTTGTAGAAAAATTTGAAAAAGATTTCTGTTTGGAGGTTACCACTTGACTACTTGTGCAGTCCATTGAAGTAACTTGATCTTCCAAGATTTCCGTGGCTGCAAAGCATATGTCGGTATTTGCTATGTAGCAAATTCTTGCACAATCTGCTTCGCATTCTTCACTTGAGGAGCTATTTGTTGTAGATTCTTCTTCATTCACGTACATGCCTCTTCCTTTGTTTCTTTGAAACCTTTTGTTGTCGCCTCGATCTTTTCTTTGCTCCTTTGCCTTGTTTTCTTCCGGTGTTGGACATTGGGCTTGCATGTGTCCCGAACCGCCACATCGGTAGCATTTTGTTGTTTCTTTCTTTTTCTCTTTGGAGTTTCTTTCTTTAAAATTTCTGAAATTTCTGCCTTTCCTCACAAATTTTCTGAATCGATTTGTGAGTATGCCAATTTCATCGTCATTTTGTGAAGATGAGGTGTCGTCCGAGACTTGTGCGGCTCTTAAGGCAATGACTCTTTTGCCTTTGTGATGATCCTCGTTTCTTTTCTTGATTAGCTCATGTGACATCAAGGAGCTAATTAGGTCTTCTAGCTTCAATATATTAAGATCCTTAGCTTGTTCTATCGCAGTAATCTTTGGAGTCCAAGATTCCGGTAAAGCCCTTAGAATCTTCATAACCTGTTCAGATTCAGATATAGCCTTTCCAAGACCTTTTAAAGCATTAGTAATTTTTGAGAATCTAGCAAACATTTCAGAAATATTTTCTGTTTCTAAAATTCTAAAGTTTTCCAATTCTCCAATCAAAATATTTCTCCCCGTCCCTTGGACTTGAGAAGTTCCTTCATAGATAGAGGTTAATATATCCCATATCTCTTTGAAAATTAAACAAGAGGATACTCTATCATATTCGGAAGCCGTAACAGCACAAAATAATGAATTCATAGCCTTGGCATTGCTCTTTCCAATTTTCACTTCCTCATCAGTCCATTTGGAAGCTCTTTCATCAATAGGCAAAGTCACACCGTCTTGGATTGCAATCCAAGAGTCCATATCTGTAGCCATGATGAGTTATTTCATACGTAGCTTCCAATATCCAAAATTGTTCCCATCAAACAATGGTGGCCTAGTAAATGATTGGCCTTCGGCAAATGCGGGAACGGAAGTCGATTGGGATGCCATGTCAATAGATCTCTTTGGTTTAACTCAAAGACCTGCTCTGATACCACTTGTTGGTCCCGAGTTAATGGCAAAACCCAAGAGGGGAGGGGTGAATTGGGTTCTTATAAAATTCTTTGGTAAATTAAAAACTTAACCCCTTGAAAGCTTAATCCCCTTGATTGAAACAAATAGAGAGCAATAAGATAATGAAAGCAATAAAGAAAAGCAGTAGACAAGATTTATAGTGGTTCGAGCAATCTTTCCCTACTCCACTCTTCCAAGCTCACACATTGTTGTGACTTGGGTTCCACTATGTATTCTGCGAATACACTTAGAGTCTCCGCTCTCTTCTAGATTCTAGCTCTAGGGGGCATGTACAATTGACACAAGTAGATGATGGGTTACACTCCAATCACAACTTTACTTGCAACGTCTTGGTTTGATACACCAAACTCAAACCAAGCACCAAAAACAAACAATAATGTGAAAATATGGAAGACCTACACTTTACTGAGTTGTGTAGGCAAGTTTCAGCTTGAGGAAGAATCTGTAGAAGCAACCGGTTGTGTTTCGTTGAAGCAACTTGCAATTTTGAAGCTTGTTCTTCCTTTGAAAGTGTATAGATCACTCAAATTTAGAGAAAAGCAAATAAGAAGTCTTGCTTGCACTTCTTTCCTCTTTTTAGACTCTTTCTTGTGTTTATTCACGTTTGCTTGAGTGTCTATTTATAGAGGAGGGAAGAATTTGAACGTTATACAAGTGGTTGGCGCGCAATAAATGTTCCAACGTTCGAAAATTTGAACGTTACTTTCCCAAGTCGCAGGTGGAGTCGACTTCGTATGCGACTTCGCCCAAGTCGAATGCTGGAGTCGACTTCGTGTGCGACTTCGGCAGCTCTTCAGTTTCCAAGTCTGAGTTCTGGGTCGACTTGGTTTCAGACTTGGCCTCAAGTCGATCTTGGAGTCGACTTGGGATGCGACTTGACCAGTTTTTGTGCCAAAACAGTTTGATTCTTGTTGATTCACTTCTTATTTGCTTAGCTTCTTTCCTTCAATTATTTTCATTCTGGATTGGCTTCACATTTTGTAAACCTTGAAGAGCTTGAAAACTTGTATGGTTAATTTGTCTTTGATTCATGCACCTTGCTTGCTTTAATTTTGTATTAGTCTTCATATCTTGAGTTGTCTTCATCTTGAAATGAGCTTGAACCTGTGTCTTGAACTTTGAGAACCTCAAGTCGATCTTGGGGTCGACTTCGTCTGCGACTTCGGAATGTTCTGTCCCAAAATCAACGCTGGAAGGAACTGTGCATCTTTAAGTCGATACTGGAGTCGACTTCGTCTGCGACTTGGCTTCCAAGTCGCAAGTGGAGTCGACTTGCCCTGCGACTTCAGCTGTTCACCTTCCAAATTCAAATCTGTCCTTTAGGTTCCGTTTGAAGTCGAATGTGGAGTCGACTTCGGGATCGACTTCACCCTAGGTCGAAGTCTGAGTCGACTTGGAAATCGACTTGGCTAATTGCATTCCTTAAGACATTCAACACATTCATTAGTAATCATTTATACTCAAATTTGACTTTGTTAATCATCAAAACTTATGCTTTGGTCAATTTTGTTTTGTTTTAAACATTGTTTCCAACAGAATCAAATATCATTGTGAGAAATAAAGCATGTTTAGTTGTATGAGAATATTCTCAAGAAGAGGGTATTAATTTGGATGAAACATTTGCTCCTGTGGCTAGAGTTAAGAATACTATTTGAATTTGCTTCTTACAAATATTTAAACTCTATCAAATGGATGTAAAAAAATGCTTTCTTAAATGGATACATTTATGACGAAGCGTATGTCAAACAAACTCTGAGATTTGAAGATCCAAATTATCCTGACAATGTGTTCGAATTGTCGAAAGCACACAATGGTCTTAAGATAAGCCCTAAGGTTCTGGTATGAAGATTGATTAATTACTTGCTTGATAAGAAGTTCAAAAGAAGGGATGTTGATACTGCCTTGTTCATTCAACGTACTCATCAGAATATTTTGATTGTTCATATTGATATCATTTTTGGTTCAACTGATTAGAGATAATACAAGTATTTTGAGAAGTTAATGCAAGATGGGTTCAACATGAGCATAATGGGAGAATTGATATTTTTCCTTTAGCTACAAGTGACGCAAGTTTCTAAAGGCATATTTATTTCTCAAACATAAAACATTAAGGAGATGATAAAGAAATTTAAGATGGAATCCGCAAAACTAATGACTACACTAATGAGTATTAATATAAAAATAGACAAAGATGAATTAGGTAAGAGTGTTGATGAGAAACTATACAAAAGTATGATTGGATCACAAATATATCTTATTGCTAGTACATCTAACATTTTGCTTAATATTTCAATAATTTAGAATGGAAGTATGGATTAATTTGACACATATATGCACAGTCATCAGCTTAACTCACCCTACAGAGCGTCATTCTCATTTTATGATTTTTTAAATTCGTAAAAAATTTCAAAATTTCACTTTTTTTACTTGATAAACTTCAAATCCTGCTTATGGTTTACTCTAAGGTTCATAAGAGATTCAATATAGGGTCGAATTTCAATAATGCCAATGTGTCAATGCAAAATTGATAACGAATCTAGTGTTTTCAATTAAATTATAATGCAATGCATTCACACCCTAAGCTTAAAATTTACACTATCCTCAATGTCTAAGACAAGCCAGTGTTTCCATATTGTGTTTTAATCTCATATTTAAGTTAAACATATAACATTCATTCATAATTCAACATATGGAGATTTATATCTCCCATTAACCATTTTTCATCCATTTTTCATCTTTCCTACGTCAATGCTCATTCTAAGCATATAAGTGACATTTTAAGCTTCATAAATAAATCTCAAAAATTGAGATAATCAAACATCATTGATACGGAAACATCCTTATGCATTTCATCACATATTCATGCATATTTTGCATTTTATCAGTTCATATAAACCATTTACCACTTATCCATACGTAGCCTTCCACATACACCCATCTTACAACACATAACTTAGGTGTTTCTTAAAATTTCTCAAGTCAGCAACTTGTGTCCTTATTCAGCATGATTAAATCCCTTAATTAACATTTAATTTAGGGCCTAATTTCAGATTTTCAATCCATTCATCATAGGGTTCCAAAACAGCAACATTAGGACCCGTTTTTCATCCTTTCAACACCTCTTTCAAGACTTAAATCGTAACAGATTTTTAAGTCATAATTTTCAGCAACTAAACATAATTTTCTTAATTCCAATTTAGGGTATTATCATATATTAAAAATCCATAATTCATTTGCTTCTATAACAGCAACATTTTCATGCATATAGGGTATCCATTTTGATCCGTTTTGACGTGTCCATACATATATCCTTAAAATCAGATTTAAGGAAAATATTTTCAAGCCGTTTTGGAAATTCAAAGTACCTTAATCCTAGGATAATTTACCATCCATAACATCTATAAATTATTTGTTTACAAACAGCAATAAAAATCACATGTAAAGTACCCGTTTTGGCACCCGTTTGGACGTTCCATACATGTAGCCTAAAAAATCAAATTTAGGGAAAACTCATCCAGCCCACTTAGGACATCCAAAGGATCCTTTATTTAGGATAATTTACCCTAAAATTCATCCATAAACTATTTAAGCACTTCTTTGTATCATTTTTAACTCAAAAATGGAAAAATCGGGCATTACTTGAAACCCTAGGTTCCATTTTTTGCTAAAATCATTAACAAATGCTCAAATCAACATATGTAATTCAAAATAACATGAATTACATTCAAATAATCATACTTTAATCACACAGTAACTTGGTTTAGGTTTTTGAGAATTTCCAAGTTAGATTTCTTCTCAAAATTCAACCATAACTTCCCTTTTCACTCACTTGAACTCTTAATCTCATTTAAATCTTTCAAAAATAATTCAATACCCTTATCAAGGCCTCATTACTCATATTTTAAGAGTTCTTTATGAACCATATTTATGGCTCATGATTTGTGAAAAGAAACTTAGGTTTTAAGAATCCAAAACTTAATCCATACTTACTTGAATCTAAGCAATTTTGATTCCAAACTTTCTGAACTTGGATTCCTTTCTTTCTTCCCTTTTTCTCCTTTTTTCCCCTCTTTTCCTTGCTGTTTTGGGTCGCGCAGGGCTGCCTTTCTTGGAGGATTTTTCTCCTCAAAATTTTTCTCTCTCTAACCCTCTTGAAACGTCCCCATGGAAGCCTCTTTTATACCCTTGATTTTTCAGATTTTTGGGCCCACCTTGCCACATCAGTTTGAGGGTAATTAATGGGCATCTTATCCATTGATGTGTTGGCACAATATTACCCTATTAAAATGGGTAATTATCTTATAGAAAATTCATCAAAATCATCACATTAATGGGTCATAAAGCTGTCCACTTAGAAACGTCCACATGTCATGGACCTTATGGTATTTTCTTGGCACAAAAATTAACCCATATCACGTTCATAACTCACCCTAGCTGCTTATGTCATTTAAATGCATATTTTACATTTTTAAAAAATCAAAAATTTCATATTTATCAAGCTTAGGCGTCACATGCATTGCCACCTCTCCATGCCTCTTTGAGGCTATCCTTAGCCTCTTAAACCATCATTTAATCCACTTGACTTTTCAAGAATTTTGGACCTTGACTTAATCCAAAAGATCTAGCTCAAAGCACCTCTATTTGACACCTTGCATAGCATTAAACCAAGTCATTTAACTCACTTTTTTTAACATAAATGCTATGGTACTCTAGGGTGCACAAAGTCAATGCTAGACACCTTTTTCCGATTAAGCATATTCCCATAGTAATTAGATTAATCCAACCATTCATACCATAGATTTCATAATTTTATTCAATCATTTCAAATTTCATCTCAAACCGACGTTTCTACATCAAGTTATGAACCTTTGAAAATAACCTTAGAGTGTGAGATTAAAATCACATAATTATCACCTTAACCTTATCACATTTGTCTTAATCCAATCCACTTAAAAGGTTGAGCCCAAAATCATGAGCTTACCTTTCAAATTTCATCTCGTTTCGCCTTATAAGAGTCAAGTTATGAATTTTCTACAATTTCCAACATAATTTCATAATTCCCATTTTAATTTTCATTAATGAAATCATGGAAATTAAAATAAATATTCATGCCTCATTAGCATATCTTAATCCTCATTAAGCCCCTTTAGTCAACTTGACTCACTTTGGGCTATGGCGATTAGTCTTAATCACCATTCTTAATTGCAAACCCTAATTGCAAAATACCATTAAAAAATAAAAATCATAAATCATCCATAATTCATTTAAATAGCACATGTGTCATATTTATAGACTTACTTATGTCTGGGTATCACATAACAACTTCTTAATTCATACTTTTAGTAGTTTCTCCTTTGTCTATGCACTCTCCTGTCGGATCGACTAGTATTTCTTTGCTCCACACGTCTTTAACTATGTCAATTTGTGAAACCCACATTAACAACAATCCATAAAGTCATGTACGCAATTTCAAGGCTATGCAATTACAGATAACCTCACACATATATTTTAGGTCCTACGTGAAACACGTTATAAGCTATTTTGATCATCATTTTAACTTCTTTAACTTCCTCAAAATCATCAAATCAAATATGATCTTAGTCCTTGAGCTTTGAATTTTTCAAAATAGATACACATTTCGCTGAAATGAACAGACCAGCTTCAACTGGCCATAACTTTTGATTCAAGAGGAGTTACGTGAGCCATAGTATATCAATGAACAATATTTTTCGAGCGCATCAATTTGGCAACTCAGGTAAGACCAGTTGAGCCCATTTTTTATATCAAAATGCATTGTTTTTGTATAATTTAGACGCCCAAATTGTATGTACGTTTCCTTCATTACATGAACCAATCTTGTAGTGATGTTTTCGTATAACCAAGCTAAATTTATCAATATTCAACTCAAAGAATCTCAATCATTTATATTCTTATCCAATCATTATCTAAAATAAATAGTATAAAAATGACTTAATATTGAAACCAGGTATGTTTTGAAAAAAAATTCAAAAATAAAACTCAAAATTGATTTTAAAACTAGGTCAGGTTGGATGGGTTCAGACTAACCTAGTACGAAGTTGCACCCCTAACAGAATGCGGAACATGTTGATTTGTTATGTACCTCTAAGAGTTGTATGTGAAATACATCATCTTACTGTATATCTATTAAGTCACTTTTGTATTATTTATTGTTGATAATAATTTTATGAGAACTTGAATATTTAAGATTATTTGAACTATATTTTTATTAATTAAGATTAGTTTTGTGTAAACACTCATAATCGATGCAATTTGTGAGAAGTAAGATAGTACTTGTATATTTGAAGCTCTGAATCATACAAAAATAGTAGATTTTGACATAAAAATGAGTTTAACTGAGCTTAGCCCTGGTCGACACGCTATTGGGATAAAAAAATGCTTTCTGTTGATAATGTTGTGTCTCTCGTAACTCCTTCCGAATCAAAAGATGTGGCTAGTGGAAGTTAGTCTACTTATTTATCAGTATATGAGTTTATTTTGAGAAGATTAAAAACATGATGATCATGACCCACTCAAGTTGATGATTTAGAAGATTCAAAAGGAGAAAAACAGTAATCAAAATGGCCTAGAACATGTCGTAGATGTTTCAACATGAACTGAGGCAAATTGGGCAGCAAAACCCTAAAATTTCAGAGGAGATCAAGCACACCAGAGTGTTAGTTCAAACCATGTGGACTTGGGTGCCACATGGTTCAAACTGTGTGGGGGACTAGTTAAGAAATTTAATGCGCAAATCGAACTTTATGCGAAAGTACCCCTTTTATCTCTATATAAATACCTCCTAGGAATGTCTTAAGGCATCCTAAAATGTCAATTGAGCTTGGGTTGAGGGCTAGAAACTGAGAGAAGGCAAAGAACATGAGGATAGGAGTGAGGCGATATGTTACTAGGAATTATCAATACACCATTGGAGCTTCTAACCATAAGCTTTCCTTTTCTTCTTTCCTTTTAATTATATTGTCTTCTTTATGATGGGTTTGTGATACATTTTTATTTTAAATTTAGGTTTAATTATAAACATGCTAGGCTAAACTCTTAATAGGATTTAGGATATAGCATGCCTACAATGTAGCGAATATTGTGATTTTAATTAATTTATAAAGGATATTATGTGTTCATTTAATATCTGATGTTTTAATGTCTGCTTAGTGTGAAAGTCTAAACTTTGACAATGATTTCCATATATTAGGTGAAAAAATCAAGAGATGGAAGTCTAATATACGACAATCAAGATATTAAACTTGAAAAATTGAAGACCATGATAATAGATATGATTACTTTGAGAAATTTCATGAACTTCCACAGAACTTAATAGGTTCTAATTGACTTAATCTCATGAGAAGGTGAAAGGATAATTTAGGGATAGTTCTTCTTTAACACTTAATATCTGAATAAATAATCATTCCATGTATTTATTGCAATTATTTCATGTGAAACCTTAAACGCTTGGTACTCTCATCTTGTGATTTCTAATCTTTGTTCTATGTTCTTAAGATCAACCTTCTTTATTTTGATTTCTTTCTTTCCACTTTATTCTCTTTATGTTTGATATAAGTATTTAAATCTAACATTTCAATTTTTGAATTTCCTATGAGATCGATATTTTATACACTACAATCTACGACCTGTGCACTTGCAGAAAAATTATTAACAAATATTTTGGTGCTGTTGCTGAGAAATTTAGCATTATTTTAGACTTTGTATATTATCTCTTTTCTTCTCTTTTTCCATTCTCTCCTTTCATATTCTCTTTCTATATAATTTTCTTGTCATTCTCTTTCTTTACTCTTCTTGTCTATCCCTATTTTTATATATTCTTTTTATAGGTAATTTTTCTTTTATTTTTATTTTTTAAAATTTATTTAATGACATACTATAATTAGTGGTATGTTGATAAAATGGGTGCTAGATCATTTGGTAATGATAGGATGGACTAGTTTTAATTATTGTTGAGAAAGTTAGAGTTGTTTTGATTTTGAGAAAACATAGGAAAAATTCATATGGTGAGCCTACACATTCAAATTTTTCTTGGTCCGATGATCATATCTTTACATCAAAATAAAAATTTTTTCCACCTCAATCTCAATAATTAAACTATGAAATATGTTAGAAAATTTTTCTCTGTCTATTCCACCAACAGTTTTACCATAGCCTGAAGAGTCCACTATTGATAAAATTTTAAAATGACTTGATCAACTAAATGAGCATCTTTTGATTTTAGAAGAATAAGTTACGCAACAAGCTAGCCATCTAAATGAGAATTTTGATGAGCTTCCTAGTCAACCATTCATGGACTCTAAGACTTTTTCTAAAGGTTATTACAAAATTAGCTTAAGTGATGAGGATCAAGCAGATGATGAGATGCATATAGATGAACAAGAGTAGACGCAAAATAGGGCATATTATGAAGATATTTTGAATTATGACAATCAAAAGGAGGGTGAGGTGTAAGATGATGACAAAGAGCAAATTCAAGACTAATTAAATCCTGAAGAAGTTCAAGACGAAAGCAGCAAGAAAATTAAAGAACTAGTTCATTTCAAGAAATAAGGATTGAGAAGTCTTCTATACCATTAGAATTATGCATGTCATCATTTATTTTTCCATAGAGAGCAATTCAACAATGCATAGATCCTAATGAGATGCATACTGATGATCATAATTTCAAAAAAAATCTCTCTTCTTTTATTTAGATCCCTATTTAAATACTAATAGCATCTATGATTTGGTAGGAAACCACAACAAAACGATGCTGCAAGAAGAGTTCATGGATATTACGTCTGGTGATAATCCAACTTTTTGCAAGGAGAAAAACACAAGTATGTGGAATGTGATGCAAGAGAACATAAAGAAAAACTCACATGAACTTAATTTTGAAAGATTATGTATTGGTTGATACAATTTCAACCAGTCTGGTTGAAGACATTAACTTAGTACTACTTAGGAGGCAGCCCAAGATTTTTATTAGGGGAGTATTAATTTCTTTTTAGTATTTTTGTTTTTATATTTAGAATTTGATGGTTTTTGATTTGGAATTTTCATATGGTATATTGCAGGAATTCACTCAAGAATTGTGCAATTTGAAAGCCTCAACAAATGAGTAGGGAAGTTACCATCTCACGATCCTTGGATGTTACTTGCTCAATTTGGATTACATGAATTTTCCTTGACATTGAGGACAATGTCAGTTTCAAGTGTGGGGTAAATGCATTGCGTTATTTAATTAATATTTCCTTTATTACCTCGATCATTACTCTAATTGATCATAACTAAGATATTGACATTAGATTGATTGAAACCCTACATTGAACCCTTGTGATTCCTTCAAACAGACAAAATTTAGAAATTTAAACACTTTGAGTTAGGCAAATAATTGGATTCTAGTGAGATATAAAATTTGATTTTTACCATATATTTGTTGGAAACACCCATATTTTTGTCCTTGATCAATTGATGAAGCTGATATGCCAAGGCACTATTTTTGATTTCATTCAAACTTTGAATAATTCTCTCCAATTTGTCGAAGTTGTTTCTAATACACATAATTAGTTAATTAAAAAGGTAGTTTTTCCCATGTACATGAAAATTTCATTTTGGATGAAGAATTTCCAAAGCTAATACTTAACTTGACTTTTGAAATATGATTAAGGAATTACTTTGTCTGATGAGACTATTTTTGAGGGCATTACTATTATTCACCCCTTTGAAATTTCTTCTTCCTTTTCGAATTGATTCGACTTTGCATTTGAATTTGGAATTGAAAAGCATAATAGGAATGGGTTAACCACATGACTTGCTAATACCTTGAAATATGGTAAAAGGAGTCATTGCCAGACTTAGTTTGAAAAGAAGTTAAAATAAAAAACTAGTAAATCATGGGTAAGTATAAAATTGAAAGAGAATAAAAGCACTAAGTGTATGAGTAATTATATTTATTAGTGCATATAAGGCTCAAATAAAAGCCAAAGATAGTTTAATTTTTAAATCTTTCTATGAACTTAACTGTTGTCTCATTAAAGTCCTTATGATTTTATGATCTAGTCAAGTGAGTTGGTGGTGGAAATTTTAATGCCAAGATTAATGTAAGATTAGTTTCTATGTTACTACCATTAATTGAATGATTAAATGTGTTTTGAAATTATTAGATTAAAAGATTGAGAATATTTGAGAATTAGGAGTTTTGTTAGGAGATATTTGAATTCTTAATGATTGAAAGTGAAAAAGATAATAGTGTGTATAATGTTTCAAAGTTTTTGATTTGACACTCTCACTAATTTTTTATTATTTTTTAATCATTTATGCTTGCTTTTTCTCAAAGTTCTTGAAATGCCAATTTTGAAAAAAAATTTGATTTGATTTTTTGTATTTTTTGAGGATAAGCAAAGGTTCAAGTGTGTGAGTATTTGTGAAGTCACTTTCATATTATTTATTGTGGATAATAATTTTAAGAGAATTTGAATATTTAAGATGATTTTAACCATATTTGAATTAATTAAGCTTAGTTTTGTGTCAACACTCACAATTGATACAATTTGTATGAAACCCCAACCTACGTAGGACTCAATTGAATGCGTTGAATATATACATGTGATTTATATATAATTTAATTGAATTTTGGATATTTTGTGATTTTAGTAAATCATTGCAATTAGAGCTAAGGATTAGAAATAGTGATTCAAGTAATCATCATAAGCCGATAACAATGGGATTAAAGTAGTTTGATGGTAATTGAAACTTATCAATATATCATGAATAATTATCTTAAATTATATGGTTTAATTTATGAGAATTTAAAGGATAATTATCAAGTTGTGTGGAAAAATACTAGAAAATTCATAACTTAACGCCTGTAAGACGAATTGAAGTGAAATTTGAAAGGTAAGTAGATAATGATGGGCTTAACCTTATGGGATTATTGGATTATAAAAATTATGATGGAATTAGTGTGATACTTAATTGTTTATATTCAAAATTCAACCATTAACTTCAAGTGGCTATAACTTGAGCTAGAAAAGTCGGATTAAGATGAAATTTGAAATAGTTGAATAAAATCATGAGATTAAAATTTTGAAAGGTTTAGATTAAGAAAATTATGATGGAAAAATGCCTGAATAGAAAAAGGTGTACACAGTTGACTTTTGCACCACAAAGTACCATGCATTTAAGGCAAATAGTGCATGGATTAAACGCATTTTTAATGGCTCAAATATGTGTCAAATGCAGGTAAAACGCAAGGTATTTTGTGAAATATTATAAAATGAAAAATCCATAAATAAATCCCTGCATTCACGTTGGATTTTATGAAGCTAAAGAAGAGCTCAAAGGAGCATAGGTAATGTGTCATGCATGGAATGTCCAAACTAGCCATCACTTGGACTTTTTCTTTTTTTATATGTATGATATATAAACCAAAGTACCTAGTATGAAAGGGTACATAAATGATCATTAATTCATGTGGAAAAAAATCCATGAAAAATTATTGTGATAAGTAGCATTGATGGATCAAATAGTGGACAGCAACATGAGCATGCATATGGGACGTCCAAGTGGCTTGATTGCTGGATTTTCCTTGATTTTTTTATTCTAAATCAGTAGCTGGGCTGGCTACTAATTAGAGACATAAATTACCATTAATTTAAACCTTCCAAAGTGTGGAAAAAAATTGAAAAAGGAGGCAGAAAGGAACGTGCTTACAATGGACAAAAGGTGAGTTGATTTTGAGCAGATTTTCACTTATAAAAAATATGGTTAAAAATATAATTACTTGGCCACCATTTGGACAGCACATAAGTGGGATAAATGAGCATTAAAATGATCTCAAATCATTCTCAAAATGGGGTCCACAAGCTGAAAAATCCAGCCCTTATAAATAGGGGTGGATGGCCATGAGAGAAGAGACTTAGAAAAAAATTTCAAGGAACAAAACACCTCCACAATTCAGCAGCCTTGCACGTCCATAAAAATCCCAGCAAGAAGGGGAGAAAAGGGAGAAGAAAGAAGGAGAAAGAAAGGAAAAGGAAGCTTAATTAGTTTGGGATCAAGGTTGACAACAATCAAGTAGGTATACATGACGTGTTAGACCCTTTTATTCTAAGTTTTCTACTTCAAGTTTATGGATATGAATATGATTTCAAAAGAATCCTTAAATGGTGATTTAGCATGCCATTTGATTAAATATTGAATGAGCATTAACGGATATATATGAATTTCAATGATTTATGGAGTTGAAATGGAGATTAGAATGGAATATGGGTTGAAAACCTAACTTGAAATATCCTAAATGTATATATTAAATAGTTGTTTTGGATTAGTATCATTTTTAGGCTATGAATCATGCTTTAGTGAAATATATATGTTGATTTAGGCCTAAGATATGAATTTTAGAAATAATGGAATTCAAGGTTAGGTATATGACTCGATTTCTATGATTTTGTGATATATATATTGCATAAGTATGCCTAAGTAAATTATGGATGATTTATAGGGTAAATTACTCTAAATTTAGGGTACTTTTTATGTCCAAAATGAATGAATTAACCTTGCCTTAAATCTTGAATTTTAGGGCATGTGTAGGAACATTCAAAATGGGTTGAAAAGGGTACCCAATATGTACATGAAAGTTGCTGTTTTGAAAGGCGTTGAATTATGAATCTTAAATATGTGTTAATACCTTGAATTTGGGTTAGGAAAAGTTGGATTAGTTGCTGAAAATTCGGAATTATAAACCTGTTTTGGTTTAAGTACCAAAAGATATGTTGAAAGTGTGAAAAACGGGTTCCAAAGTTGCTGTTTTGGAATCCAATGATTAGTGGATTAAAATTCTATAAAAATACCCTAAATAGAGTGTTAAGCAAGGATGTTAATCATGCTGAATTAGGGACTAAGTTGCTGATCTGGAAAATTTTGAAATGCATCATATATGTGTTCTGAAAGGGGTATATGTGGAAGGATGGTTATGAATAAATGGTAAATGATTTATGTAAATTGATTAAATGCAAAAATGCATGAAAATATGATAAATTACATGATTATATTTCTGTTTAGATACATAAGGATAATCTCAAATTTTGGGATTAATTAATGAGGCTTAAGGCAACAACGAGTGCTTAAAATGAGCACCGATGTATAAATTTTTGAAAAATAAGTGAAATATGATATATGGAAGGTAACGAACCTTTAAATGATGATTATTGAATGATTATTAAGTGATTGAATGATTACCCTACTTTTGGGATTGAACATGTTGTGTAATAACCGATATATGTAATACACAAGTATGTGCTATATGTGTATAAGGACTTGAAAAGTCAAATGGATTATGTATGTTAATGAAAATGGGTTGGAAAACTAAGTTGGATGCAAGCAAAAGAAATATATGAATGCTATATTGTGACACCCCGATCTTAGACACGTATATAAAACCCTAGGGTTATAAACCCTAGGTAATATATTTGGAAAATATACATTCATGAGTATGAAATATGTGGAAATAGAGGTTAAAATAATTATTTATGAAATTCGAATGAATAGTGCACGTGACTAGTGCACATGAATAGTAACCCTGAGATTAAGACATGTGATTAAGAGTTAATCACTTGGATTAACTTAATCACAAAAAGACGAAAAAGGAGATTTAATCACTACAGGACGAAATAGCAATACCTTTTGATATTTTATTAGAATTTTGGATTTTAGTGAAAAATTGAAGAAAAATTCATAACTTGCAATCTAGACGTCGGATTGAGATGAATTTTTTTATGAATGTTTAAAAATTCATGATGAACATGATAAATGCATTAATTTTTAGCAGATTTTCACTGATAAAGAATATGGTTAAAAATATAATTACTTGGCCACCATTTGGACAACACATAAGTGGGATAAATGAGCATTAAAATGATCTAAAATCATGCTCAAAATGGGGTCCACAAGCTGAAAAATTCAGCCCTTATAAATAGGGGTGGACAACCATGAGAGAAGAGACTTAAATAAAAAATTTCAAGGATCCAAACACCCTCACAATTCAGCAGCCTTGCACATCCATAAAAATCCCAGAATGAATTGCCTGTAAAATATACAACTTGCTTATTGAGTTTCGACTCACGTTTTCGTTTTCCAAACCCATAGACAGGTGAAAGAAGAGACCTGGCAAAGGAGCAAGAGCCGACCATTGAAGAAATGAAAAACATTATAAGTTCATGATTGTGAAAAATTTATGATGGATGGTTGTAAAATAATTTGATGTTGTCTGTATTGACATTTATATATGATACATATTGTGACATCTAATTTATGCGAAGGTTTGAAATATATCATGATTAGTTATGAAATTATTGGGTGGAAATGACCTAAATATGCATGAAATGGAAAAATAGAAGGGAATAAATACCTAAGGAGACATATTTAATTGGATAAATATCCATTAAAACCCGCCGTGTGACAGAGCAACAATCCTGATCACGTTTACCAATCAATAACAATCCCGAGGTAAGGTATGAAACCCTGATCTTAGACATGTGTATAAAACCCTAGGGTTGTACACCCTAGGTAATATATTTGGAAAATGTAAATTCATGGGTATGAAATTATGTCGAAATAGAAGTTCAAAATAATTATTTATAAAATTCAGATGAATACTGCACGTGAATAGTAACCTTGGGATTAAGACACATGATTAAGAGTTAATCACTTGGATTAACTTAATCACAAAATGACAAAAAGGAGATTTAATCACTACAGAACGAAATAGCAATACTTTTTGATATTTTAATGAAATTTTGGATTTTAGTGAAAAATTAAAAAAATTCATAATTTGCAATTCGAACGTCGGATTTAGATAAAAATTTTTATGGATGGTTAAAAATCCATGACGAATATAATGAATGGTATAAGATGTGATGAAAATCACAAATCAAGGGTGAAAATGAAACGTCAATTAGAGATTAAAAAGGTAGCTTATCTTTTTCATTAATTTCCTTTGACTTTTATTAAATTTAAATAATTAAAAATAAAAATAGGCCTGCTATAGGGGGGCATGAACAGTATCTAGGGGGAGCCTTTTGACCAAAATCCAATGACCCAAATTAATTCTCATAAAAAATCAATGGTTGAGATTGAATTAGCTTAAAATAATTAATTTTAATAAATAAAAAATTATAAAAAATAGGGCTGCCATAGGGGGGCGTGAACAGTATCTAGGGGGCTGCACATGGCTCAAAGCATCTTTTGAAAATTAGAAAAAAACACATTTACAATTTAATACTTTGAGCAAGGGGGGTAAATTATAATTTCATGTAAAATCAAACCCTATAAATAGGGGCAGGGGTGGACGTCCAAATGCACATTCATCCCAGCTCCACTTGAGCAATTCCAAGCTCCCAAACCCCCCACACGTCCAAGAAAAGAAGAGGAGAAAGTTAGAGAGAGAAAATGTGAGAAAAAGAGGGATATCTCCACTTCGGATAAGTGAATTCTATCCAAATTTTTTTTGGATGTTAAGTAGGGTAAAATCATGCTTATATAATGCCTAAGCATGAGAAAATAAGTATATTTATAATTCTTAATCGGAATTATGCCAAAACATCAAAAATTTGGAACAAAGATAGAACATTTGGGAAGATAGCATATGATATGTGTAAATATTGCTCCAAAATTGATAAATGATGATTTAGGATGAATGAATATGATAAATATGATATTGGAATGATGATATATTAATTTCATGATTTTTGGAATTAAGGATTACGCTTAAGTGAAATTATGTTGATTTTTAATATATGGAGAACATGATTTATTTGGCCAAGTTAATGATGATAAATTCATAATTCATGAATTTTTCCATGATACACTAAACATAAGCTATGCCATGGTAATTTTTTTGGAACCCATGAACAGTAACCCACGTAGCTGTGAACAGTAACCTCGGGTGAACAGTAAACGTCAACAATACCCATGAACAGTGACCGTGAACAGTGATTATGAACAGTAATCTGCTACAGTAGCTATGAACAGTGAACAACGTGATTTTGGGGAAAAAATAGAGATTTATTTTTTTATATTTTATGAGGATATATGGATGAAATTTTTAAAAGATTTATGGATAAAAATTCATATAAGGAGGTAATGACCAAGTATCTTTATAAGATTAACCTCTATAGGAATGAGGTAACGAATGATTATAAAGCATGCATGAGAAGCAATCTAAGATATGGAATAGATGGATAAAATATCCAATTTTCTTGTATAGGAAAAAGAAAGGAGAAGGTTGAGGACACGGACTGAGAAGGTAAGCAAGCATAACTTTGAAAAAGTGATTTTATTGCTTCATTGTAAGCAAGCAAACTTTTTTTTAAAATGTGATTTTATTGCTTCATTGTAAGTAAGAAAATCCTTTTGAAAATATATTTTATTCTCAAGTATTTATAAAATGTGTTTAAGGGTGGTCATTCCTATAATGTTTTGAAATGATGAATGTTTATGAGTTTTTATGAAAAGTCATGCCGGCATATTGATATCATGTGATGTTCATGGACATGTGCATTTGTATGATGTATAATGAAGAGACTTTGGTGGAGGTAGAAAGCGGAACAGAAGGTCCCCCTTCACTATTACCGAGTCGTATGGGCTGTGTACCAGCGGCGTCCTCCCAAGAGGTGGAGGCAAAGGAATGTTATGTGTGAATGAATGCATTGCATTTTCATACATGGATTGAAAAGGAAAGCATGGATTTGAAATGATGTTTTTAAGGGATGGTGCAAATAATTCTCTACATGAGAATGACAAGTCACCTGGTGTAAGAGGTATATAATGTTAAGAGAATCAAAAGTCATGCATGTAGGAGACCAAGTAAGCTAATTAAGGTAAAAGACGCGAGGTCCCCTTGATAAGGCAAAGTCGGAGAAAGCCGGCGTATTAAACCATGTTATGTGAGATGTTCCCTGGGCTAGCGTATGCGCACACGAAGGTGTATGTCAGGAATGGAAAGGAAGCATTTACACATCCAATGTTTATGAAATGATTTTTATGAAAAAGTTTATGTGCATTTGATAGTTGATCACTTAGTAAGTGTCTTCAATCGAATGGAGAGGAATGTATTTAAATGAAAGAAAAATGCTTGCTTATTGAGTTTTGACTCATGTTTTGTTTTCCCAACCTCAGGCAGGTATAGGGAAAGCCAAGAGATGAAGGGCATGTGTTGCTAAAGGAAAAGAGGAATCTACAAAGGTTAGTAGATTTTTGTATGAATAGATGCCCTAATGGGATATGATGAGAAAGGACAGAGGTTGTATGAAATTATAAAGTTATGAATAATATAAGAAATTGATGATTTATGATGATATAAATGAGTCCATTATGAATGATGATGAGTATATGTTATGCGATGAAAGAAAAGAAAAAAAAAATTGGATGAGATCCAATTAAGTACCCGCCGCGTGATCAGGGTAACAATCCTGAGTCAAATTTACCAATCGACAAGATCCCGGAGTAAGGCTTCTAGGCACCTCGGTTCGTGGCGCCACATAAGGCTCAGGATGTGACGCTCGGGTTTGGGGAGCCACAGACCTTGGTATCAGAGCAAGGATTGGTAAATAGGCGTGAAAAATTTCTAAGTATGAAAATTAAAAGGATATGATGAGATATACATGATTCTATGATGATTAGATATGTTATTAATATGATGAGATGCATGATATATGATGATAAATTGTCTTTACAATGCAATTAAATTGCTATATTCTAACAGATGGCGGATAAGAAGAAAAGAATGATGAGTCTGGAAGAATTACAAAAGGAGAGGGAGGATGAGGAAAAATGACGAAGAATGGAGGAGAACATAGATAGGTGGTGGGTATCGCAACAAAATGTAGTATAGTACCCAGCAGTCCCTCCAGGATTTCCACTTGGACACACCCTGTCCAACCTTAAGGAAACTATCATGTCCCCCCTGACCAGTATAAACAAAGTCTAGGAGAGTCCTCAAGTTATGGTTCTAGAGCAAGAGTTCTTCCAGGAACGTATCTTGGCATCCCAAGGTCTCCCAGAGTTCCCACAGATAATTTGTTTCCACAAGATCTTCAGAACTTTTAGAATAAGATTCCAGCACCCAGACCACCCGACCTAGGCCTGTGGTACAGGTTTGTTCATGGGTGTGTTTAGTTCCGATACGGGATAAGTTGGGATAGGATCCATCAAAGAGAAAAAGAAATGATCCTTTATATCAAAGAGTGTCATGCTGAGGGAATTATTAAAACACCTGCAGCTCCTCGTTCTGGTGAGATCATGTTACACATATTTGAAAAGATAGGTGAAATTGCTTTACTTGAGGAAATTAATGATGACGATGATCCCATGGAATTCCTCGAACCTATCGATGAAGAAGAAGAAGAAGTGGAAGTAGAGGATGAAAGCGAGGAAGAGGAGGAGGACGACGATGACGATGACAGTGGAGAAGAAGAGGTCCTTGCATGGTCCGACACTAGTACGATCACCGAGGCACCCTCACAAGTCCCACCTAGTCGTAGATGTTATATAAGGAGAGGCCCAAGCAGACGATAAATTTCCTTGCTTTTCTAAGATTGTGTATGTATAATTATGACTTGATGACACTATGATTGCCATGGTAGACTGACATGTCCATAAATATTATATGTGTGCTATGCCATATGTATATAAGTGTGCTATATCCTAATATGTAGTGACTATGGATGAAATATTGTGAATATGAATGGTTATGAATGATTATGTTGATATAGCTATACTTAAGAGTTTTAAATATATGAATGAATGGGCCTGAATAATATGACATGATTGTGATTGAGTAAATTGATTGTGAACCACATGATAATGAAATGTGTATGTGATGACTCAATATTAATTATGAATGAAAAATATGTGCTTTTATATATTTAGAATAGCACAATGGTGGAGACAAGGTTAGGACTAAGAAAGAATAAGGGAAAAGAAACCGCTACAAAGATTCCAAGCCAACATGAAGTTGGCGAATCTAGCAGGCCAAAGAGAGGAAGTCCTGTGATACTAGGGCAAAACCAAAGAAATCAGCAAAGAAGAACCGATGAAAGCCCTGAAAGGAATATAGAAGAAGAAACTGAGTCAAGACAGGCTAGACTCATAGAGGAAAGAGTGGCTACAGCAGTAAAAGAAGCAATGCAGCAAGCTACTAGGGACTGGGCAGCACAAACTGCCGATATTATTCAAGATTTATGGGAAAGGACTCAACAAGATCAGTTGGGCAGTACAGAAAAGGAAGGACCTGCTCTGATGGCAGACCCCATTTCCACACCGGCACCACTAAGAGATGAAAATCAGCTAATGGAAGCTGATAGAAGAGCAATCAATGCATTCCTAGCTCAGCGACCCCCGAAGTTTTCCGGAGAATCCAACCCGGTACAAGCAGAACAATGAATGACGAAGATCAAGAAATTGTTCAGGATATCTCCGTGCAATGACCGTCAAAAGGTATTGTGTGCTACTCATTTACTAGCTAAGGATGCACACGAATGGTGGGAAACAATGTTGATTACAATGTCGCGACCAGAAGAAGTGTCTTGGCAAACTTTTGTTAAAGAATTTAATAAAGAATACCTCATCGTTGGATTACAAAGTCAAAAAGTGATAGAGTTTGAAAGACTTTATCAAGGAAGGATGACAGTCACTGAGGACGCCACAAAATTCAATGCTCTGGTCAGATATGTGCCCTGGATCGTAAATGTGTCAGGAAATAAGGCACAGAGATTCCAACAGGGACTGAGGTATATCTCCGGGAAAGTTTTGCTCCTTTACTAATCAAGGATTATGCTTCAAGTCTCGAGAGGGCAAAAGCATTAGAAATTGAGGCCTTAAGAACACAAGAACTGAGATTAGGCTCAAGAATGTTCAGCATGGGTACAAAAGAAACAAAAATCGGGAAGGAAAAAGATAGAAAAGGAAATATGAAAAAGGGAAAAGGGATCTCGAAGAAGAAAAACTCGCCTCTATGCAGGAAATGTCAAAAGCGACATACAAGCGAGTGTTTAAAAGGCTCAAACCAGTGCTACAAATGTGGACAAACGGGTCATATCGCCAGGAGTGTAGGATGGGTGAAACAAAAGTCATTAAGTGTTATATCTGTGATCAGACAGGTCACATTGCCCCGAACTGCCCAAATAAGGCACAGACATCACAAGGATGTGGAAGACCCACTGAACTCCGAATACCTGGAGCAACAAATAAGCAGGGAACTTCTACGAATTTAGTACATGTGCATGCCTTGACCCGGGCAGAATCTCAAGAGCAAGAGGAAAAGGTGGTCATAGGTACGGTTTATATTTTAGGAAATTTAGTAATAGCTTTGTTTGATTCAGGTGCTAATCATTCATTTATAGCATGCCAATAAGTAACCACTCATGCACTACCGCTAGAGGAAACTAATTAGATAATTTATGTAGAATCCCCTGTTTATAGGTTAGCAAGTTCTAGCCAAGTATGCAAAGCATGCCCAATTAGGATAGGATCATTATTTTAGAAGTTGATTTGATCCTATTGCCTATGACTAAATTCGACGTGATACTGGGTATGGATTGGCTAAGTCAATGGGGAGCTACTATAGATTGCAAAAACAAAAATGTACAATTTGAAGCAACTCTAGGAAAAGAGATAACCATTGGGAAGCTAAGGCAGCCCGAAAATTCAAACATATTTATATCATCCATGAAAGCAGTTAGGATGATCCGGCAAAAATGCTAAGCATATCTGGTTAATGTAGAAATTAATCAAATTCTAGTGGTTAGGGAATTTCCTGATGTATTTTCAAAGGAATTAAATACATTGCCTACACAACGGGAAATGGATATGACTATAGATATTATGTCCTGTACAACCCCAATATCTAAAACTCCATACATAATGGCACCTGCCGAAATGAATGAATTAAGGACTCAAATACAGGAGCTTTGGATAAGGGTTTCATCAAACCAAGTGTGTCACCTTGGGGAGCTCCGATATTATTTGTGAGGAAAAAGGATGGAAGTTTGAGACTATGTATTGATTATAGGGAGCTAAACAAAGTTACAGTAAAGAATAAGTATCCATTGCCTAGGATCGATGATTTATTCGATCAACTGCAAGGAGCCACAACTTTTCTAAAATTAATTTATAGTCAGGATACCATCAACTGAGAATAAGTCCTACCGATGTTCATAAGACGGCTTTTCGAACCAGGTATGGACATTACGAGTTTTCGGTAATGCCTTTCGGACTTATTAATGCCCCTGTTGTATTCATGAATATGATGAATAGGGTTTATCGGGACTATCTCGATCAATTTGTGATTGTATTTATTGACGATGTCTTGATCTACTCAAAAACGGAGAAAGAACATGAAATTCATTTACGAAGAGTTTTGGAAAGGTTGAGAAAAGAAAAATTATATGTCAAGTTGAAGAAATGTGAATTCTGGTTGAAACAAATAGGATTTCTTAGGCATATAATATCAAAAAGATGTATTCAAGTTGATCCTCAGAAGATTAAGGCAGTGTTGAAATGTCCAAGGCCAACGACCATTACAGAAATTTGAAGTTTTCTAGAGTTGGCCGACTACTATAGAAGATTTGTTTAAGCATTTTCACAATTATCAGCCCCATTAACAAGATTGACTCGTAAAGGAGTCGAGTATGTATGGTTGGAAGAATGCGAGCACAATTTCCAAGAATTAAAGCAACGGTTGGTAGAAGCGCCCATCCTAACCTTACCAGAAGGAAATGAAGGGTTTGTGGTTTACAGTGACGCTTCAAGAAAGGAATTAGGATGTGTACTAATGCAGAGAGGAAAAATGATAGCCTATGCATTGCGTCTGCTGAAGCCCAATGAGGTAAGCTACCCCACACAATATTTAGAATTAGCAGCAGTAGTGTTTGCCTTGAAAATATGGAGACATTACCTGTATGGTGCTAGATACGAGATCTATACAGATCACAAGAGCCTTAAATATATTTTCACTAAGAAGGAGTTGAACATGAGACAAAGGAGATGACTCAAGTTATTAAAGGACTACGATTTGGAAATTTTATACCATCCAGGTAAGGTAAACGTGGTAGCTGATGCATTAAGTAGAAATGTCAGCTTAGCACATCTTATCACCAATGAGGAAGGATTGCTTCAGGAGATAAGGCAATTAGAACTGATTGTATGTCCACCCGGAGTTCAAATAAGATTATCACAACTATGCATACAACCGTCACTCTTTGAACAGATCAAGACTACACAGCAAAAGGATACAGACCTACATACACATGTGGAGAAGTTGAATAAAAAGGGGTTAACTGAATTTGCTATCGATGAACAAGGCATGTATAAGTATAAAGGCCGCCTTTGCATATCTAATATAGTTGAGATAAAGGAACACATCCTCAAAGAAGCTTATTTTTCGTTATTTTTCATTCACCTAGGAAGTACTAAAATGTATCAGGATCTCAAGACAACATATTGGTGGAATAATATGAAAAGGGAGATCACTGAATACGTGACTAAGTGTTTAACTTGCTAAAGGGTGAAAGTAGATCATCAACGAGTGCTTGGAAAATTACAGTCCTTGGAAATTTCTGAATGGAAGTGGGATGACATTATAATGGATTTTATCAAAGGATTACCTAAGATCCAAGCAGGAAATGATTCCATATGGGTAATAGTAGACAGGCTATCTAAGGTTGCTCACTTTATACATATAAAAGGGACTTACACAGCAGAAAGGCTAGCCAAGGTATATTATAAAGAGATTGTACGACTCCATGGAGTGCTAAAGTTAATTGTTTTGGAAAAGTTTACATGAAACCTTATGCACCCAACTTAAATTTAGTATAGCTTTTCATCTCCAAACAGATGGACAAACAGAGCAAGTGAATCAAATTATCGAAGATATACTCCATATGTGTACATTAGAATTTGGAGGATTGTGGGATGAATATATACCAATTGCGGAACTTGCATACAATGATAGCTATCAGGCTAGTATTCAAATGGCTCCATTTGAAGCATTGTATGGACGGCGATGTCGAACGCCATAAAACTGGGATGAAGTTGGAGAGAAAAGGTTAGCCCCAGATTTGTCTCAACGAATGGCAAACAAGGTACAAACTATTCACCAGTGTATACTCACAGCTCAAAGTCGGCAAAAGAGTTACACAGATTGCAAAAGAAGGAATTTAAATATCCAAGTTGGAGAACATGTGTTCATAAAGGTCACGCCATTTAAGGGAGTTACAAGATTTGGGAAAAGAGTAAAGCTGAATCCCAGGTACATTGGACCATTTGAGGTGTTGGAAAAGATTGAAAAATTTGCCTATAGAATAGCTTTACCCCCAGCGTTAGCTTTAGTCCATAATGTATTCCATATTTCTATGCTTAGGAAATATGTTCCGGACCCGAACTATGTATTAGTGGCTGAACACTTACCAATTCAGGATTATTGGAACTATGAGGAAAGGACAATTAGAATCTTAGATCAGAATCGAGAAATCGAATACGTAAAGGTTCAATGGAACCGATATTCCAAAAACGAAGCTACATGAGAGCCAAAAGAAGAGGTGGAACGGAAATACCTCCAGCTAATTAAAGAATAGACGATTTAGGGACGAAACCTATATAAGGGGGGAGGATTGTTAAACCCCAACCTATGTAGGACTTAATTGTATGCATTGAACATATACATGTGATTTATATGTGATTTAATTGGATTTTGGATGATTTTGTGATTTTGGTAAATTATTGCAATTAGGGCTAAGGATTAGAAATAGTGATTCAAGTAATCATCATAAGCCGATATAGGTCAATGGGATTAAAATAGTTTAATGGTAATTGAAAATTATCAATATATCATGAATAATTATCTTAAATTATATGGTTTGATTTATGAGGATTTAAAGGATAATTATCAAGTTGAGTGGAAAAATACTAGAAAATTCATAACTTAACGCCTGTAAGGCGAATTGAAGTGAAATTTGAAAGGCAAGTAGATAATGATGGACTTAACCTTATGGGATTATTGGATTATGAAAATTATGATGGAATTAGTGTGATAATTAATTGTTTATATTCAAAATTCAACCATTAACTTCAAGTGGCTATAACTTGAGCTAGAAAAGTCGGATTGAGATGAAATTTGAAACGGTTGAATAAAATCATGAGATTAACATTTAGAAAGGTTTAGATTAAGAAAATGATGATGGAAAAATGACTGAATAGAAAAATGTGTACACAATTGACTTTTGCACCACAAAGTACCATGCATTTAAGGCAAATAGTGCATGGATTAAATGCATTTTTAATGGCTCAAATATGTGTCAAATGCAGGTAAAATGCAAGGTATTTTGTGAAATATTATAAAAGGAAAAATCCATAAGTAAATCCTTGCATTCACGTTGGATTTTATGAGGCTAAAGAAGAGCTCAAAGGAGCATAGGTAATGTGTCATGCATGGAACGTCCAAACCAGCCACCACTTGGACTTTTTCATTTTTTCATATATATGACATATAAACCTAAGTAGCTAGTATGAAATGGTACATAAATGAGCATTAATTCATGTGGAAAAAAATCCATGAAAAATCGTTGTGATTAGTAGCATTGATGGATCAAATAGTGGACAGCAATAGGAGCATGCATATGGGACGTCCTAGTGGCTTAATTGTTGGATTTTTCTTTATTTTTTTTATGCTAAATCAGTAGCTGAGCTAGCTGCTAATTAGATACATAAACTAGCATTAATTTAAAGCTGCCAAAGTGTGGAAAAAAATTGAAAAAGGAGGCAGCAAGGAACGTGCTCACAATGGACAAAGGGGTGAGTTGATTTTGAGCAGATTTTCACTCATAAAAAATATGGTTAAAAATATAATTACTTGGCCACCATTTGGACAACACATAAGTGGGATAAATGAGCATTAAAATTATCTCAAATCATGCTCAAAATGGGGTCCACAAGCTGAAAAATCCAGCCCTTATAAATAGGGGTGGACAGCCATGAGAGAAGAGACTTAGAAAAAAAATTTCAAGGATCCAAACACCCCCACAATTCAGCAGCCTTGCACGTCCATAAAAATCCCAGCAAGAAGGGAAGAAAAGGGAGGAGAAAGAAAGGAAGAAAAAAAGGAAAACCAAGCTTGATTAGTTTGGGATCAAGGTTGACAACAATCAAGTAGGTATACATGACGTGTTAGACCCTTTGATTCTAAGTTTTCTACTTCAAGTTTATGGATATGAATATGATTCAAAACGAATCCTTAAATGGTGATTTAGCATGCCATTTGATTAAATATTGAATGAGCATTAAGGGATATATATGAATTTCAATGATTTATGGAGTTGAAATGGAGATTAGGATGGAATATGGGTTGAAAACCTAACTTGAAATATCCTAAATGTATATATTAAATTGTTGTTTTGGATTAGTATCATTTTTAGGCTACGAATCATGCTTTAGTGAAATATATATGTTGATTTAGGCCTAAGATATGAATTTTAGAAACAATGGAATTCAAGGTTAGGTATATGACTCGATTTCTATGATTTTGTGATATATATATTGCATAAGTATTCCTAAGTAAATTATAGATGATTTAGAGGGTAAATTAATCTAAATTTAGGGTACTTTGAATGTCCAAAATGAATGAATTAACCTTGCCTTAAATCTGGAATTTTAGGGCCTGTGTAGGAACATTCAAAATGGGTTGAAAAGGGTACCCAATATGTACATGAAAGTTGCTGTTTTGAAAGGAGTTGAATTATAAATGTTAAATATATGTTAATACCCTGAATTTGGGTTAGGAAAAGTTGGATTAGTTGCTAAAAATTCAGAATTATAAACCTGTTTCGGGTTAAGTACCAAAAGATATGTTGAAAGTGTGAAAAACGGGTTCCAAAGTTGCTGTTTTGGAATCCAATGATTAGTGGATTAAAATTCTATAAAAATACCCTAAATAGAGTGTTAAGGAAGGATGTTAATCATGCTGAATTAGGGACTAAGTTGCTGATCTGGAAAATTTTATGAAATGCATCATATATGTGTTCTGAAAGGGGTATATGTGGAAGGATGGTCATGAATAAATGGTAAATGACTTATGTAAATTGATTAAATGCAAAAATGCATGAAAATATGATAAATTACATGATTATATTACTATTTAGATACATAAGGATAATCTCAAATTTTGGAATTAATTAATGAGGTTTAAGGCAACAACGAGTGCTTAAAATGAGCACCGATGTATAAATTTTTGAAAAATAAGTGAAATATGATATATGGAAGGTAACGAACCTTTAAATGATGATTATTGAATGATTATTAAGTGATTGAATGATTACCCTACTTATGGGATTGAACATGTTGTGTAATAACCGATATATGTAATACACAAGTATGTGCTATATGTGTATAACGACTTGAAAAGTCAAATGGATTATGTATGTTAATGAAAATGGGTTGGAAAACTAAGTTGGATGCAAGCAAAAGAAATATATGAATGCTATATTGTGAAACCCCGATCTTAGACACGTATATAAAACCCTAGGGTTATAAACCCTCGGTAATATATTTGAAA
The DNA here is from genome assembly GCA_030490835.1 of Annona cherimola. Classification (NCBI taxonomy): domain Eukaryota; kingdom Viridiplantae; phylum Streptophyta; class Magnoliopsida; order Magnoliales; family Annonaceae; genus Annona; species Annona cherimola. The sequence goes on from CM059975.1 coordinate 60,994,516, forward strand.
AATATACATTCATGAGTATGAAATATGTGGAAATAGAGGTTAAAATAATTATTTATGAAATTCGGATGAATAGTGCACGTGAATAGTGCACATGAATAGTAACCGTGAGATTAAGACATGTGATTAAGAGTTAATCACTTGGATTAACTTAATCACAAAAAGACGAAAAAGGAGATTTAATCACTACAGGACGAAATAGCAATACTTTTTGATATTTTAATAGAATTTTGGATTTTAGTGAAAAATTGAAGAAAAATTCATAACTTGCAATCCAGACATCGGATTGAGATGAAATTTTTTATGGATGGTTAAAAATTCATGATGAACATGATAAAATGGGTTAAGATGTGATGAAAATCACAAATCAAAGGTTGTGATGAAGTGTCAAATAGAGATCGAAAAAGTAGCTTAACTTTTAATTAAATCTTCTTTTGACTTTTTAATAAAATAAATAATAAAAAAATAATAAAACTAATTGAAAAGCAGCAAGTGGCAGGGACGTGCAGGGGGGGCAGTTGGGGCATTGACCTAATTCAATGGTCCCTTATCAACCTCATCTTAAATCAACGGTTAAGATTTATTTAGCCTAAATTAATTAATTTTAAAAATCAAAAAAATAAATAAAAATAGGGCTGCATAGGGTGGCTGGAGCAGACCTAGGGTGGTTACTCTTGGCTCAACGTATTTTTCAAAATTAAAAAGAAATACCAATTTATAATTAAATACCTCAAAGCTAGGGGGTAAATTCCGAATTCTTAAAAAATGAAACCCTATAAATAGGGAAGCAGGGAGAACGTCCAAGGCCAAGAAATCCCAGCTCCACTTGAGCCATTTCAAGCCCCCAAACCATCCCACATGTCAAAGGAAAGAAAGGAGTAAGTTAGAGAGAGGAAGTGTGAGAAAAAGAGGCGTATCTCCACTTCGGGTAAGTGATTTCTACCCAAAATTTTTTTGGATGTTAATTAGGGTAAAACCATGCTTAGATAATGCCTAATCATGAGAAAATAAGTAAATTTATAATGCTTAATTGGAATTATGCCAAAACATCGAAAAGTTAGAGCGAAAATAGAGCATTCGGGAAAATCATGTATGATACGTGTAAATAATGTTCCAAAATTGAAAAATGATGATTTGGGATGAATGATTATGATAAATATGATGTTGGAATGATGATATATTAATTTTATAATTTTTGAAATTAAGGATTATGCTTAAGTGAATTTATGTTGATTTTTAGTATATGGAGAAAATGATTTTTTTCACCAAGTAAATGATGATAAATTCAAAATGTATGAAATTTCCTATGATATACTAGGCATAATCTATGTCATGATATTTTTTATTTTTGGAAAAAATATCAAATTTTGGAACCCATGAACAGTAACCCATGTTACTATGAACAGTAACCTCGGGGGAACATTGATTTGCTACAGTAACTACTACAGTGTTTTGCTATAGTAATCCGCAACAGAGATTTGCTACAGTAAACAGCGTGATTTTGGAGAAAATTTGAGATTAATATTTAAATCTAAGGACGGAATTTTTAAGGATTTATGGATAAAAATCCATATAAAGAGGTAATGACCAAGTATATTTATAAAATTAATCTCTATAGAAATGAGGTAATGGATAATTATAAAGCATGCATGGGAAGTAAATTAAGACATGAAATGATATAGATAAAATATCATTTTTTTCTTGTATAGGAAAAGGAAAGGAAAAGGGGGGAGGATACAGACTAAGGAGGTAAGCAAGTTCTATTTTGAAATGACTTTTCAAATATTGCAAATGATTGCAAATATGATTATGAAATGTGTTTTAAGGATGACCACTCCTATAATGTTTGAAATGATAAATGTTTGTTTGCTTCTCAAATGATTTTTATAAAGTTTATGATTCATGTCATGCCGACATATGTATGTATGAACATGGTGCACAAGGAAGAGGCTTTGGTCGAGGTAGTAAGCGGATCGGGAATCCCCCTTCACTATTGCCGAGTCGTATGAGCTGTGTGCCGACAGCGTCCTCCCCAGAGGTGGAGGCAAAGGAATGCTATGTGTGAATGAATGCATTGCATTTTTATGAAATGCATAAGTATGAAAAGATTTACATGATGTTTTATCGAAACAATGTTTTCAAAAAGGGATGGTGCAAATAATTCTCTACATGTGAATGAGAAATCACCTGGTGTAAGAGGTATATTATGCCGGGGAAATCAAAAGTCATGCATGTAGGAGACCATGTAGGCGTCAAGAGGAAGAGAGGTTCCCCTTGATGAGGCCAAGTCGGAGACAGCCGGCGTATTGGACCATGTTATGTGAGATGTTCCCCGAGCTAGCGTACCCGCACACGAAGGCCTATGTCAGGAATGGAAAGGAAGCATTTGCACATCTCATGTTTATGAAATGATTTTTATAAAAAGATTTCTATTCCATTGGTAGTTGATCACTTGGTAAGTGTCTCCTATCAAATAGGAAGAAATGCATTTGAATGAAAGGAAAATATTTACTTGCAAAGAAAAAGCTTGCTTACTGAGTATTATTACTCACATGTGTTTTCAAAATGACAAACAGGCTATGGAGCTGAATCATAAAGGATGCTAGGTAGAAATACCTGCAAATCTATTTGCGGTTCTATGTATGCGTCCAAAGGGATAAATGTATGATGATCATATTTGAATCAGGTTTTATGAATATTACAAACATGATTGTACTTATGTGAAATTATTTCAATAAAAAGAAGATATGAAAGGTTTTATGATGATATGGATGAGTCCATTATGAATGATGATGAGTATATGTTTATATGATGAAAGAAAAGAAAAAGAAAGAAAAAAATTGGACGAGATCCAATTAAAAACCCGCCGTGTGATCAGGGCAACAATCCTGACTCACATTTACCAATCAACAAGATCTTGGAGTAAGGACTAAATGTGACGCCTCGGTTCGGGGCACCACATATATCATTCTCATGTAGGCAAGGGCAAAGAAAAGGCAGATCCGGAAAGCTAACGTAAGATAGATAAGCAAGCAAATTTTTAAATAGTTTTAAAAATAAATGCAACTTTTGCTCTAACTGCTTTGATGAGATTATTGAAATTATTTCAGAAGTATTTAAGGATGGTCATTCCTTAGTTAAATGTGTAATGAAATGATTCTTTTATTTACAAGATGATCTTGTAAAATTTCGTTGATAAATGTTATGAAAAATAATATTTTATTACGTTCTGAATGAAAAATCATGCTAGCATGTTAAAGATGGTTTTTATGAAAGTTTTATGTGCACAAAGTACTAGGTCCACCTGAAAGGAATAAGCAGACCGGTTGTCCCCCTTTGGTGTGGCCAAGTCGCTAAGATAGGCCAAAGGTCGGCGGCGCCCTCCCTAAGATGGGAGAAGACAAGGACGGATGGTCACCTAGCTAACTTCCATCCTATGAAGGACATGTTTTACGGTTTTACATTGCATTATGCATGTCATACCTGTGATAGGTATAAGGACTATGTTTTCATGATATATCTTTTCAAAAGGTATAAATTGCTTTCCAAGATATTTTAAATGAAAAATATTGCCTGCAGAATGAATTGCCTGTAAAATATACAGCTTGCTTATTGAGTTTCGACTCATGTTTTTGTTTCTCAAACCCATAGATAGGTGAAAGAAGAGACCTGGCAAAGGATCAAGAGCCAACCATTGAAGAAATAAAAAACATTATAAGTTCATCATTGTGAAAAATTTATGATGGATGGTTGTAAAAAAATTTGATGTCGTCTGTATTGACATTTATGTATGACACATGTGTGACATCTGATTTATGCGAAGGTTTGAAATATATCATGAATACCATGATTAGTTATGAAATTATTGGGTGGAAATGACCTAAATATGCATGAAATGGAAAAATAGAAGGGAATAAATACCTAAGGAGACATATTTAATTGGATAAATATTCATTAAAACCCATCGTGTGACAGAGCAACAATATTGATCACGTTTACTAATCAACAATGATCCCGGGAGAAGGCTTAGGATGTGACACTCGGGTTTGGGGCGCCACAATTTGTGCAAAGCAGGAAAGTACGTGCAGATTTGGAGTTTTAAATCATACAGAAATAGTGAATTTTGACATCAAAAGTAGGCTCCACCAAGCTTTGCCCTTGTTGCCACATCGAAGGGCTTGAAATAAGCTTTCCGTTAATAATGTTATGGCTCCCATAACTCCTTCTGGATCAAAAGATATGACCCATGGAAGTTGATCCACTAATTTATCACTATACACATCTATTTCGAGAAAATTAAAAGCATGATGATCGAGAGCCACTCAAGTTGATGATTTAGAAGATTGAAAAGAAGGAAAAATAATAATCAAAATGGCTTAGAATATGTCGTGGAAGTTTCAACATGAACCGAGGCAAATCAGGTAACAAAACTTCAAAATTTCAGAGGAGAACAAGCACACCAGAGTGCCTTATGGTTCAAATATGTGGGGGACTAGTTACGCGATTTAATTCGTAAACCAGATTTTGTGCGCAAGTACCCCTTGGATCTCTATATAAATACCTCTTAAAAATGTCTCAAAGCATCCTTGAATATCCTTGATCTTGATTTGAGGTCCAAAGAGCTAGAGAAGACAAAGAGCAAGAGGAGAGGATTGAGGTAGTGTGTTGCTTGGAGTTGTCAATACACCATTGGAGCTTCCAACCAATAAGCTTTTTTTATTCTTTTATTTTGATTATATTGTCTTCTTTATGATGGGTTTGTGATACATTTTTATTTTATATTTGGGTTTGATCATAAATATACTAAGCTAAACCCTTAATTTAGGGTTTAGGATGTGACGTGAGTATAATTTACTGGATATTGTGATTTTGATTATTTATGAAGGATATTGTGTGTTCATTTAATATCTTGTGGTTTACTACTTGCTTGGTGTGAAGGCCTATACTTTGGCAATAATTCTCATATATTAGGTGAACAAATCGAGAGGTAGAAGTCTAATATACAATAATCAAGATATTAAACTTGAAAATCTAAGACCATGATAATAGATATGATCACCTTAAGAAATTCCATGAACTTCAACAGAACTTAATGGGTTCTAAGTAACCTAATCCATGACAATAGGTGGTTCAGAAGATTAGGCTATGCTTTATAGGTTTTAAGAGAAGGTATAAGAATAGTTTAGGGATAGTTCTCTTTTAATACTTAATATCTGATAAAATAATCATTTCATGTATTCATTACAGTCATTGCATGTGAAACCTTAAACCTTAGGTACTCTCATCGTGATTTTTAATCTTTATTTTACGTTCTTAAGATCAATCTTCTTCTTTTCTAATTTCTTTCTTTTCACTTTATTATCTCTGTGTTTGATATAAGTATTTAAATCCAACATTTTAAGTTCCAAATTTCTTGTGAGATCGATATTTTGTATATTATAATCTACGACCCATGCACTTGCAGAGAGATTGCTAAATATATCCCTAGAAATCATGTGTAAAATGCTTTGTGTTCTGCGAAATACATCATCTTACTATGTTTCTCAAAAGTCATGTGCAAAATGTATCATCTTACTGTATATTCATAGGAGTTGTGTACTATGCACACAATTTGCCAATTTATTGTGTTAGGATAATTAGTATAACTGACGAGACTCTCACTAATTTTGAACCAAGCCAGCGTAGATTAATGAGTTAAGCATAAACTCATTTAGAGATAGTGTGTGTGACAACATATTCTCCATTTTTTGAATCATGCCATGTGGCGATGTGTACTCCATCCATTTTTATTAGTCTTGTTACATCGTCAATATGCAAGCTATTTAAGTCATGGCATGTAGAGATACGTACTCACCTTTTTCAAGTCATGACATATGACAACATGCACTCTATTCATTTTATAGTCTTTTGTTAGACACAAGTTTCTCTTGCAATTGTAAAGTTGTGGAAAGATTTCCATGCACTTTAATATCACATCGGTAAAAGCATCTTGGTACCACTAGACTTTGGTATTAAGCTCTTTTAATCTAGAGTTTTCTCTTTAAGGGATACAAAATGCATTTCTCAAGTTTGGAGAGGTAGTTTGTCTTGTTTTATTCTCAGTCATGCATTCATTTAAGTAGTTATGTTAATTATGTATTTGTTTTAGGTTGCATTGCATTTAAAATCTTGTCTATAATAGTCGATTAGTTGCAATCTATCTTAATGAATATTTGTAATGTTTAAGAAAAATTTAAATTTAAATTTAATTGATGAAGATTAATGAAATTTTTAAGTCATGATTTTACATTGATTGAGCTATAAGGTGTTAATTTTTCCAAAGTTTGGAAGTGACATGTGAATGACATGATTGGTTAAGTAGTTGAATTTTATAATTTATATTTATGCTAACATGTTCTATTGAGATGATCAAGGTAACTTTTTGTGTAATATGAATGCTTGTGCCTACCTATGCTTGAAATTTATATATTTTTTAAAAATCATTGTTCCCCGTTTTGAGCCTTTATATATATTTTCTTTTAATTGTCAACCCTTTGCTTTAAAGTAAATATAGTGTCTCATTAATTCATAGTTTAATTCATGTTTTTACTTAAGAGTTAGAGTTAGATAATATGTGTACATAGTATATCTCTTATATATATATTACTCCTAACATGGTTTCATATGAAAATAATTAAGTGGGTGGCTAACCCAAGTTGAGTAACCAAGGCTTCACGCCTACAAATGGTAATGTTCATGTAAAAGGGTAAGAGCAAGCCACAATAATAGTGCTTCATAGAAAATTCTCCACAAATACACTGAAATATGGTGAGGGGACCTAAAAAAAAAGAAAAAGAAAAACTCTATAGATATCCTGAAATATGACGAGGAGAGTTAATATAATGAATTTGGGGATGTCAATCATATCATTCTTTTAAAGGTTAGGTTACTCGCCCTAGGCTCCAGATCTTCTCCTAAGCAAACCATGATACCTCTTTTATTCTAGACTATCTTCAAGGTATGGAAAACTGCTTAAACTAAGACTTAGGGGGTCATTCACCTATTAATAACTCTAATGCATGAAAATAAGTGTTGAGTCACTTTTATATTATGTATTTTAAAAATTAATTAAGAATAATTTGAGTGTTCAAGATAATTTGAATCATTTTTTGATTGATTTAGCTTTTTTACCATAAAACACTTACAATTGGTCTTCATGTCCAAAATCAAGTGAAATCGGTGCAAAACATGCATGATTCTCAAAGAGTTGAAGGAAGAGGACCAAGACCCACTCTATTGGATGATTTCAAAAAATTAAAAAGAGGCAAAACAGTGATGAAAGTAATTAGATTGAGCCAAAGACCGACACGGTCGAAGCCATGTTGGGTTGCACTAAACATGGCCCAGGCCATGTTGGGATGAGTTGAACAAAGCCCAAATCATGTTGCATACTAGTTAAATAATTCCTAGTCCATTTTGGACTATATGCACAAGTATTCCCCAGTACTCTTTATCAACACCCCTTGGGATCATCCTAAAGCATCCTAAAACGTCCTTGAGGATAGGGTTGAGGCTCAAGAGCTAAAGGAGTGAAGAGCATGAGACGAGATGAGAGGCGGTGAGTTGCTTGGAGCAGTTGAGACACTATCGGGGTTTCCGATCAATAAACTTTCCCTTTCTTTCTTTCTTTTGTTTTAATTGTCTTATTTATGATAGAGATTGGATACAATATTATTTTGTGCTTAATTTTTATTATAAATATGCTAGGCTAAACCCATTATCTAGGTTTTAAGATGTAGCATGTGTCAAATGTAATGAATATTATCGTGTGATTATTTAAGGTATATTGTGTAAATTTAATATCTTGTATTTTTAAAGCTTGCTTGGTGTGAAGGCCTACACTTTGGCAGTGACTCTCATATATTAGGTGATGAAACCAAAAAGTGGAAGACTAATATATGATAATTCAGATATTGAACCTGAAAATCTAACACTACAAAAATAGGCATGATAACCTTTAGGAATCCCCTGAACTTTCGTAGAACTTATTAAATTTTAATTGACTTAATCCAATGAAAATAGGTGGTTAAGAAGATTAGTGTACATCTTGTAGGTTTTGAAAGAAGGTGCAAGAATAATATAGGGATAGTTCTTCTTTAACACATAATATCTAGATTAAATAAACAATTAATATATCCGTTGTAGAAAATGTATGTGAAACCCTAGATCCTAGGTACTCGCATCCTTTGATTTTTAATTCTCGTTTCACATTCTTAAGATCAACCTTCTTCTTTTCTTACTTCTTTCATTTTACTTTATTCTTTCTGTGTTTCATATACGTATTTAAATATCTTTAGTCTCGAATTTTTTGTGGATCGATATTTTATATACTACAATATATGACCTGTGCACTTGCGGCGAGATTGCAAATAACAGGACTTCCTTGAACAAGAAATCACAAACATCAAATATCATCTTGCATTGGGTAGTAGGCATAGTCGCCCTATTCCTAGCCATCCCGATTTGGATCCTTACTTGGGGAGTTTATAGTTGCCCAACCTATTGTCGAAGACAAGTCGAATCAACCTTTCACTCCATATGATTCAACCTCCCCACCTTGGTCTGCCCTTCATAATCAAGCACCTATTTCTATCACTCCCTTTGCATTTTACGAATAATATTGTTCCCTCAAGTTTTTTCTATTTCATTTTTGAAGATTATCAAAAAGGGAGAGAGAGATTGGTTTTTGAGATTTTGTATTTTAGGTCTAAAGAGGAGTAAATTGTTTAGGAGTGTGTTGTTTTTAAAAGTGCAAGTTATGCAAATAGTTTTACGAATCCTTGTAAAGTTTTAATGAAAATGAAATGCAAATAATTTCACTATTCTTATCTTCTGTTATGTCATCTGCTAAGTAGATGGATTGTTAAATGAGATGTATTGAACGTATGGCTTGGGTTGTAAGGATGTTTGGACTATTGAAATGCATTGGAACTAAATTGGACAACTCAATAATTATGCGTATAGCAAAAAGAGTAAATCTCAAACTTGATTTTGTCAATCATCAAAAAGGGAGAGATTATTATGAACTCAATCAGACAACTTGCAAATCTAGAAGAACCCCATATTTTGATGATTAGCAACCAAATTTGAAAGTCTAAGGTGATGTTTGGCAATTGTAAAATGCGGTGAAGGGAGGAAATTTGTGGGAACATAGATTTCAAAACCAATCATTACTCAAATAATAACCATATTTTCTACTTTACCTCTATATTCTAATAATTTCTCCTACTAATTACTCACTATCATACATATTTATTTTAACTTTACCCTCATCGTTTCTTTTCAATCACATAATTCACAAAATAATCCTTTTTTTCCATTCCACCACATTCCATAAATTTTTTCCATTCCACGTTCCCAAACAAACCCTAAAGGTACTAATATGTTATGTGTAACGTTTGTAAGAAAGAACTCTTCAAAACCAAGTCATTACAAATCAATTTGCAAAGTTAGGTTGACTCCAGTATCGATCGGGGTCAAATTGATATCCAAGTTGATTCCAGGATCGACTTTAATGACCATTTTGGAGGCAGCACTGAAATTGAGGATGCTTGGGTAGGCCAAGTCACGACCAAAGTTGACTCCATTTGCGACTTAAGTCAAGTTGCACCCCAAGGCAACTCAGTTTGTGACTTGGGAAACTTTAGGCTACCAAAGATGAATCTGAAAAACTTAAGTCGTATTCTGAGTCGATTCTAATATGTGACTTGAGTGAAGTCGAAAACTAACTTGACTTAGCACTATGACTTGGGCTACTGAATCAAGTGGTTGAAGAATTTGAAGTCTCAAGCATGCAGCGTACATTGAAGTCGCATATCTAAATCGAGTCTACCTCCGCTTCGGTCAAGTTTCAAACAAAGTTAACTGAAGTACAAGACTTGAAGCTAAAGAATTTGGATTATGAAAATTTGAAGCTTCAAGCACAGGATTCAAAGAATAGTTAGGGAGATTTGAAGACCTATGTCCAAGACTTGGATCAAAAGAGACTACATCATAAAGATTCATAGTTATAAGTGAAAGAATCCAAACTAGTAGGTTTAAATCATGAAGATTTGAAGACACAAAGATCAACATGTCTAAATCAAGAAGAGTTGAAGTTCCAAGTACATAATGAAGAGTGAAGTCACATTCCAAGTTGACTTCACTTGTGACTTGGGTCAAGTCCTAAACCAAACTGACCTAAAAATGAAACTTCGAGAAGTATATAAGGAGCAAATCACCCTGGAAGGAAAAGTGAAGACCAAAGTTGCATCTAAAGTCAACTCCAGATGTGACTTAGCATGTAACGGTTATAAAAATTCGAACGTTGGCGCATTTAATGTGCGCTACCTACCCTCCAATGTTCAAAATAACTCCACTACTATTTAAGAGACATCAAAAGGAGTTATGAGGATTAGAAAAAATATTGATTGAGCTTGCACTTTTCTTCCTTCAAGCAATTTATTCTGCATTAAGTGTTATAAAGAGAGGCTCACATTTTCTAGTGCAAGGGCTGAAAGTTGTCGTCTTCTCAAGCTTCTCAAGAGTCTTCTCAAGGGCTTCAACTACCTAAATAAATTTTGTAAATTATAAATTCTTTTATTTCATATATCATTGTTGTATTGTGTTACTTGACTTGGCATTGAAGACCTAGGTCAAGTTGAGATAAATAGTGTATGATTGGAGTAGATCCCATCATCTACTTGTGTAGTTGTTGTAAAGACCCCTTAAAGCTATTATCTAAAAAAGAGCAAGGGATCTAGTTGTAATCTCATTGAGATAGTAGAACCCAAGATAAAAGAGAGTGTGTACTTGGAAGAATAGAATAGAGAAAGTTGCTCGAACCACTATACATCACTGTGTTTCCTTGTGGTTGATTATTTTTATTTAACTATTGCTCTATCACTTGCCCTCTACATTTTATTCAAGAGGACTTCACTTACAAGTAGTCACAATTTTAAATTACTAAAGGATTTTTTAAGAACCCAATTCACTCCTCCCCTCTTAGGTTTTGCTATAAACTCGAAACCAACAATTTCTTTCAAAAATGTAACTAACATATTTTTAATGATGTAACTAAACATGTCACAAGACCGAGATATACTAACATTAGTTTTACATTTTAGTTAATATAAGGTATATCTGATAACAAGTTTAGGTGAGAATTCCATCATCTCTCCCTCCCATTTTTTAAAATATAATTTGACATCTTAAATATATGTGTCCTATTTTTTTCATTTTTCTCTATATTTTAATCATTTTTCGTATAAGTGTCCTATTTATTTCCCCTCTAGCCTACTATGTTATATTACTCACACACTTTTTAAAATTTTTTTTTTTTCTGCATCCTCACTTCCTCCCAACCTATATTACCAAATGTACCCTTAGATTTTTGTTTCTATGATAAACAATACTCCTTTCCCCATAACCATTACATAAAATGATAGGATTTTTTTACTAAAATTCAATATAGTAGTAAAGAAGGAGAGTTTCCTCCCTACGCTCGCTAGCTTCATTACCTGTGAGGTTAAGGAGGAAACCCCTAAAGAACATAATAATGGTCCATGTTCATGGCACTAAAGATACAAATAGGGGACTCATCAATCCAAACTTAATCAAATATTCCCCTCTTCATTGCGTACGCAACGAATGAGTGAGCCACTATGTTACCCATATGAACAACAAAAGAAAACTCACTATCAGATAGAAGACAATGAAGATCTTTGATGTCATCCAGTATTCTTACCACCAGAGATCTGATCATTCATTGCTCAAGGAGAAGATTAAAAAGAACCAGAGAATCTGTTCCAAAATCATGCCTTGAAAATAAACTTTTTGTTCTCATTTCATACCCAAAATCATGACTTTTGCTTCCATAAGAAGAGGGTTAGCTCACTCTTTCCAAGACCAAAATCTAGCAGCCAAAACACAACCATCATGGTCCCTCATAATTGCACCAACTGTAACTAAACCTGATTGTTTGTTACAACCTGCATCGACATTAATCTTCATGTGGTTGCTCTTAGGTGGTTTCCATCTGACAGAAAAATTCTTCACAGAGTCATACCCCCTTGTTACATAGTTTGCTAATCTCCATTGGTTAATAAAAGAAGCATGCTTGTCGGGGATTAAATGAAATTTAGGCTTTTCCCCAGAGCTTTTGAATTTATTCCTCTCCTGCCCAATCATCCACCAGGTTACAATCAAATTGGGTAACCACTCACCATTATATCCATTCTTTACCTGTTTGTATAAGTCAGATATGTCTTGGTATGAGCCTTGCACTAATTTTCTCTTGAGACAGGGGTCGAAGGATAAATTGGTGTGAGGACATGTCCAAAATAGATGCATTATATTTTCCTCCTCACGACAGCAGAAATAGCAGATTGGGTCCACCATAATACCCCTTTTTCGGATATTGGCTTTAGTTGGCAGAGTGTCCTTCAACACCCTCCAACCAAAAATTTTAATGTTTGGAAGTAACTTAGCTTTCCAAATTGAACTTAGTGAAGACTAATGCTAGTTCTCACATACCAATAGGTTGTCTTGCACCTCAACACTTCATTGATTCAACATCCTTCTTTTTGTAGCAATAGATTCAGTGATCCTTCTATATCCAAATTTAACTTTGTATATCCTGTCAGGTTCATTTGGCCAATATATTGTGTCCTCCATCTCGTGTGTTGGAATATTAATATTTTTGAATTATCTCCCATACAATCTCACCAACCGTAGCCTTAACTAAGTCTTCCTTCTAACACTTTTGTTCCTAATCAATGAACATGTGAATTGTTGATTCCTCATTGATAAATTGAGGAAGAGGTCTAGCTTTTGGTAGTGCAACAGGGTCCATCTATCCCAAAGGAATTGGATCTTTCTACCATTACCAACTCTCCAATAACAACGGGCTTTCAAAAACTCGCTTGCATCAATAATACATTTCCAAGGAAACGAACTTGAATCCTTTGCTGAATAAGACCAGAAATTACCAGTTAGGAAATACTTACCCTTAAGTAGTTGAAAACATAGAGATGTTTGATTTGTCATTAATCTCTATGCCTGTTTTACAAGTAATGCTTGATTAAAAGCATAGAAGTCTCTAAACCCGATTCCCTCTTCTGCCTTTGATTTACACATAGTTCCCCAACCAATCCAATTGATTTTCCTTCAACCATTGTTCTCGCCCCACCAAAATTTACTTATCATAGCATTCATTGCATTACAAAAATTTCTTGGTAATCTAAAGATGGACATGGTATAACTTGGGATAACTTGAGCTATAACTTTGATCAATTCCTCTTTCCCCCCATATGAAAAAAAATTTGATTGCCAACCTTGGATTCTCTTCCAAATATGCTCTTTCAAATATTGAAAAACCTAGGATTTTGATCTTCCAATCCAGGTAGGGAGGCCCAAATAAAATTGAATTTCCTTCCTTGTAATTCCAAAAAGCGCATCACTTACCTTCTAGACTCAGGTTTAATGTTCTTGCTGAAATAGAAGGTTGTCTTGTTTATATTTATTTTTTGCCCTGTGCACTTCTCATATACTTACAAAATTGAGAGTAAATGTCTTGCTTCGGAACCGTACACTCTAGTAAATAACTGAGCATCATCTGCAAATAGGAGATGAGTTAACCTATGGCCACCCTTGCTGAAATTAATGCCACGAATTTTTTGCATCATATGGGCTTCATTCAACAGAAGAGATAACCCTTGAGAGCAAAGAAGGAACAAATAAGGTGATAATGGGTCACCCTGACGAATTCCCCTTTCAGCTTGAAAAGTTTTGGATCTAAAACCATTCATAATAATCCTGAAAGTCACTAAAGATATGTAGCAATATACCCACCTTATCCACTTTTGATTGAAGCCCATTTTGTTCATAATTTGACTTAGAAAGCCCCCTTCCACTCTATTATAGGCTTTGGACATGTCAAGTTTGATAACAACTTCTTCATTTTGTCCAAGCTTATTCTTCCTTAGTTTGTGTAAAGCTTCGTATGCTAGGATCATATTGTCTGAGATTAATCTACTAGGAATGAAAGTGTTCACAATCTCACCGCAAGTGCAGGGGTCGTAGATTGTAGTATATAAATTATCGATCCATAGGGAATTCAAGACTATAAATTTTTTTTTAAACACTTTCATGTCGAATATAAAATGGAAAAGTGGGAAGGGAATATCGTAAAAAAAATGGAAAAGAAGTAGAAAAATGAGAAGAGAAAATTGAAAATTAAAACGAGTAGAGAAAACGAGAGTGCGAGTACCTAGGGTCTAGGATTTCACATGCGTCTTTTTGCAACGGGTAGTGGTATAATTATTTAATCTGGATATTGTTTGTTAAAGGAGAACAAACCCTAATTTATCCTTGCACCTTCTCTCGAAACCTACAAGGCGTACCCTAATTTTCTTAACCACCTATTCTCATGAGATTAAGTTAATTAGAAACCATTAAGTTCTATGGTTTGTTCATGGAATTCCTCAAGTTCTCATGGTCTTAGATTTCCAGGTTTAATATCTTGATTATCGTATATTAGGTTTCCACCTCTTGGTTTCATCACCTATTATATGAAATTATGTCAAAGTACGGGCCTATATATAAAGCAAGCATTAAAATCACAAGCTATTAAATTAACAACATTATCCACCATAAATAAATTAAAAACCTACACTACGCTACATTGTACGCATGCTACATCCTAAACCCTAGATTTAGGGCTTAGCGGAGCATGTTTAATTCCAAAATAAAATTAAAATTAAAATCCATTTTAAACAAGACAATTAAAATTAAAAAGGGAAAAGATAGAAAACTTTATTGGTTTGAAGCTTCTGATGGTGTGTCGGCCGCTCCACGCAACTCGCCGGTTCGCCTCTTGCCTGTGCTCTTCACCTTCTCTCTCTTTCTCTCTCAAAAATCTGCTCATAAAATTTTCACTCAAAAATTCTGTACGGAGAATCCTCTAAAAATTTCTGCTCAAATCCTCTAAAATTCTCCCTCGAATTTCTGTGTTCGCCCCCTTTATATAATGGACTGAAATTGCATAATTTGGTTTGCTACGCAAGATGGAAGTCTAAAACTAGATATTTAACATGTGGATGGTTTTTTCAATTAAAGCATCTCAGATGCCAAATTGTGTTAAAATGAATAGCTGAAAACAATCTTGTTGTACGCAATGGACAGATGGATATGATGCTCTCTGTCACTTGGATCTTTGGACGGCAGTTAATTAATAAACGATGGGGATAGATAGCTTAAGCGGTTAGCAGACGTAAAAACCAAAATAAATGGACGGTGTTCATTGTGCTAATTTGCTAATGGGCCCCACTTAATTCCGTGCATTGTTCAGTGCTGGAATTGGCAATTGATATAGGCTGCTTTAAACGGTGGAGATGGCATGATTGCATGGCTTTGATGAACGGTACTGATCTGGTTGCAAGTGGACGGCCTTGATTTATTTAATTTGCTGCTAGACGGCTATGATTTTGTTGATTTGCTGGACGTGATCTAGCTGCATGGATTTCTGGTAGATTTTAAACCAGAATTTTGGACGGTTTTGATGTGCTCAAAATTGGGCGGCTTGGATAAAAAAGGCTGGGCAGCTGGATCATGGATGTTGCACGTAATTTTCTAGTGGGTCCCACCAGAAATTTGGACGGCTGATTTGCTGGACGCTAAAAAAGATCTGGACGTTCAATAACATGGGATTAATGGACGTGATCTACATGAGATGGACGGCTGGGAATTTTTTGATGATTTGATTAGGCCTGGACGGTTCAGATTTAGAAGGAACGACTTGGATTTTTCTATCTTCAAAGATCGTGATCTGCGTATGATTTTTAGATGGCTTGAATTAAATTGCACGGAAATTCTGGATGGTGCATATTTGACTTGGCCGTTGATTTTCTGGTGGGGCCCAAATCAAAGGACGGTGCTGATCATGCTTTGGACTATTGCAAAATCTGATGGGCGGTGATGATTAATTCTGGATAGTCTTGATCATGGACTGGACGGCCAGATTTGCTGCTGGACGTGATCTGGACGGGTAGCTTGTGGGGCCCACTTGCTGTAATTTGTTTTCGTGCACAAAATAACTATGGCTAGTGAATTAAAATTATTTGAAGCCCAACTCCTTACAACAATTATTTTTATTATCAAACATATTTGATTTCATAGCAACAATATATATATAATTTCAAGCTAAAAGATTATAAAATTTATTTAAATAACTTGAAATTAATACTCGGTGTTCTAATGTTGCAAAATCACATTTTAAAGAAATTTCACACAAACTCAATTAATTACCCACCAAATTATTATAAAATGCTAAGAATATATGTTATTAATTTCCAATTATCAGAAAGCACTTTGATTAACAAAAAATATCTTTGACAGACAACACTTAAATCTGTTTGCTAAAACTTTAGCAACAAGCTTATAGCAAACATTGCATAAAGTTATGGGACGAAATTTCTCCAATTTGTTTGCTCCGCTCTTCTCTGGAATCAAGACAATATCAGTATGATTTATCTGCTTCATCAGATTAAATTGTTCATCTTCAGACTCAGCATCAAGAAAGTTTTTACGAGCTTGAAAAATATGATTTCCAACCACTGACCAGTGCTGCTGATAAAAGGCTGCAGGAAATCCGTCAGGGCCAGGTACTTTTCCAGGATCCATGCTTTCGAGGCAGTTACTAATTCATCCTTTGTTAAAGGAGCCGTTAGTTGCCTGTTATCAGAATCAGTATAAATTTAGAATCCTTTGCATATCTTTCTCTCCACTTGTCTTGAACAGATTTGAGAAATATTCCATTGCCAATTGCTCCTTATCGGAGCCCAATTCAGTGCACCCGGGTGCATTCAGCCTCAATGCACCCGGGTGCACTGCACCTATTTTTTTTATTTTTTTTTAAATTTTTTTTTTATAAAATGGTTAATCTAGGTTTATTTAACATATGTATCAATTTTTACTATTTTTGGAGACTTTTAGATATTTTTTTTAGATTTTTAAAAATCAGTGGCATTTTCGGTAATTTAAAATTACGAAAAATGCCACTGATTTTTAAAAATCTAAAAAAAATATCTAAAAATATCCAAAAATAGTAAAAATTGATACATATGTTAAATAAACCTATATTAACAGCTTCATGAAAAAATTTTCAAAAAAAAATAAAAAAAAATAGGTGCAGTGCACCCGGGTGCATTGAGGCTGAATGCACCCAGGTGCACTGAATTGGGCTCCAGTAAAGTAAGCCAATAAAAAATTTTCTGCTTCTTTCAGAAGCCACTCTATGGAAATATTTGGTGCTTCTGTCTCCATATTTTAGCCAATTAAGTCTTGAACTCTGCTGGCACATAATCTCTTCGTCTTCTAATAGATTGTTTAACTTTTGTTCCTGAAATTTAATATGATCATCACGCTGGTCAGAAGGTGGAATCGTCCATAGCTGAGCCAATCTTTCCTGTTGTAATCTGATTTCTTTGCCGGTATTGCCTCTGATCTGATAGTTCCATCTCATCAACTTCGAAATACATTTGCTGATCACATCTTTCGAGGATTTTAAATTTTCATTGCCATTTGTCTCAACATCTGTCCAAGCTTCCTTTATGATTTTATCGTCAAATTTAATGGCCCCAAATGAACCGAAAAATCGCTGTCGCGAAACGGGGACTTCTTTTGTAATGGTATTAAATTATTAATAAACAGTACTAAATAACAAAGCTTGTTTTTCATTAAAAAAACAAAACAAAACAAAACAAAGCAAAGCTTGTTACCTGATTGTCTTATTTTAACGGCTTTTAAAATTAAGTGACGCATACGTTTAAAAAAAAAAAAAAAAAAAAAAAAAAAAAAAACCAAAGTGACTTGTGTTCTATTTTGACGTATTTAAACCGGTGCGGTGATAGAAAAATAATGCGTGCAGCCCATATTTATGAAATTACGTTTTTTAAAGATAGCTTATAACATCAGACACTCGATGACGATGAATATGGTATAGACTTTTCTATTACTTTGGCTCAATGTACCAATAAATTATATAAGTTCAATTTTCCACGCGAAATTATGTTACACTTATCCATTAGTTAGACTCTAATCCTAGTTTTGTGGGTACATGCATGTTGAATTTTGTAATTTTTTCTGAGATTATTTTGACCGGAACTGGTGGGCAAACAAGTGGACGATATTTCTTTCATTGTCAGCAGCACGAGAACAATAATTATTGTATTTTTATAAAAAAATCTTCCCGCCGTGACTTTGGAAAATCTAGTACAGCACAGCAGACAAGACCGGCGCGTCTGTTTGGAGTTTTAAACGCATTAGAAGAAATGCAGGCCGTGATAACTTTGAAACAACACAAATCCTGTTCTGCTGTCATCATCACAGGCTTATTAATTATTATCGGTGACGAATCACCATAAATAAAAAATTATTCAAACTAGGGATTCAATTTAGGCTCAGAAAACTTGCCTCAATCTCAATTTTATTTGTAACTTCCAGACTAGATACCTTAATCAGTTAACTTTTTTTGTAAAGCCTATATCTAATCTGTTTTGATGGAAACCCATATCTAATCTTAATTGTTTGAAAAAGCTCAGGTTAGAATTTTGGTTAGAGAGTTTTCACATATGTTAAAGAGTCATAAATTTGGACTTTGCTTTTATGTAACTTTTTTTATTTTTCATACTTGACACTTAATGGAAAATGTACTTCATGTATTGTGTTTAATGTCATTTATATTATCATAAAAACTCTTTACTTTATCTAGTATTGTTGTTAATGAACCCCACCTAAAAACATGTTAAATCAATGTAATACAGGTTAATGATAAATATGAATTTCGAGATAATCTTTTGGACATCTAAATCATTTGAAATGCCATTTCTAAGCGTAGAAATGATTTTATAAAGTCTTGTTACATCCTAATATATATGTTACTCGTGAATATATCTATTTCTAAGCAAATGAGACATATGCACATATTTGATTTGGATAAAACTTGATCTCATATCAAAACAAATAATGTTAAATATTGTGAACAAATTAGATTTTGAATTAATCATCGATATATTAAAAATGGAGAGGGGATTCACCAATTGAGTTGGTCAGGGCATTGGTTAGCAGCAATCGACTCCCATAACGAGAGTTTAGTCCCTGAATGTGGAAGTTGTGGTATCCCGTATGAAGAGCTTTGGTTTCCTCCTTGATAAAGTAAGAAAAAATTAGATAGAACAATCAAAAAAGAATTAGGGGATCGGATAAATTTAATTTTTATTGTGAACATAAAGAGTAGTGATTCAAGTCACTCAAGGCATAGTCAAGTGATTTGACATATATAGTTGTGAGAAAATCCCTAGTTCAAGTGCAGCGATAATCTCCATTTACATAAAAAAGAGCATTGTTTCTATAATAATGTAAGCACGGAATCCTCTATGCTTACCCTAACTATTTAAATTTTAAAATATTATTTTTAAATCTTAAGCATCTATCATATACTTAGCACATCTTGTCTTATTATGCTATCAAAAGCATCTTGTTGGGAACTTCTATCTTATAAAAAATAACATCATTTAAGAACATGTGATACCAAGAAAAATTTGAGACCCATACATGTAATCTAGACATTTAATTATTGTTAATTATATGATAGAATTGGATGAATGAGATAAGGGCAAATGATCAAGTGAGGTGGTTAAGTTAATCACCTTAGCCCAATGTGAATTAATGTGCACATAAAGACAAAATATGGTGTAGGGAATGATGATGTCGCATGATTAATTATTCCATTTATTATGTTAAATTGATGATAATTATGGGGATAAATGGGTTATTGTTTGAAAATTGATAACTGGAAACACATAAGGCGGATTGCTGTGAAATTTGGAAGATAAGCACATATTGATGTGCTTTACCTCATGAATGGTATGGATTATGTTAATCATGATTTAATTATGGTGATAATGATTTAATTTTATCAAATTTCATATGGTATTTTCAAATGATCATAATTTGCACTAGAAAGGTCGTTTTGTGATGAAATTTTTTATGAATGGCTAAAACAAGGTGTTCTATCATGTGGATGGAATTGATTAAGCTAAATATCATGAGAAAATTCTTAACCACTTACGGTTAAAACCATTTGACTTTTTGCTTCAAAAAGTGGTGTTTCATTAATGCAAAAGTCAAAGAAATTAATGGTACAAATGAGGTGTCATAAGGAGGGATTTTTTGGGGCAATTTTTCAATTTTAAAAAAATAGAAAAATGCATGGAAAAGGGGCTATATTTAGGGACGTTGATGGATTGGAAAATGGACAGCTTGTTGATGTCACAAAATGACAAAATAGAGGACACATGTGTACGTGATTACATGAGCAAAATGGGCAGATTTTTGGCATTAAAAAATATATAAAAATAGAAAATTACATGGATAAACATGACAGCTCATTTAAGGGATAAATATAGGAATTATTGAGTCCCAAATGAGGTGGAATTTAAGAGGTAGAAATTCAAAAATATATAAAGAGAGAAGGGGTAGCTTGCAACGTCCTCTTTTGGATAGCATTGGAAAAAGAAGAAAAAGGTCCAGCAGGTTGGACACTCAAGCAAGAAGAAAAGGAGGAGAAAATGAGGAGAAAAACAAGAAGAAAAGAAGGGAAGAAGAGGAGCAAACAAGTTGAGCAAAGAGAAGGCAAAACCTAACAACTCCAAGTAAGTGTTCAAACCAAGTTTGGTTTTGATAATTGCCGAGTTTTCTAGCTCAAGTAGGGTTTCATAAATTTGATGCAATTATGAATACTAATTGATGAATCATGAAGCCCTTGATAGGGTTATTAAATGATAAATGAATTAGGAGATTCAATTCAAGCTTTCAAGAAAGGATATGTGTGATTAAGGGTTGTTATGAATATGATAATCATGCTGAAATTTTAATAATTTCATATTTATGTTGTTTTGAGCATGTTATATGTATGGATTATGTGAATTATTTCCATGTTTAAATTTATGTTAACCAAGCTTATATGATGGACTTTAGAAGGGCGAAACTTCGGTTTGACAACTAGGTAAAAATTCCATTAATTTAGGATGGAATTGATGCATAACTCAAGCAACATGATGTTGGAAATATGTGGAAAATAAGCTAAATCTATGTTTTGATGATTAACAAATCAATTTGAGTAAGTCTTGGCTACTAACATGTTTGTGGAAGTGTTTAAGGGACATACACTTGAAGAAAATAGATCATGGAAGGATAAGTCGATTCCCAAGTCGACTCAGGCATCGACTTAAGGCCAAGTCGATCCCCAAGTCTACTCCAACATCAACTTCAATGCGCCAAATCCTTCCAGAGTTGAAAATGGAGAGCTGAACTGCCGAAGTCGCAAACGAAGTCGACTTCGCATGCGACTTGGGTCAAACTCGCAGACCAAGTCGACTCCAGTATCGACTTCAACATGACAAAACCTTCCAGAGTTGAAGTCCAGACCCCGAAGTGCCGAAGTCGCACCCCAAGTCGACTCCACTTGCGACTTGAGGTGAAGTCGCAGACGAAGTCGACTCCGGCATCGACTTCGATCGGGCAGAGGGGATATTTCAGAAGACAAGCTGAGATTAACTATTTTCAAGACAAACTTGTATGAAGATGAAGATCAAGGCAACCTAAATGCTCAAACTAAAATATATGAAGACAAATCCAAGTCCAAGCAAGATGCATAAACTCAACCAAGAAGTTATACAAGATTATATGATTCAAGACTCATGGGTTCAAAGACTTGCAAAACGTGGAGCTAATGAAAGCAAGCTAAAATGAAGACAATGATTCAAAAGGAAGTGAAAAATGCAAGAGAACAACAAAAGGCATGAAGGAATCCAAGCAAACTAAAGCATTCCAAGTTTCCAAGTTTTCAAGATAACTGACGAAGTGAAGTCGCACACCGAAGTCGACTCCACCTGCGACTTGGGTCAAGTCGATGCCCAAGTCGACCCAACCTGGAACTTGAAGACGCTACGGAAAGGTGAAGTCGCACCCGAAGTCGACTCCGCCTGCGACTTGGGTCGCAACGGTCGGAAAATATTCGAACGTTGGCGCATTAAATGCGCGCCACCTACCTTCAAACGTTCGGATTCCCTCCACAATTATAAAAGACATTCATTGTGGACGAGGGAAGTAGCTGAAAATCATTAAGTGTGCATAACTCCCATCTTCAAGAGCATTAAAGAGATCAAGCCAATCCAAAGAAGAAGAACTTTGCTTCAAACTGCGAGAGCTCAACTTCTGAATCTTCAAAGCCAATTCTACGAGTTCTTCTCTGCGCCAAACTGCTTCTACACAACTGTAACGTGTAGATTCCTTTGTTATTTCATTTGTTTGTATTAAACTTGATTTAGTTTGAGGAACTAAGATCAAGTGTAAGCAAAGTAGTGTGTGATTGGAGTGGAACTCATCACCTACTTATGCTGAGATTTGTTGAAGCCCCCTAGAGCTGGAATCTAGAAGAGAGCAGTGGCTCTAATTGTATTTGAGAAATACAATAGTGGAACCCAAGTCACAAGGAGTGTGAGATTCGAAGAGTGGAGTAGGGAGGTTGCCCGAACCACTATAAAAATCTTGTGTGCTTGATTTATATTTCTGCTCTCTACATTATATTGCTTTCCATTTCATTTCATCAATCAAGGGGATTAAACTTTCAAGGGGTTAAGTTTTTAATTTACCAAAGAATTTTATAATAACCCAATTCACCCCTCCCCTCTTGGGTTTTGCCATTAACTCGAGACCAACACATGATATGTGGAAAATTATAAGTGTAAAATACTCTAAATATGGAGCAAGATGGGACGTCCAAGGGTTGAAAGATAAAAATCAAAAATCTGTTTTGTATGGCCTTGATGATGGAGACGTCCAAGGTGGAAACTCATGAAGAAAGGTTGTTATTTTGAGTGATTTAAGTGATGGGTTTGAGTTTCATGATTATACCCCAATTTATGTGTAAAAGAGTGCTTAAACTAAGCCAAATGAAGAGGAAAAAGTTCTGTTTTATATGAACTTGATTAACACATAATAAATGTGTAGTTAGAAGGTGCACATGAAGGGTATGGATGACAAAAAAAAGTAGAATGGCCATGTATAATTAGTTTAAGTGAAAAAATGAAAGGAAAACATGGGAAAATGAGAAAAAAGGGTTATTTTGAGAAAATTATAAAATCTCAAAATTTAGGATTGAAACTAGTACCCCTAACTCATAAATAGGTGTCTTGAATGAGGACCAATGTGAAAATGCAAAGAATGAGTGTTAAATGATAAATGGGAAGTGATAAACTTCCGTATGTTGAGCTAAACTCAATGGTTATAATGAGCTTGGGAACTTATCCTAAATAAGGGTGTCAAAATGAAAGGAATGGTCAAAATGAGAAGAATGGTCACAATTGAGTCACATGTCACACCAATGCGTGAATTGAAAAACCCTAAGGGATGCAAGCATTTAAAATTTTATGTATATAAATGAAATGTCATTTTCATTTACTAGGCAAAGGCAAGGAGAAGGCGAAAGAAAGGGATTGAAGCTATCACAGATAAGCAAGCAAACTTTTAAAAATGCTGATTTCATCCTAATTGTTGAAATTATTGAAAGTATTTATATTGATACTTTTAAGAATTTCTTACAAGTGAGCAAGCTTAAGTCTTGAAAATTATGACTTTAATGAAATGTCTCAAGGATTACTTCATTGCAAGCAAGCAACACTTCTTAAAATAATTATTTTATCTCAAGTGTCGCAATGATTGAAAATGCTTTACGTTGATGATTTTAAGAATTTATTACAAGTAAGCAAGTTCATTAAGATATCATTTTTAAGGGTTTTATGAAGGAAAAAGGGGTTTTGACCCTTCCACAAAGAAATATTGCAAACAAGATTTTGAGTTTTACTCCTACAGAATTTCGTGAAAAGCAAGTGTGTTTATGAAAGAAAAGAAAAAGGGGTTGATCTATAGAAAGAAAATTGTTACTCCTTGACATAAAACTTGAAAATAAACGATGATTTGAAAATGGTCCATTTGTTGAAATGATTTATTAGAAAATTTTTCATTTCCTTTAAATATAAAATACTTTGAAAATGCCTTGAAAATATTTATACAGATGTTTCTAAAAAGGGTTTAAGGATGAACAACCTGATAAGTTAATTGTACAAAATGAATTGATTTTGTTGCTAAAATAGTATTCAAAGGGCTACGCAAGCACTTTTTTATATAAAAATGACAAGGATGAAATGTGGACAAGTATATGATACCAGGGTGGATAAAGGAAGAGGATGCAATTGCGTATCCTTTGCTTACAAAAAGGGCCAAAATGGAAATAAAAAAATTGTTTGTGAGAAAAGATTTTTTTCATGAATATGAAAATGCTTCGAAATCTCTTTATCATGATGATTTCAAGATTTTTTATAAGCAACACTTTTAGAAAGATTATTTTTTCAAATATTACAAATGCTTATCAAAATATTTTACTTAAATATTTCTAAAATTATTTAAGGATGGTCATCCTAAAACTAGATTCCAAATGATGATTATGAAAATATGTTAAAGTGGGTGCCCCCACTTTACAAGTTGCTAAAAAGGACACGGATTAAGGTCTGTGATGTTTTATGAAATCATGCTAGCATATGGATATATATGATGATGTATTGTGCACCAGAACAATGGATAGGTCAATTGTAGAGATGGTCACAGATGGACTAAGGCTCACTCTACATATGGCCAAGTCGCTAAGGGAAGGCAAGAGGCCAGTGACGCCCTCCCTGAGATAGGAGCAGGTTCAAGGAACGACCTCCTGGCTAGCATGTTGTTATATGATGGATTCTCTTCCAAAAGGTAGATGATCACTTGGTAAGTGTCACTACTGAATGAAGAGAAATGCATTTGCATATATTTTACATTTGAAAAACCCAGAAACTGGGATATGAAATTATTTATGCAAAAAGATTACCCTAAATGAGGTTACATGAGTTTATACGAGAAAGTTAATCCTAAAAAAGGGTCTTACACAAAAGGTGTATATATCAAGGATGAAAGATTTCTATGAAAATGCATTCATGAAAAAGGATTACATAGATATGCTTTCTTTATTTTAAACAAGCCCCAAAATGGGTTATGAAAAATGATTTACAAGGAAAATATTTTAGGACATAAAATTGTCCACTGGCAAAAAGGGTTAATGTGAAAAATATCTTAGGACATAAAAAATGTCTACATAAGAAAAAAGGAGATCACCTAAAAAGGTTTATACGCATGTGCATCACTTTTGAAAAGTTCAAATGTGGGATATAAAAAGATTTATATGAAAAAGATGTTTATGAAAATATTTTATAGAAAAATGCTTACCTGACGATGAAAAATGCTTGCTTATCGAGTTCCCACTCACGTGTTATTTTTCCAGACCTTAGACAGGTATAGGAAAGCTCAAAAAGTAAAGAACCTGAGCAACTGAGGAAATGTATGAGATGGTATGCATAAATGTGCTAAAACGATTAGCTACGATGTATGGAATGGTATGATTGGAATTTTTAAGGAATGTTAAGGGATGTGAACTTACTGATAGTTCTAAATTCTATGTGAATTGACGATTGAACGTGGGTATACTAGTATGTATATCGAATACTTAATGATGAATGTATTTTATATGGTTATGGCATGGTCAGGTTGATAAAACCAACGATGTAAAGGAGCAAGAAGAAATTTATGAATAATATGTGTAGTTGATGACAATTGCCAGAAGGTGAAATTATGAAAATGTATATAAGGAAGGGGAACCAAATAGTATTTTAAAATGCTAAGTGTGAGGAATTACAAGTGCATCGTTGCTTGTAGTGAAATGTAAAGAAATAAAATGATGAAGGGAAAAGGAATGAAATGAAAACTTTTTTTAGACGAGATCCAATTTAAGAACTCGCCAGGTGATCAGGGCAACAATCCAGACTCACATTTACTAATCAAAAACGATCTTGGAGTAAGGCTTTGTGACACCTCAGGTTGGGGGCGCCACAGAGCTTGGTATCAGAGCAGGATTGGTAAGCAGGCATGGAAATAGAAAATGAGAGAACAAATTATGAAAGAGATAAATTGAAGTTATAGGACATATATGACATGTATTGTTTTTATTGTGTGAAATTATGATGCAATGATATGGATATTTTAGGAAATATAGCTGGCTTGCTATATTTTATAATGCAGATGATATATAAAGGGAAAAGCAATAATGGGGCTAGATGAGATGAGAAGGGGGAAGCCGAAAAAAGACAGAGGATAGAAGGGAATATGAATAGATGATGGGCCACATAATGGGACCTTTCATCTAGATCCCTCATACCTGAAGCTTACCACACCTCATTTTACATAGCACAAGACTATGCTAGAATTTACATGTGTGAGGTGCGATGTCGCGACTCTGACTCTCTGGATGCTTGTCGATTTAGGGTTTATGTTTATGATAAAATAACAAATTACGCAAATATAATCTATATGTGTAGGAAAAGCAACCTTAAACCATGAAAGGTGAGGATGGAAATGAGAAAGGTAGGAAAAAATGAAGAATTGTGGATAGTAATGATGATGAACCCATAAGAAATGGGAGTGCAAGTGACGATGTAAGACTCCAGAAAAAGGTCCAATGGGAATGAAAATAAGAATGAAAGTGAATGTGAGAATAAGAATGGGATAGATGAAGTTAGCAAAAATTCTTTTGGTTCTTAAATGAAAAGGTATTATGAAGATACATGTGCACTTGATTTCATTAATATGATAACTACATGTGAAAAGGAAAGGTCAGCAACCTTTCTATTTGAAATAATTGGCTATATATGATATGAATTGTATTATAATAAAGGATGATATTGATATAATTTTTACCTATGTAGAAAGCAACATGTCTATCACCATAGCAAGAGCTAATTTGAACAAGGGGAAGACAGTTGCGAATGATGAATTTGTAAGTCACCAGGAAGTAGGAGAAGCCAGTAACACATTTAAGCGACTAGGGCAAAGAAGACAAGTAAAGTCAAGGACTCGTCAACAACAGACAAATATAAGCCTTGAGTCAAAAGTCGAAGGTGGTGTCACTACAAGTAACACCTTACAGGTAGAATTATTGAAGAGAAAGATAACTATGGCCGTAAAAGAAGCTATGCAGCAGGCCATCTAGGATTGGGCAACCCAAATGGTAGAATTAGTTCAAGGTCTTTGGGCTTTGTCCCAACAAGACCAGTCAAGACGACAGGAAGGAAACAAGCTGATGCAAGCCGCACTTCCTAACCTAATGTGATACCCAAACCCACGTAGGGCTCATATATATGCATTTGACATATAAACATGAATTATGTATGATTTGGTTGATTTAAGGATGATTTTATGATTTAATGATATTTTGCAATTAACGTTACGATTAAGAATAGTGATTAAGATTAATCATCGTAGCCCAATATGAGTCAATATGACTAAAGGGGCTTAATGAGGATTGGAAAATACTAATGCGTCATGAATAATTATTTTAATTATCATGATTTGATTTATGAAAATTAGAATGATAATTATGGAATTATGTTGAAAAATGTAGAAAATTCATAACTTGACTCCTATAAGGCTGATTGAGATGAAATTTGAAATATAAGTTCATGACTTTGGGCTTAAACTTATGTGTAGATTAGATTAAGGCAAATGTGATGGGATTAAGATGATAATTATTTATTTTCAATCTCACACTTTAAGGTAAATTTCAAAGGATCACAACTTGACATAGAAAAGTCGGTTTGAGACAGAACTTGAAACGATTGAATAAAATTATGAAATCTATGTTATGGAAGGATTGGATTAAGCTGATTACCATGGAAATATGCTTAATCGGAAAAAGGTGAGTAGCTTTGACTTTGTGCACCATAAAGTACCATAACATTTATTAAAAAGCAAGTGGTTTAATGATGTAGTTTAATGCCCATGACAGGTGTCAAATGGAGGTGCTTTGAGCTAGATTTTTTTGGATTTGTTTAATGCTAAAATCTATGAAAAATCCAGGACTTAAATGCTTGGTTTTAAGTGGCTATGGTATAGCTAAATGAGGATTAGCTAAGGTGGCAATGCATGTGACGCACAAGCTTGATAAATATGAAATTTTTGATTTTTTAAAAAATGAAAAAATGCATGGATAATGTGGACATGTGTCATTGTAGGATGCATTTGGAAGAGGATAAGGTCAACTAATTAATGCAGTTGATCTTTTATGGAGATAATTAATGCTTCAAGGCTAAGGAGGCAAGATGAGGTGAATTAGGATGATTTTATGAAAAGAAAATTTTGAAAAAAAATTCAAAACAAAATCCAGCAAGGTATGGACGTGTTTAAGGCAGAAAAAGTAAGTGATTTTTTTATTTTTTGAAAAATATAAATGAGGTGATAACGTGGCATAGCTAAGAGAGGTGATATGGCAACCTATGAGCACATGTAGGGACACTTGGATGGTCCATATTTCAGCAGCACATATGGGAATTTACATGCATGTAACCATGGTTAAAATGAGACCAACCAAGGTTAAATTACAGCCATTTAACAGCCCTATATAAGGGGGTAAAGTGGGCAGCCCTTGGGACGTTTTTTGGCATGGTTAGAGAGAGAAAATAAAGAAAAAAAGAAAGAAAACAACAAGGGCAGCAGGTTGAATGTCCAAGCAAGGGGGAAAAGGAGAAGAAAAAGGGAAGAAAGGAAGAAGAAAAGAGGAGGAGAAGGAAGGGAAGAAAGGAGGAAACCAACTTGAGCAAAGAGGAGGCGAATCTACAACTTCAAGTAAGTGGTTGTTCCAAGTTTTGGTTTGATGAATTCTAAGTTTTCTAGCTTTGTTCATGGGTGATGAGTTTGATCCATAAAGAACACTAAATGATGAATTATGAAACCCTCAATTAGGGTACTAAATGAGGAATGAATGAAAGGAGGAGATTCAAGGGTTCAAGGAAGTTATACATGACTTTAGGGTTAATTACCTAAGGAATACCTAGCTGGAATTTTTGGGAAATTCCCAAATATGTTTCTGTTTTAACCATGAATCATGTTTGGATTATGAAATATGTTTCCATGATTTATATATGTTGATTTTGGTATGATTTAAGTACCTTAGAAAGGTAAAACCTAAAGTTGATAACATGATGGAAATTCCACTCTTTTGAGACGGATATGGGGCATGGTAAACCAAATAATATGTGATTGATTTAAAGGGTAAAACACCCTACATCTAAGATAGAAGGGACGTCCAACATGGGATGGAAGAAAATTCCAAAATCTGAATTTTTATGGGGCACATGATGTGGACGTCCAAGGGTGGCAAGGAAGGCATGAAAAGTTGCTATTTTGGGAAACTTAATTTATGGAATTTCAATCCATATAAATACCCTAAATATGGGACAAGAAAAATATATTTAAGAATGAAAATTAAGGAGGTAAAAATCTGTTTTGAAACACATGTCAAAAGAGGCGTTGAAAGGATGAAAAACGGGTCCTAACATGGCTGTTTTGGAACCCAATGATGAATAGATTAAAATTCCAAAATTAAACCCTAAATTATATGTTAATTAAGGGGTTAATCATGCTGAAATAACAAACAAGTTGCTGTGTTGAAAGAATTTAAGAAATACATAAGTTACGTGTTGTAAGATAAGTGTATATGGAAGGCTAAGCATGGATAAGTGGTAAATGAATAATATGAGTTGTTAAAATGAAAGAATGCATGAATATGTGATGAAATGTATGATTATTTAATGTTTTGGTAATTAAGTATAATCTTTTAAGATTTAATTATGAAGCCTAAGATGTCGAATATGTGCTTAAAATGAGCACTAACGTAGGAACTATGAAAGATAGATGAAAAACGATAAATGGGAGGGATGAACCCCCATGCGATGATAAATGAATGGCTCTTATTTGTATGAATGTAGACCCTACATATGGGTTTAGAACATGATATAGAATAGAAGAAATGATGAATGATGAACCACTAACTAAGATTACATAGTTATGTGGTTATCAAAAGACTTGTGAGTAAGTCAATATATATATATATGTGACCATTGACAAGGGTGAAGATGGATATGCATTCCAAAGAAAGAATGATTTAAAGTTAATTTGTTATAGACCATATGGAATTAAACCCATATGACACGTATATGTGAATTGAAAAAGAAATAAGGCATGCAAGCACAACATGTGATGTAAATGTATAAGTTAATTATGTTTACTTGTTTAGGAAAAGGCAAGGAAAGAATGGAAGGCGCAAAAGGATCACCACAGGTAAGCAAGCAGGACTTTTGAAAATGACATTTTATTCTCAAATGCTAAAATGTTTTCAAGTGATTTTACTTGAATGTTTCTAAAGTTATTTAAGGATGACCACACCTTCATCTCTTTGTTACGAATTGATTACTACTTTTAATGAAATGATTGAATAAATTCTTCTCTATTTGGAAATGGCATGCCAACATGAATTTGAATGATGTTTCATCGATATGATGTTCAAATGGATGGTGCAAAGAATTCTCTACATAAGAATGACAAGTTGCCATGTGTAAGAGATATATAATGTCGGGGTGACTAAAAGTCATGCATGGAATGAAAATTAAGTAGGCTAGTCAAGGCAGAAAGCAGGACAAGGAGTCCGCCCTTGACGTTGCCAAGTCGGACAAGTCTGGCGCCAAGGATGGAAAGGATCATGTTATGAAAGTATGTTCCCCGAGCTAGCGTACCCTCACATGAAAGATTATGTCATGAATGGAAATGATGCATTTGCACATCCAATGTTTATGAAATACCCAAAAATTGGGATTTACGAGTCGTTTACATGAATGATTTTCATGAATGGTTTATGAAAGGTTTCCATGAATGGTTTATGAAAAGGTTTCTGTTCCATTGGTAGTTGATCACTTGCTAAGTGTCTCCTACCGAATGGAGAGAAATGCATTTAAATGAGAATGAAAGATGCTTGCTTATTGAGTTTCGACTCATGTTTTGTTTTTCCCCCTTAGACAGGTGCAAGGAAAATTCAAGTGATGAAAGGCATGTTCTCGCTGAGAAAGGAAAAAGGAATTTCCAAAGGTTTGTAATGCTTTGTATGTGGAAACATGAACGAATGCCCTAAGGGATATGGTACTGTTAGTACATATGTTCAGGATACCATGCATAGGTATTATATGATTGAGAAGGTAAAAGATTTAAAATGCCTTGTATAAGTATGACATGACTGAGATAAGGAATGCCTTAATGATAAGTGCTTGTATGCTAAGAACTGATGGATGTATGTATGTAGGGAATGAAAAGGACATGATTAGGTCAAGAGAACCTTTAATGTAGAAAAATAAGTTGAGATGTTATGGATTATGCGTGCAATGGAATGTAAGTGTATTGTCGCTTGTAAGCTAAATGGTGTGGAATGCATAGCATGAAATGATGATGAAACGAAATTTTTTTTTGAACGAGATCCAATTAAGAACCCGCCGCGTGATCAGGGCAACAATCCTGATTCACATTTACCAATCGATAAGATCTTGGAGTAAGGTTGTGACGCTCGGGCTGGGGCGCCACACCTACTACCAGAACCTACAAGAGTTGATGATAATAAGATAGAAACATCAAGAGCCTAACATGATCAATTAGAAGGGAATGGAAGAGATAAGCTGGTGCAAGTAATAATTCCTAACCTAGTACCAGAACCCTGAAGGATTGATAAGAGTATGATAGAAGCAGATAGAACGACTGTCAATGCCTTTCTAGTTCAACATCCACCCAAGTTCTCAGGTGAATTAGACCCCATTCAGGCTAAGCAGTGGATGACTGAAACCAAAAAGTTGTTTAAAATTTTTCCATGTAGTGATGAATAGAAGATCCTATGCGCTACCCAATTACTACTTGGGGATGCTTATGAATAGTGAGAAACTCTAATAGTCACTATGTGACACCCGAAAAAGGTAACATTCAAACTTTAATGGAAGAATTTAATAAGAAATACCTCCCAGTAGGACTTCAGAGTAAAACAAATGCTGAGTTTGAACAATTACAATCAGGGCAAGGACAACTTGACCCTAAAACCAAGGAACCTAATACAGGGAAGGAAGGAAGTAAGAAAGCAATGACAAAAAAGAGGAAAACAAACTATAACATAATAGGTCCTCCAATCTGTGAAAATTGTCAAAAATGCCACTTTGGTGAATGTTTAAAGGGTTCAAACCGATGTTATAAATGTGGACAAGATGATCATAAGGCAAGAAATTGTCAAGTTATTGAGGCAAGGGAGCTAAAGTACTTCAATTATGATCAAGTGGGACATATTGCCTCAAAGTGTCCGATCAGGACATAAGGAGTAACAAGACAAGGAAGATTAGCCCAGCAAAAACTAACTGGAGCTACCAATCGATAGGGAATCTCTACAAATTTAGTGCAGACACGTGTATTAAACCATGTCAAATTATTATGAATGGAAGGAAAAAAAGATTATAGGTATGATGCCACAAAGAGTGATATCATAGTAAGGAATGGTAAATAGGTGTAGAAAAATGAAGCCAAGAAAGAAATTGAAATCATGATATCTATATTATGTACCATTTTTCATGATATAGGATTACAATGTTATGGATCAGAAAAAAAAGGAAAATCTATTTAGGATTCTCTTCAATCTCGATGCGTTTGGAAGATAAGTATGAGAGGATTTTCTCTCCATGATGATGAGAAGCTTATAGGAAATGAGAATAAGAAAGGAAATGTTCTGGACTAGTCTATTACGAGCACCCTAGTTGAGCAGTCTACACTTGCATAACCTAGTTGTAGGCATTATGTAGTGAGAATGAATAGATGGGTCAGCAAAAGGTTTTTTTGCTTTTAGTGAGATATGTATGAAATTTATGTGAGAGTACGTTTGCTCTTTGCTATAGAATTGAAAGTATTCATGTTTATATGATAGGTATATATGAAAAGAAGGTGGTTACTATTGATCTCTATTTGATATGACTGAATGAATATGATATGATCTATCTGTTGGAAACATGTGGAAAATAAGCCAAGTTTATGTTTTGATGATTAACAAATCAATTTGAGTAATTTTTGGTTACTAACATGTGTGTGGAGATGATTAAAGGTTATAAAAATGAAGAAAATGAAGCATGGCAGGTTAAGTCGACTCCAGCAGAGACTTCAAGAGGCATTTTCTGTCCAGAGTTGAAATCGAGAACGAGAGCTGCCGAAGTCGCATCCCTAGTCGACTCCGCATGGGACTTGGGTGAAGTCGCAGACCAAGTCGACTCCAACATTGACTTCGAACTTGTTTTTATGTCCAGAGTTGAAATCGGGAATGAGAGCTGCCGAAGTCGCATCCCAAGTCGACTCCAGCATCAACTTCAACCATGATTTTCTGTCCAGAGTTGAAATCGAGAATGAGAGCTGCCGAAGTCACATCCCAAGTCGACTCCGCATGCAACATGGGTAAAGTCGCAGACCAAGTCGACTCCAGCTTCGACTTCAGTGCGGAACTTGAAGACCAAGTGGACTCAAACACTCAACCTGGATCAAATGAAGAACAAATGAAGATCAAGTGAAGACCAAAGCAAGGAGGGTTGCATGAATCCATCATGGATCATGAACACATGCTCGAACATCTTCCATGCATTCTTAGACTCAAGACTCAAGACATGGAATTAAATATTTTAAGATAGAAGAATCATAAAGAGTCTTAAGCAATATAAAATGGTGGAAGAACAATCAAACATGAAGAAATTCAAGCAAGCAAGTCATTCCAAAGAATTTCAAGTTCAACTAGCAAGCTGAGGAAGTGAAGTCGCACCCGAAGTCGACTTCACTTGCGACTTGGGTCAAGTCGAGGACCAAGTCGACCTAGACTGGAACTTGAAGAAGCTGCGGACAGCCGAAGTCGCACCCGAAGTCGGCTCCATCTGCGACTTGGGCGAAGTCGCACCCGAATTCGACTCCTCCTGCGACTTGGGTCTCAATGGTCGGAAATTTTTTGAATGTTGGCACAATAAATGCGTGCCACCTACTTCCAAACGTTCGGATTCCCTCGACATTTATAAAAGACATTCAATATGAACGTGGAGGGTAGCTGAGAAATCATTGATTGAGCATAACTCCCATTCCTAAGAGCTTTAAGTGATCAAGCCAACATATAGAAGAAGAACCTCGCTTTGAAACTGCCAAGAGCTGTTCGTTGAATCTTTCAGACTACATTACAAGTTCTTCTGTGCGCCAAATATGCATCTACACATCAGTAACATGTAGAAACTTTATTTTACTTTTTCTTATTGTATTGAACTTGATTTAGTTTGGTTAACTAAGATCAAGTGTAAGAAAAGTAGTGTGTGATTGGAGTGGAACTCGTCACCTACTTGTGCTGTGAATTGTTGATGCCCCCTAGAGCTGGAATCTAGAAGAGAGCAGTGACTCTAGTTGTATTTGTGAAATACATAATGGAACCCAAGTCACAAGAGGTGTGAGCTTGGAAGAGTGGAGTAGGGAATGTTGCCCGAACCACTATAAAATCTTGCTTGTTGATTTTTATTTCTGCTCTCAGCACTATATTGCTTTCCATTTGTTTCTTCATAAAGGGGACTAGATTAATCTGTGGTAAAATTTCTGTTTAAGTTGAAAAATTTTAAATACGCAATTCACCCCTCCCCTCTTGGGTAATTGTCATTAACTCGGGACCAACAAGTGGTATCAGAGAAGGTTTTTGAGTTTTACCAAAGACATCTTTTGATATGGCATCTTAATCTACTTTCGTTCCCGCTTTTGCCGAAGGCCAATATTTTACGAGGCCACCATTGTTTGATGGGAACAATTTTGGCTATTGGAATGTACGTATGAAACAACTCATCATGGCTACAGATATGGATTCTTGGATTGTAATCCAAGACGGTGTAACCTTGCCTATTGATGAAAGAGCTTCCAAATGGACCGATGAGGAAGTAAAAACTGTTAAGAGCAATGCTAAAGTTATGAACTCACTGTTTTGTGCTCTTACGGCTTCCGAATATGATAGAGTATCCTCTTGTTTAACTGCAAAAGAGATATGGGATACATTAACATTTATCTATGAAGGAACTTCTCAAGTCCAAGGGACAAGGAGAAATATTTTGATTGGAGAATTGGAAAGCTTTAAAATGCTAGAAACAGAAAATATTTCTGAAATATTTGCTAGATTCTCTAAAATTACTAACGCCTTGAAAGGTCTAGGAAAAGCTATTTCCGAATCTGAACAGGTCATGAAAATCTTAAGAGCTCTACCGGAATCTTGGACTCTAAAGATTACTGCAATAGAAGAAGTCAAGGACCTAAACACATTGAAGCTAGAGGACCTTATTAGCTCATTAATGTCACATGAGATAA
Organism: Annona cherimola; assembly: GCA_030490835.1. Lineage (NCBI taxonomy): Eukaryota > Viridiplantae > Streptophyta > Magnoliopsida > Magnoliales > Annonaceae > Annona > Annona cherimola. Next base: position 61,029,940 of record CM059975.1, read on the forward strand.
TCAAGAAAAGAAATGAAGATGACCACAAAGGAAAGAGAGCAATTGCATTAAAAGTCACTCATAACTCGGATGAGTCCACCTCCTCATCTCACAACGATGATGAAGATATGCTCTACTTACTTGCAGATTTCGAAAGTTTATGAGAAAAGAAAAGAACTTCAAAGATTTTAAAGAGAGACCTCGAAAAGAGAAGAAGATGGAGGCTACAAAGTGTTATAGATGCGGCGGTATGGGACATATGCAAGCTCAATGTCCTACACCGGAAGAAAGATCAAAGGATCATCAAGAAAGGAAGGAAAAATATGAAAGCCAAAAATTCCAAAGGCCTAAGGGAAGAGGAATGTACGAAAATGAAGAAACTTCATCAACAAGTAGCTCCTCAACTGATGATTTTGAAAAGGAAAATTACGCAAGAATATGTTACATGGCGCGTATTGAGCAAGAAGAAACTTTGAACACAACGGAAGTTTTGGAAGAGCAAACCACCTCAACAAAATGCACAAGTAATGAAGAGGTAACTTCCAAACTTTGCCATTCTTAATATACTTATTCTTTTATTCAAGAATGTCTCAAATGTGCTGAATTAGAGGAATTACAACATGCATATGATTTGTTATATGAGGAAATCAAAAAATTAGGAAACAAATTATCTTTAAAGAGACAACAATGTAATTCCATTATTGTTGAAAATGGAAAACTAGCAGAAAGAACAACAAAACTGAAAGAAGAAAATGAACCGCTTTTGAAAGAAGTAGATAAATTGAAAAAGGAGAATGAATCCTTAAATGAATCATTAGCTAAGTTCTCTAATCCATGAGAGAATGTGAAAATGTTTCTGAACATGACCTCTCAAATCAATAGAAGAGGTCTTGGATACTCCACATTTGAGCAAGGAGAAAGTAGCAAATCAAGTGTGCCAAAACTTGGGAAAAATCAAGCTAAAACTGTACCTATTTACAAACCCAAAGGGAAACAAGTTGTTTGGACTAAAAGGCCAACTTTTGAACCATTACATATTTTGAAGTCTACTCCTAGACTACCAATGGCTTGCAACTTTTGCAAAAGATGGGTCACAAAATCTATCAATGCAACTTTAAGAAACTGTATGACCATGGTGCAACATTAGTTTGGGTTCCAAGAAACACAAGATTTGGGCTTTCAAGAATAGAACAACAAAGTTAAATCAGTTTACTAACCCAAATGGACCCATAAAACGGGTACCAAAGAGATAAGATTTATTTGCTTATTTTTCAGGTATGTTTCAAGGCAAAGGCAAGCAACGTTTGGTTCATGGATAGTGGTTGCTCAAGGTATATGATTGGGGAAAGAAGTTTATTTCATAAACTCAAGTCTTACAACAATGGAACCGTTGCCTTTGGAAACGACGATAAAGATAAAATTAAAGGTAAAGGAAACATTTATAGTATTTCAAATGCATGTATGGAGGATGTGTTGTTTGTTGAAGGACTCAAGCACAATCTAATGAGTATTATCCAATTATGTGGCAAAGGGTACAAGGTTGTGTTTGAATCATCTATATGCAATGTATTTGATGGAGAACATATCATGTTTAGCGGAAAAAGACATGGAAATGTATATTTGGTTTCACTTGATGAACTTGATGGTCAATTTCTAATGGCCGTTGACAATGATCCATAGATTTGGCATAAGAGGCTTGGGCATATAAACATGACAAATATTAAGACCCTATGGAAAAAGAGTTTGGTAGAAGGATTACCAAAATTGAAATATGACAAAGATAAAATTTGCAAGGCAGTCAATTGTCAAAACAACCTAAAATGTCATTCTCTACCAAAAAGGAGATTTCCACCACTAGGCCATTTGAATTGCTACACATGGATCTATATGGGTCATCCGACATTTTAACCATTGGTGGAAAGAAGTATGTGTTTGTAATAGTTGATGATTTTTCAAGATTCACATAGGTAATTCTCTTAGCTAGCAAAGATGAAGCCTTCTTTATGTTTGTAACTTTTGTAAACTTGGTGCAAAATGAAAAACAAAGTAAAGTGATCATGGTGGTGAGTTTGAAAATAAACAATTCATAGAATTATGTAATGAAAAAGGAATTTACCACACATTTTCTGCACCAAGAACTCCACAACAAAATGGAGTGGTTGAAAGGAAAAATAAAACCATACAAGAGATGGCTAGAACAATGCTAAATGAGAGTAAATTATCCAAGAAATTTTGGGGTGAAGCTGTAAGTACAGCTTGTCATGTGTTGAACCAAGTTACCATTAGAGCAATCTTAAAAAAGACCCCATATGAGCTATGGAAAGGTAGAAAACCAAATATTTCATATTTTCATGCTTTTGGTTGCACATGTTATGTTTTGAACAATGGAAAAACCAACTTGGAAAAACTGGATGTTAAAAGTGATGAGGCAATATTCCTTGGCTACTCATCAAATAGCAAAGCATATAGAGTCTTCAATAAGAAGAACCAAGTTGTATAAGAGTCAATACATGTTGTTTTTGATGAATTTAATCCATGCTCCAAAAGAAAAGATGATTTAAGTGATGCAGATGATGTCACAAGTAATCTTGAAAAACTGCATGTGGAAAAGCAAGAAGAATCCACGGAGGAAAAGGTAAGTGAAGGTAATAATTCCTATAAACCTCCAAATAACTTAAAATTCAGAAATTCCCATCTAATTGAGCAAGTTATAGGGAATATCTATGAAGGTGTAAAGACTAGAAGGTCAAAACAAAAATGTTTGTGGACAATATGCCTTTGTATCCAAAATGGAACCAACCACTATTGATCAAGCTCTTGATGATGAAAACTGGATCATAGCAATGCAAGAAGAGCTAAATCAATTTGAAAAAAACCAAGTTTGACATCTTGTTTCAAGACCAATGGACTGTACTGTCATTGGCACAAAATGGGTCTTTAGGAACAAATTACATGAAAGTAGACTTGTGGTGAGAAAAAAAAACTAGACCTGTGGCAAAAGGATACTCACAAGAAGAAAGAATAGACTTTGAGGAATCCTATGCTCCGGTTGCTAGATTAGAAGCTATTCGCATTTTACTAGCTTTTGCATCTCACATGAACTTCAAGTTGTTTCAAATGGATGTTCAAAGTGAATTTTTGAATGAGTTTATAAATGAAGAGGTGTATGTTGAACAACCACCTGGATTTGAGGAGAAAGATCAATCTAAATTTGTATACAAATTAACCAAGGCATTATATGGATTAAAACAAGCTCCAAGGGCTTGGTATGAAAGATTAAGCAAATTTCTAATTGATCATGATTTTCAAAAGGGAAAGGTAGACACCACTTTGTTTATCAAGTATAAAGAAAGAGACATTTTGATTATTCAAATTTATGTAGATGACATTATTTTTGGTGCTACTAATGAGATTCTTTGTCAAGAATTTTCTGAGCTTATGTAGAAAGAATTTTAAATGAGTATGATGGGGGAGCTAAGCTTCTTCCTTGGACTACAAATTAAGCAACTAAGTGAAGGGATCTTCATAAACCAGTCCAAGTGTATCAAAAAAATGTTAAAGAAGTTTGGCATGGAAAATAGCAAAGGGGCAAACACGCCTATGAGCTCAACCATTAAAATTGACAAAGACGAGAAAGGTAAACCAGTTGATTTAAAGTTATATAGAAGTATGATAGGCTCTTTATTATATTTAATTACTTCTAGACCCGATATACTGTTTAGTGTTTGTATGTGCTCTAGATTTCAATCATGCCCAAAAAAATCACACTTGGTAGCTGTAAAAAGAATTTTCAGATATTTAGTAGATACTACCAACATAGGACTTGGTATCCAAAGGGTTCGAATTTTGATCTAATTGGCTACTCGGATGCGGATTTTGCCGGTTACAAGGTAGATAGAAAAAGCACTAGTGGAAATGTCAGTTTCTTGGGAAGATGTTGGTTTCATAGTTTTCAAGAAAATAAACTAGTGTTGCCCTATCCACTGCGGAAGCCGAATATATTGCCGCCGGAAGCTGTTGTGCCCAATTGCTTTGGATGAAACAACAACTTAGGGATTATGGCATGGATTTTAAAGATATACCTATTAGATGTGATAATACAAGTGCAATATGTTTAACTAAAAATCCAGTATTGCATTCTAGAATTAAGCATATAGACCTAAGACATCATTTTATTAGAGAACATGTAGAAAATCATGATATATGTTTGGAATATGTAAAAATAGAAGATCAAATTGCAGATATTTTTACCAAACCTCTAGCAAAAGAACCATTTTATAAAATTAAAAATGATATGGGAATGCTTGAATTAACTTAGAAAAGCACAAGCTGAGGGGGAGCACAGGTTCAGGGGGAGCAGCCCCGCCATTCTCAAAGGATTAACCCACTCCATCTCTATTTTTTGATCAATTAACAAAAAGGGGGAGAAGAGATTAGGATTTGAGTAGTCTCATTTTTTTAAATGCTTGTATGGTATTAACTTGTGATTTATTAGAAATGAAATATGTATGTTAAAGCTCAAAATGCAAATGATCAATGATTATTCTAAAGATACCAAAACAAGATGAAATAGTCTGTTTTAAAGACATTGAAAGGTATATACTCAAATCAGTTTTGTCAATCATCAAAAAGGGGGAGTTTGTTGGAAACATGTGGAAAATAAGCCAAGTTTATGTTAAGATGATTAACAAATCAATTTGAGTAATTTTTGGTTACTAACATGTGTGTGGAGATGATTAAAGGTTATAAAAATGAAAAAAATGAAGCATGACAGGTTAAGTCGATTTCCAAGTCGACTCAGGCATCGACTTAGGCCAAGTCGATCCCCAAGTCGACTCCGGCAGCGACTTTAAGAGGCATTTTCTGTCCAGAGTTGAAATCGAGAACGAGAGCTGCCGAAGTCGCATCCCAAGTCGACTCCGCATGCGACTTGGGTGAAGTCGTAGACCAAGTCAATTCCGACATCGACTTCGAACTTGTTTTCATGTCCAGACTTGAAATCGAGAACAAGAGCTGCCGAAGTCGCATCCCAAGTCGACTCCACATGCGACTTGGGTGAAGTCGCAGACCAAGTCGACTCCAGCATCGACTTCAACCATGATTTTCTATCCAGAGTTGAAATCGAGAATGAGAGCTACTGAAGTCGCATCCCATGTCGACTCCGCATGCGACTTGGGTGAAGTCGCAGACCAAGTGGACTCTAGCTTCGACTTCAGTGCTGAACTTGAAGACCAAGTGGACTCAAACACTCGACCTGGATCAAATGAAGAACAAATGAAGATCAAGCGAAGACCAAAGCAAGCAGGGTTGCATGAATCCATCATGGATCATGAACACATACTCGGACATCTTCCATGCATTCTTAGACTCAAGACTCAAGACATGGAATCAAATATTTTAAGAATGAAGAATCATAAAGAGTCTTAAGCAATATAAAATGGTGGAAGAACAATCAAACATGAAGAAATTCAAGCAAGCAAGTCATTCTAAAGAATTTCAAGTTCAACTAGCAAGCTGAGGGAGTGAAGTCGCACCCGAAGTCGACTTCACTTGTGACTTGGGTCAAGTCGAGGACCAAGTCTACCTAAACTGGAACTTGAAGAAGCTGCGGACAGCCGAAGTCGCACCCAAAGTCGACTCCATCTGCGACTTGGGCGAAGTCGCACCCGAAGTCGACTCCACCTGCGACTTTGGTCACAACGGTCGGAAATTGTTCGAACGTTGGCGTATTAAATGCGCGCCACCTACTTCCAAACATTCGGATTCCATCAATATTTATAAAAGACATTCAATATGAACGTGGAGGGTAGCTGAGAAATCATTGATTGAGCATAACTCCCATTCCTAGGAGCTTTAAGTGATCAAGCCAACATATAGAAGAAGAACCTCACTTTCAAACTGCCAAGAGCTGCTCCTTGAATCTTTCAGACTACATTACAAGTTCTTCTATGCTCCAAATCTTCATCTACACATCAGTAACGTGTAGAAACTTTCTTTTACTTTTTCTTGTTATATTGAACTTTATTTAGGTTGGGTAACTAAGATCAAGTGTAAGAAAAGTAGTGTGTGATTGGAGTGGAACTCGTCACCTACTTGTGCTGTGAATTGTTGATGCCCCCTAGAGCTGGAATCTAGAAGAGAGCAGTGACTCTAGTTGTATTTGTAAAATACATAGTGGAACCCAAGTCACAAGAGGTGTGAGCTTGGAAGAGTGGGGTAGGGAAGGTTGCCCAAACCACTATAAAATCTTGCTTGTTGATTTTTATTTCTGCTCTCAGCACTATATTGCTTTGCATTTGTTTCTTCATAAAGGGGACTAGATTAATCTGGGGTAAAATTTCTGTTTGAGTTGAAAAATTTTAAATACCCAATTCACTCCTCCCCTCTTGGGTAATTGCCATTAACTCGGGACCAACACTATCCTATGATAAAATGAGAGATTATACAAATATAATTTCTCTGTGTGTATATATATTTCATGCCTATTATAAGAACAAGAGTTAGATTGTACAAAGAAAGGGCAATTGCCAATGAAAAACCCATAAGTTAATGGGAAACAGTAGAGAAGAAAAATAGGTCTAACCGACCAAGGCCAAGAGCACCGCCAAATCGGAGTAGCGCAATGGAAGCGTGGTGAGTCATTGAAAGTATAAGAAAAAGATGATAAACTGGCTATTTTATGTGAGTCTTACCTCAGTTATTTGAAATATAATAGGTTTCTGGACGAAACCTTTTATAAAGGGAGGGAGGATTGTGATACCAAGAACAATTTCAGACCCATACATGTAATCTAGGCATTTAATTATTGTTAATCATATGATTGAATTGGATGAATACGATTAAGGTGGTTAAGTTAATCACCTTAGCCTAATGTGGATTAATGTGCACATAAAGACAAAATATGTTGTAGGGAATGATGATGTGACATGATTAATTATTCCATTTATTATGTTAAATCAATGATAATTATGGGGATAAATGGGTTATTGTTTGAAAATTCAGAATTTGAAGCACATAAGGCGGATTGATGTGAAATTTCGAAGGTAAGCGCATGTTTATGTGCTCTACCTCATGAATGGTATGGATTATGTTATCATGATTTAATTATGGATAATGATTTAATTTTATCAAATTCCATATGCTATTTTCAAAGGCTCATAACTTGCACTAGAAAGGTCATTTTGGGATAAAAATTTTTATGAATAGCATATGGATGGAATTGATTAAGCTAAATGTCATGGAAAAATGCTTAAGCACTTTAAAATCATTTGAATTTTTGCTTCAAAAGTGGTGTTTCATTAATACAAAAGTTAAAGAAATTAATGGTATAATAAGGTGTCATAAGGAGGGGTTTTGGGGTGGGAATTTTGAAAATTTTAAAAAATGGAAAAATGGATGGAAAAGGGGCTACATTTAGGGACGTTGATGGGCTAGAAAATGGATAGCTTGTTGATGTCACAAAATTAGAAAATAGAGGACACATGTGTACGTGATTACATGAGCAAAATGGGCATATTTTTGGTATTAAAAAAATATATAAAAACAGGAAATTACATGGATAAACATGGCAACTCATTTAAGGGATAAATATGGGAATTATTAAGTCCCAAATGAGGTGGAATTTAAGGGGTAGAAATTCATAAATATATAAGGAGAGAAGGGGCAACTTGCAACGTCCTCTTTTGGAACAAGGTTGAAAGAAAAAAGAAAAAGAAAAAGGTCCAACAGGTTAGACGTCCAAGCAAGAAGAGAAGGGAGGAGAAAAAGAGGAGAAAAAGAAGAAGAAAAGAAGGGAAGAAGAGGAGCAAACAAGTTGAGATGCTATTTTTTTAAGTAAGCAAGTTCATTAAGATGCCATTTTTTAAGAGTTTTATGAAGGAAAAAGGGATTTTGACCCTTCCACAAAGAGATATTGCAAATAAGTTTTTGAGTTTTACTCCTACAGGATTTTGTGAAAAGCAAGTGCGTTTATGAAAGAAAAGAAAAAACGATTGATCTATAGAAAGAAAATTGTTACTCTTTGACACGACACTTGAAAATAAATGATGATTTGAAAATGATCCATTTGTTGAAATGGTTTATCAGAAAAGTTTTGATTTCCTTTAAATATGAAAATACTTTGAAAATACCTTGAAAATGTTTATACGGATGTTTCTAAAAAGGGTTTAAGGATGGCCAACCTGATAAGTTAATTGTGCAAAATGAATTGATTTTGTTGCTAAAATAGTATTCAAAGGGCTATGCAAGCTCTTCTTTACATAAAAATGACAATGATGAAATGTGAACTAGTATATAATACCAGGGTGGATAAAGGAAGAGGATGCAATTGTGTATCCTTTGCTTACAAAAAGCCCCAAAATGGAAAGAAAGAAAATATTTGTGAGAAAAGATTCTTTTCATGACTATGGAAATGCTTTGAAATCCCTTTATCATGATGATTTTAAGATTTATTACTAGCAACACCTTTAGAAAGATTGTTTTCCTGAATATTACAAATGCTTATCAAAATTTTTTACTTAAATATTTCTAAAATTATTTAAGGGTGGTCATCCTAAAACTTGATTCCAAATGATGATTATGAAAATATGTTAAAGAGAGTGCGCCCACTTTACAAGTTGCTAAAAAGGACAGAGACTGAGGTCTGTGATGTTTTATGAAATAATGTTAGCATATGAATATATATATATATATAATGATGTATAGTGTAACAGAATAATGGATAGGTCAATTGTAGAGACGGTCGCAGATGGACTGGGGTCCACTCTACATATGGCCAAGTCGCTAAGGGAAGGTAGGAGGTCAGCGGCACCCTCCCTAAGATGAGAACAGGATCAAGGAACGACCGCCTGACTAGCGTGTTGTTATACGATGGATTCTTTTCTGAAAGATAGATGATCACTCGGTAAGTGTCGCTACAGAATGGAGAGAAATGAATTTGCATATATTTTGCCTTTGAAAAACCCAGAAAGTGGGATATGAAATTATTTATGCAAAAAGATTACCCTAAATGGGATTACATGAGTTTATATGAAAAAGTTTACCCTAAATAGGGTCTTAAAAATATTTACACGAAAGGTGTATATATCAAGGATGAAAGATTTCTATGTAAATACATTTATGAAAAAGATTACATGGAAATACTTCGTTTGTTTTAAACAAACCTCAAAATGAGGTTATGAAAAATGATTTACAAGGAAAATATTTTATGACATAAAATTGTCCACTGGCAAAAAGGGTTTATGTGAAAAATATTTTAGGACACAAAAATGTCCACATAAGAAACAAAGGGATTACCAAAAAGGTTTATACGCATATGCATCGCATTTGAAAAGCTCGGACGTGAGATATAAAAAGGTTTATATGTAAAAGATGTTTATGAAAATATTTGACAGAAAAATGCTTACTTGACGTTGAAAAATGCTTTCTTTTTAAGATCCTGTTAGTCCCGAGTTTATGGCAGTTACCCAAGAGGGGAGGGGTGAATTGGGTATTTTAAAATTCTATGCTAAAACAGAAATTTTTCCTTTTTAGAATTAATTCCCTCAATGAAACAATCAGTAAGTTGGAGAGAAATAAAGCAATGAAATAGTAAAACACGAACAATCAAGCCACTTCAAGAGACAGAGATTTATAGTGGTTTGGGCAACCTCCTCTACTCCACTCTTCCAAGCACACACCCGTTGTGGCTTGGGTTCCACTATTATATTTCAACATAACTTAGAGTAGCAGCTCTCTTCTAGATTCCAGCTCTAGAGGGCTTGTACAATCTTAGCATAAGTAGGTGACGAGTTTCACTCCAGTCACACACTATTTTGCCTTCACTTGGTTTCGATTTCCAATATCAAACCAAGTGGGAAAAACAAGTAAACAATAAATGAAAAGATCTACACGTTACAAATTTGTGTAGGCAGTTTTCAGCACTTAGAAGAACTTATGGAAGCAGTAGTTGATTGAGCAGTGCAGCTTTCAGCAGATTTAAAGCACAGTTCTTCTTCAATCTTCTTGTAGACCAACTTAAATGCAAGAGAGAGTGGAAGGTGAGCTCATTCAATGTTTTTTCCTACTGCATTTATGTTCACTTAATACTCCTTATATAATGAGAAGTAAATTCAAATATTTGGTGGTAGGTGGCGCGCATTAAATACACCAACGTTCGAATTTTTCGACCGTTGCAAACCAAGTCGCAATTGGAGTTGACTTGGCATGCGACTTCTTTCAAGTCGCAGGGTGGAGTCGACTTCGGGTATGACTTCACCCAAGTCGCAGATTGGAGTCGACTCGGGTGCACTTCGGTCTTCATCTTCCACTTCAAGTTCTAGGTTTAGGTCGACTTGGTCTTAGACTTGACCCAAGTCGCAGGTGGAGTCGATTTCGGATGCGACTTCACCAGCCATTGATTATCTTTAAAATTTCAAGGTCTTGCAAGTGATCTTTAGTTGTGTATGTTCCCTTTCTTCTCTTGTTCTTTATTAGATGTCCTTGATATGCTTGTTTCGCTTAAACCAAGCAATACACTATTCTCTCGAACAATCTTCTATGTGGCCTTGATTCATGATAGCTATTTCTTTCTTGATCTTGTTGTCCATTCTTTAATAAGACATTTTGAACTAATATGTAGTGGCCATTTACTTGAGTTGCACACTTGGGTCAACTTGGATTTTGACTTTACCCAAGTCGAATACTCGGGTCAACTTGAGATGCGACTTCACCTAAGTCGCATGATGGAGTCGACTTGGAAA